>ML660200.1:59521794-59538566 GCA_007570785.1 Antilocapra americana | reverse complement strand
CATGCTGGGTTCTCGTTACCGTCTTTCTAAATTCCATATATATGCGTTAGTATACTGTATTGTTGTTTTTCCTTCTGGCTTACTTCACTCTGGATAATGGGCTCCAGTTCCGTCCACCTGAGTAGAACTGATTCAAATGAATTTTTTTTTTTTAATGCTGAGTAATATTCCATTGTGTATATGCACCACAGCTTTCTTATCCATTCATCAGTCGATGGGCATCTAGGTTGCTTCCATGTCCTGGCTATTGTAAACAATGCAGCGATGAACATTGGGGTACACGTGGCTCTTTCAATTCTGGTTTCCTCGGTGTATATGCCCAGCAGTGGGATTGCTGGGTCATATGGCAGGTCTGTTTGCAGTTTTTTAAGGACCCTCCACACTGTTTTTCATAGTGGCTGTACTAGTTTGCAATCCCACCAACAGTGTAAGAGAGTTTCCTTTTCTCCACATCCTCTCCAGCATTTATTGCTTGTAGACTTCTGGATGGCAGCCATTCTGACTGGTGTAAAGTGGTACCTCATTGTGGTTTTGATTTGCATGTCTCTGATAATGAGTGATGTTGAGTATCTTTTCATGTGTTTGTTAGCCATTTTTATGTCTTCTTTGGAGAAATGTCTGTTAAGTTCTTTGGCCCACTCTTTGATTGGGTCATTTATTTTTCTAGAATGGAGCTGCAGGAGTTGCACGCATCTATGGACACCTTATCTTTGACAAAGGAGGCAAGAATATACAATGGAGAAAAGACAACCTCTTTAACAAGTGGTGCTGGGAAAACTGGACAGCCACTTGTAAAAGAATGAAACTAGAACACTTTCTAACACCATACACAAAAATAAACTCAAAATGGATCAAAGATCTAATCATAAGACCACAAACTATAAAACTCCTAGAGGATAACATAGGCAAAACACTCTCTGACATAAACCAAAGCGGGATCCTACATGACCCACCTCCCAGAATATTGGAAATAAAAGCACGAATAAACAAATGGGACCTAATTAAAATTAAAAGCTTCTGCACAACAAAGGAAACTATAAGCAAGGTGAAAAGACAGCCTTCAGAATGGGAGAAAATAATAGCCAATGAAGCAATGGACAAACAATTAATCTCAAAAATATACAAGCAACTCTTTGAATTTATTTTTGATTCATTCATTTCGAGTATAGGGTTTAGCTCTATGTGTTATGTTTGTGTATTTTACAGGGTTTTGTTCTTATAGTTGACTTCTAATCTCATAGTGTAGTGATCAGAAAAGATGCTTCATAGCCTAACATTAGGCTCAGAACTCTCACTCCTATGGGAGAACACCTGTTATGTGATTATTCTCCAGTTTGTGGGTCACACATCTGGGGCTACTAGATGTGATTATATCAGAAGTGTGCCCTGCTACTTTCTTGATATGTCTTTGGATGTAGAATTTTTTTTTTGGTAGGTTCCAGTCTTTTATTTCATCAATGGTTATTCAGCAGTTTGTTTGATTTTGGTGTTCTTCTTAAAGGAGGTGAGCTTCTACTCTGCCACCTTGCCTCCTATCCAGATATTTACTTTAAATATTACTTTAAAACACTATATTTTTAATCTAATTTTCACTTAATGTTTCCATCATATTTTAATTTTTAATATGTTTACTTTTAATATTAATAAGATGCAATGTCATATATATGCATATATATATATATATATATATGATTTAAAAATAAAAATAACAACAAAGCTTAAAATTGCAGGTAGCTATCATCTGTCTATCCTAACACTGACCCAAAATCCCTCTTCCCAGTTACAAGCAGTCTTATCTCCTCAACTATTATTGATAGTAGTGAATTCTTTTTATCTAGTAGCATCATTATATATTCTTTAATTACATTTCAGTTTTATATAATATTGTTCAACTTCCCATATTTTACATAAAGCTGTGTTACTTATATAACTCCCCGATACATATATTTTCTTTCTCTCTGCGTTTACACTACTTTCTTCCCAGTTATGACAATGTAAACAGTTTATGCAGATGTACCAGAAAGTAAACTCTGCCTTCATTAAAAATAAAAAATAAGTTGCATTAAAACTTTCATTGAGACAATTGTAGGTCACACACAGCTATCAGAAATAGTACAAAGAGACCTCATATAAACTTTGCCCAGTTTTTCCCAATAGTATCCTTTTTTAAAACTATAGTATCTTACCACAAACTATAAGTTGACCTGGGTATAATCCACCCATCTTAATCAGATTTCCCCAATATATAATTCTTAGTCTATGGTTCTTGATCCAGTCAACTCACTTCTTGCTCACTCTGAACTCTATGATCAGATAAATCAATTAGTACTTGTTCATATGCTTTTTAACTTGATATATTAAAAAAGATCTTGTTTGTGTGTTTGGTCTTGTGAATTAACACTATTCTTAATCCTTTACAGCAATTAACGTAGGATGTTACAAGGAGTAGAGAGAAATATGTACACTCAATTCTATGTAACCAGAGGTTATCTCCTACTTTTGTAGAATCCACATTCCACAATGAGAATTATAAATCATCTTTTGTTATAAAATATAGACTTTCAAAACCCTATTTAATGTATCTTGATCTCAGTTACTACATAGTGCTGCTACTTGCTAGATAACAGTTAAGTTTCAATCTTAATATCAGAATTCCAGAGATATTTCCAGTAATTGAAGTCAAGTATATCTGATTTGTTTTTTGTTTTATTTACTTATTTTTTTTAAGTCATCTGAGACAATGAGGAGCAACCAGTATGGTATTCCACAATTACTAGCAAGTCACAGTTTAGAAAGACAGATCTAAGGAAAAGCATCTACTTGAAAAATGTGTGTACAAGGAAAAACTATAGAGACAGTAAAAGGAGCAATGGTTTCCAGGAGTTGGGATGGGATGGGCGAAATAAAAAGGTAGAACACAGAGGATTTTTAGATCAGTGAAAATTCTCTGTATGAAATTATAATGATGGATACATTTGTCCAAACCCATAGAATGTATAACACCAAGAGTGAATCCCAGGTAAACTATGGATTTTGAGTGATTATGATGTATCAAAATAACTTCATCAGTCGTGACAAACGTATGTCCCTGGGGATCATTGATAGTGGGGAGAGTGGGCATTTGATGGGGGGTAAGTTGTATAAGGAAAATTTCTCTAACTTCTTCTTAATTTTACTGTGAACATAAAACTACTCTAAAACATACTTTTTAAAAATTAAATGTATGGACAATGAACCAAAAAGGCTAATTAATATATGTCTATAATTTTCTTCTGGATTAAACCTCTAAAAATAAAAGAAATGATATGGAATTAATGATTACATCTGTAACAGTATTAGAAATCAAGAAGAGATGATAGCAGAAGGCCAGACATTTGGAACTTATGTTAAATTGAGGAGTAGAGGAAGCCAGAGACCAAACCTAGCCCAGAAGAAAATTTCCATTGAGTTAGAGCACAGGGAGCCAATTATGGGAGTGCTGAAAGCCTGAAGTTATTGATCCACAAGAGATTGACAGGTCAACCTCGCCCTTTGCTGTACTGAGCAGCCAAATCATGCAAAATCCTCACCGGCTTCGAGAACACCAAGAGTGATAAAATCCTGCCTCCTCTGAACCTTAGGAGACAAATTGTTGAGAATACCTGCTTGGCAACATATCCCATTTCTCTGCTGTGGGAGAGACATTCCATGATATGAATTGTATTCCACAAACTAGCCAACCAAATACAGTTCAGAACAACCAACACACCAATGCAAAGATTTGGCATCTTGAGTATTTAAGTAACTTTTATGAATCTTTTGGAAAACTAAAAGGAGGAAGAAAAGTTAAACATAAGCAAAAGTCTAGAAAAAGTTTTTCAAAAAGAGGAAGCCAGAATGACCATAAATATATAAGATGTTTAGCATTATTAGTTATCAGAGAAATATTTTATAAAGTAAAAAAATAATAATAATAACTTGTCATTTGTAAGGTGAGGAAAATTTAAAAGGTGAACAGTCCTAAGAATGGGTTTGCAGAAAAAAGGAATTTTGCACACAAATGGTGAGAAAGTAAATTGTTAACAATCACTCTTGAGAGCTTGCAAAATAGTAAATCAGTAGATGTAGGTGCTGTGCCATACAGCAATTCCATTAAAGACGTGCCTGAGAGGAACTCTTATACCTGTAAACATGAATACAAGCACCAGGATATCCTCAGTAGGGTTCTTTTTAATAGCAAACCTATGGAGAACAATGCTTAGTTATTAATTACATGTGGTAATGTTCAACATACAAATACTGAAATATAGTGATGGGTTGAAAAAGCAAGTTACACTTGGCTCTGTGGGATAACTTAAAACACAAGATTACACAATATTATCAATGCTCAAGTATATGAAAAAGTGTAAACCCTTTGGCAAGAATAATGGTAATCTCTGGGGAAAAGATGACAATGGTATCAGAATAGGATAAAAATAGTATTTCAATCATTTTTACAACTTTTATTTAAAACTCTCTTTCTGAAAAAAGATGTGATGAATACTCACATTTATTAAATATGCATGGTGGCTATATAGGCATTTAAAATTGTTTTCTGGTCTCTATATTTGATATATTTGCTAGTAAAATTACATTAGAAATTTAAAAGGTATCCACACAGAATCCTTCACAAGGACATTTATAGCAGCTTTATGCATATTTCCCAGAACTTGGAAGTAACCAAGATATCCTTCAGTAGGTGAATATCCAGACAATGGAAAGTTTTTTGATGTTAAACAGAAATGTGCTACTATAGCACAGAAAGATAGGAAGGGAAGTCAAATGCTTATTACAGTGTGAAAGATGCCAATCTAGAAAATCTACATACTGTATGACATTCTAGAAAAGACAGAAGTATAAAGACAGTAGAAAGATCAGTGTTTATAAAAAGTTGGATTGGGGACAGAAGGAAGAATAAGCTGAGTACATAAGATTTTTAGAACAATGAAAATACTGTATGATATTATAATTATGGATATATATCACTATATATTGTCCAAACTCATAGGATGTACAACATCGAGAGTGAAACTTTGCTGTTACTGTTCAGTTGCTAGGTCGTGTTCGACTCTTTGTGACCCCATGAACTGCAGCATGTCAGGCTTCCCTGTCCTTCACTATATCCCAGAGTTAGCTCAAATTCATGTCCATTGAGTCAATGATTCCACCCAACCATGTCATCCTCTGTCATCTCTCTTCTTTTGCCCTCAAACTTTCCCAGTGTCAGGGTCTTTTCAAATGATTTGGTTCTTTCCATCAGGTATCCAAAGTGTTGGAGTTTAGCATCAGTCCTTCTAATAAATATTCAGGGTTGATTTCTTTTAGGATTGATTGGTTTGATCTCCTTGCTGTCTTAGAGACTTGCAAGAGTCTTCTCCAGCACCATAGTTCGAAAGCATTAATTCTTTGGTGCTCAGCCTTCTTTATGGCCCATCTCTCACATCCATGCCTAACTCCTGGAAAAACCATAGCTTTGACTATATGGACCTTTCTTGGCAAATGATACATATCACTATATACTTGTCTGAACTCATAGAACGTACAATATCGAGAGTGAACATTAAGGTTAACTATAGATTTCCAAAGTGGTCATGTATGTCAGTGTTACTTCATTAGCTGTAGCAAATGCACGACTCTGCTGGGAAGTGTTTATAATAGGGGAGGCTATGCATGCATGCCAGTAGAGAGCCACATATGCATAGCTTCCCACCACCACCATTTTTTCGCTGTGAATCCAAAACTGATCTAAAAAAATAAAACCTTTTTAAAACACCCCCATCACATTAAAAATACTGCATCATTAAATGCAAACCTTTCAAAACTGATCTTAAAAAAGAGCAAAGAAGAAAGTAATAAATGAGGACACTGGGAGCAACCTGCCAAATCATGTTGGATGTAGCCAAAGAGATGTTTGGAAGAAAATGTATTGCCTTAAAAGCACTCTGTAAAATGAGAAATTGTATTTGTAAGTGAAATAAACATTTAGCTCTAAAAGTTAGAGTTAGCCATGAAAATGGAAATCCAAACTTAATACAAAGGAAACAGCCTAGCATTATGGTTAAGATTGGCTTCCAGAGTTAGGCTACCTTGATTCTGAGTTCAGGCTCTGCCACCCACCAGCTGTAAAACATGGGAAAATTTATTTAAGTAGCTTTTTCTCAGTTTCTCCATCTTTTTAAATGGAAGTATAATAGTATCTTCTTCATAAAACTAATAACAATTTAATATGTTTATATCGTGATAGCACTTAAAACTGGAGAAGGAAATGGCAACCCACTCCAGTGTTCTTGCCTGAAGATTCCTGGGGAAGGGGGAGCCTGGGGGGCTGCCGTCTATGGGGTCGCGAAGAGTCAGACACGACTGAGCGACTTCACTTCCACTTTTCGCTTTCATGCATTGGAGAAGGAAATGGCAACTCACTCCAGTGTTCTTGCCTGGAGACTCCCAGGGACGGGGGAGCCTGGGGGGCTGCCGTCTATGGGGTCGCACAGAGTCGGACACGACTGAAGCGACTTAGCAGCAGCAGCAGCAGCAGCAGCACTTAAAACATTGGCTCATAGAGTCAAAGAACGTAATAGAGAAGATAATAGAAGTTAACTAAGTGAAATAAAAATGCACACTGAGTTGGATGAATAAATAAAACCAAATGCTGAAATTTGAGAAAATAATAAATGTTTGGCAAGTTCAATGGGAAATAAAAAAAAAATCAAAGAAAGATAAAATTAGGAACAAGGAGGCATGAAAAACATTTTAATACTGAAGGAATAAGACAAGGAATTTCTGTAGATATATGTGTAGCTCAATGAACATTTGGTGGATTCGCTTATCGTTTTTTTAAACAAAACAAAGACAGAACTAATTAGAGTACTATCAAGCAGTACACTGTTTGTCTTTTAAAACTTTAGTGATAATTGTGTTAAATGCATTTAAATTATTTCTATGCAACTCAAGAAAAATTAATATCAGTGGAAAAATATAACAGAAAGATATTTAATATAATTTTAAGGGTCTTATTTCCTCATCACTGAACAAGATACCTAACTTGTTCAGGGGTGCAATCCCAGTTGAATATGTTATGTAGCAAGTTTCTTTTTGCCAAAGTTATGGCCTTGAACACAAATGGAACAAAGGTAGAATCTCTCCCAAAATGAATAATTGTTTCTCTTCACATGATAAAGCATAGAAGTGGTGTAGTTTTGATGTGTATGAGAGTCAGTGTATGCATTGAGCAGGCAAATTGAGTTTTAGAGATAATCCCATCTGAAAAAATAATAAAATCAATTCCTGTGGTACATTCCGTATAGACCAGCAGAGAAAGAGCCATTTGCTAATGGTCGCATGCAATGAGCATAAGTAGTATTTGGGATATTGACTTTCAGAATTCATTTATTATAAATACGTACTAATTTGAAATGTTATTAGACTGCTAAAATGAAAACCATTGGTTTATGGCTAATAATAGAAAATGATGAGAGTAGGAATGAAATTACACAAGGGAAAACAAAGGACTGAAATAAGAGGATCAAGAGCAGAAACTTGGAATCAGCCAGGTTTAAAAAGAATATATAGGAGACCAAGTGAAATAATGAGCCCTGGCAAACAGGGAGGGAAGACTGGCATTTGGAAAGATAGGTGGCATGATGAGATGCATAGACACTTAGATAAGAAACAGAAAATCAAGATGGGAATTACCAGTAATGTTAGAGGTCACAGAGAAGTCTAACAGAAGGATAAATTTTTTTAAGAGGGGGTGGTTATTTGTAATGAGAACAATATCATCCATCAACACTTAAGCTACATGTTATTTTATACACTGCCATCTTGCCCTCCAGAAATTCATTCTTAGTGGGAGATTGGGTCTATAAACAGAAACGAGTTTGGTGATAAGTAAATTTAATAATAGGCTTCCCATGTGGTGCAATGGTAAAGAATCTGCAAGAGATACAGGATACAGAAGTTTAATCCCTGGGTCAGGAAGATCGTCTGGAGTAGGAAATGGCAACTGACTTCAGTATTCTTCCCTGGGAATTCCATGGAAAGAGTCTGGTGGGCCACAGTCTATCACAGAGTCAGACGTGACTGAGCAAAACACGTTTAACAATACAGACTAGGAACTGTGGAACCTTGGACACAACACCAGAAGCCTGTTTCCCACAGTTTAGAAAGATTTACACAGTGTGTTTGATTCATCTTATTATGTTCCTCTACCATAATGATATGGTTATGTCCATTTTGGTTATGATCTATGTCCATTTTGGTTATGATCTATGTCCATTTTGGTCAGCTAAGTATATTTGGTATTTGTTCTTTCATTTCCACACTGAATCTGTTATCACTTCTTACCACATTATTGTAGTGGCTTCTAAACCAGTATGCCTGCTTCACTTTTACCTCATTGGCATCTAATGTCTGAGAACTGCCAGAATGATCTTTCCATAAACCTGAGAGTAAAATACCCTTAATTAAAACTGTAGACTTCAGACTAATTACCATCATACAAAAAAGCCTTCAGCTACCTGGTCTTGGTCTATGAAATCATGTAAATCTTAGCGATTCTCTGTCATCATAGCCCTTGTTGTGCTCTTTTGTCTTTCCTGTCTTCTTTAGTTAGTTAGATGTTGTTCTTTTCTAGCTCCTCATGGTTTAAAGCAATGCCTGGAATATATTACCATGAATTTTTTTTATTCCTCACTCTGTAAATCCCTCTCACTTATTTGTAACTGAAAGTTTGTACTTCTTAATAGTTTTTGATGGATTGAATACATAGGTACATAAAAACTTTTGTCTACCTGTCCATGTATTATTTAAACAAAATTATAAAATAAGTAAACACTGAAAAAGTTAAATGACTTATAAACTTCCTATTGTACATCATTTTTCATAGCCTCTATCCCTTGGGCTGCAAGGAGATCCAACCAGTCCATCCTAAAGGATATCAGTCCTGAGTGTTCATTGAAAGAACTGATGCTGAAGCTGAAACTCCAATACTTTGGCCACCTGATGTGAAGGGCTAACTCATTTGAAAAGATCCTGATGCTGGGAAAGATTGAGGGCAGGAAGAGAAGGGGACAACAGAGGATGAGATGGTTGGGTGGCATCACCGACTCAATGGACATGAGTTTGGGTAAACTCTGGGAGTTGGTGATGGACAGGGAAGCCTGGCGTGCTGTGGTCCATGGGATCTCAAAGAGTCGGACATAACTGAGCAACTGAACTGAACTGATCCCTCTATATGATTTTCAATAGTTATATACATTACTAATTCTTAATATTTATATAAGAAAAATAAATGGAAGGCAATATCCCTTTTAATCCATATTAAACACACACATTCTAAACCAGACTTTAGTCAGCAGACTAATTTAGCTGCAGCTTCCCAGAGGACTCTGGCATGCAAGTTTGTCCCTGGAGAAAATTTTGGAAACACAGTAGCAACTCCAAGTAAAAAGAACATATTTTCTCAGATTTTTCTGTTGACAATACCACAACTTCCAAATAATTAAGGAACAGAGAAACTTTGAATCATTTATCCTAGAATGTACAGGCCCTGTTCTCTCTCCATTAGTGACTGAGCCACCTCCTGTTTGACCACTTCCAATTTGCCTTGATTCATGGACCTAACATCCTAGTTTCCTAGCAATATTGATCTTTACAGCATCAGACTTTGCTTCTATTACCAGTCATATCCACAACTGGGTGTTTTTTGGTTTTTGTTTTTTTGCTTTGGCTCCGTCTCTTCATTCTTTCTGGAGTTATTTCTGCACTGATCTCCAGGAGCATGTTGGGCACCTACCGACCTGGGGAGTTCATCTTTCAGTGTCCTATCTTATTTGCCTTTTCATACTATTTGTGAGGTTCTCAAGGCAAGAATACTGAAGTGGTTTGCCATCCCTTCTCCAGTGGACCATATTTTGTTAGAACCCTCCAAGATGTTCAATCCGTCTTGGGTGGCCCTACACGACATGGTTCATAGTTTCATTGAGTTAGACGAGGCTGTGGTCCCTGTGATCAGATTGGTTAGTTTTCTATGATTGTGGTTTTCAGTCTGTCTGCTCTCCGCTGGGCAAAGATAAGAGGCTTATGGAACCTTCCTGATGGGAGAGACTGACTGAACTTTAGGGAAACTGGTTCTTGTCCTGATGGATGGGGCCACGCTCAGTAACTCTTTAATCCAATTTTCTGTTGATGGGTGGAGCTGTGTTCCTTTCCTGCTATTTACCTGGCGCCAAAGTCTGGTGCAAGTAATGAAGATAATGGCGACCTCCTTCAAAATATCTCATGCATGTACTGTTGTACTCACGGCCCCCAACCCTGCAGCAGGCCACCAGTGACCCACGCCTCCACTGGAGACTCCTAGACACTCTCAGGCAAGTTTGGGTCAGTCTCTTGTGCGGTCACTGCTCCTTTCTCCTGGATCCTGGTGCACACAAGATTCTGTTTGTGCCCTCCAAGAGTCTACTTCCCAGTCCTGTGTAAGTTCTAGAAGTCCTATGGTGGGATTAATGGTGACCTCCAAGAGAGCTTATGCCATACCAAGTCTGCTGTACCCAGAGCCCCTGTCCCTATGGTAGTCCACTGCTGACACATACCTCCACAAGAGATGCTCAAACACAGTTCTGTCTCAGTCTCTGTGACGTCCCCGGGTCCTGGTGCACACAAGCTTTGTTTGAGCCATCTGAACGTCTCTGGAGGAAATGGGGTTTGATTCTAAATGTGAATTCAGCTTTCTTACCGTCTTGCTGGGGCTGCTTCTTTGCCCTTGGATGTGGGGTATCTCCTCACAACTGCTCAAGTGCCTGCCATCCTGCTAGGGCTTTTCTAACCTTGGGCATAGGGTATCACCTCAGGAATGCTCCAGCGAAGCACAACCACATCTCCTGACATTTGATGTGAAGTATCTCATAGGGGGGGTCATAGCAAACACCTTATTCCAACAACACAAGGGAATACTCTACACATGGACATCATCAGATGGTCAATACCAAAATCAGACTGATTATATTCATTGCAGCCAAAGATGGAGAAGCTCTGTAGAGCACTATATAACTTCTATACAGAAGCTCTATAGGGTCAGCGAAACAAAGACCAGGAGCTGACTGTGGCTCAGATCATGATCTCCTGATTGTCAAATTAAGACTTAAATTGAAGAAAGTAGGGAAAACCACTAGAACATTCAGGTAAGACCTAAATCAAATCCCCTACAATCGTACAGTGGAAGTGAGAAATAGATTCAAGGGATTAGATCTGATAAAGAGAGTTGAACTATGGATGGAGGTCCATGACATTGTACAGGAGATGGGGATCAAAAGCATCCCCAAGGAAAAGAAATGCAAAAGTAAAATGGCTGTCTGAGGAGGCCTTACAAATAGCTATGAAAAGAAGAGAAGCAAAAAGCGAAGGAGAAAAGAAAAGATATACTCATTTGAATGAGTTCCAAAGAATAGCAAGGAGAGATAAGAAAGCCTTCCTCAGTGATCAATGCAAAGAAATAGAGGGAAAAAATGGAATGGGAAAGACTAGAGATTTCCTCAAGAAAATTAGAGACACCAAGGGAACATTTTATGCAAAGATAGGTTCAATAAGGGACAGAAATGTTATGGACCTAATGGAAGCAGAAGATATTAAGAAGAGGTGGCAAGAATACACAGAAGAACTGTACAAAAAAGATTTTCAGGACCCAAGATAATCACGATGGTGTGATCACTCACCTAAAGCCAGACATCCTGGAATGTGAAGTCAAGTGGGCCTTAGGAAGCATCACTATGAAAAAAGCTAGTGGAGGTGATGGAATTCCAGTCGAGCTATTTCAAATCCTAAAAAAATGATGCTGAGAAAGTGCTGCACTCAATCTGCCAGCAAATTTGGGAAACTCAGCAATGGCCACAGGACTGGAAAAGGTGAGTTTTCATTCTAATCCCAAAGAAAGGCAATGCCAAAGAATGCTCGAATTACCGCACAATTGCACTTATCTTACACACTAGTAAAATAATGCATAAAGTTCTCTAAGCCAGGACTCATCAGTACATGAACCATGAACTTCCAGATGTTGAAGCTGGTTTTGGAAAAGGCAGAGGAACCATAGATCTGCGGGGAGCCAGGATGTCTTCCATCCCCCAATCGGCCCTAAGAGAGGACTTGAAAACCTCTCTTTGTCCCTCCACCCTGACGCCTTTTCATTGACTAAGATCAAGCGCCGTGACGGGAAAAACAGCCTGATGTCCTTTTTCCCATTTACTCTGTTTTCTTGGACGCCTGACGTATGCGGGTCTGTTTTCCCCCTGCTTAATAATGTGCTGACCATATCAAAGGCATTCTTAAAGTTTATCGTTAACTGCTCCCTCAAGCTTGCTAGTAACTAGAAAAATGCATATATACTGTTAATCAGCTATAATAAAGTGGCAGTAGTGAGAAGCTCTTTGGAGTTTCCCTCTGCTCCTCTCAACCCCATCTTTTAAGTGTCTTCATTTTTCTCAGGTGCTTGGTCGTTGCGTTCTCGACCGTACGATTTTGCCGGCTGGTTCCGGCATAGATCAATTGCCAACATACACCGAATCATCAAAAAAGCAAGAGAGTTCCAGAAAACATCGGTTTCTGCTTTATAGGCTATATTAAAGCCTTTGACTGTGTGGATAACAATAAACTGTGGAAAATTCTTAAAGACATGAGAATACCAGACTACTTGACCTGCCTCTTGAGAAATCTGTATACATATCAGGAAGCAGCAGTTAGAACTGGACATTGAACAACAGACTTGTTCCAAAGAGGAAAAGAACTACGTCAAGGCTGTATTGTCATCCTGCTTATTTAACTTATATGCAGAGTACATCATGCAAAATGCTGGGCTGGATGAAGTACAAGCTGGAATCAAGATTGCTGGGATGACAATATGTTATGCAGATATGCAGATGACACCACCCTTATGGCAGAAAGTGAAGAAGAGCTTAAGAGCCTCTTGATAAAAGTGAAAGAGGAGAGTGAAAAAGTTCAACATTCAGAAAACTAAGATCATGGCATCTGGTCCCATCACTTCATGGCAAATAGATGGGGAGACAGTAGAAACAATAACAGACTTTATTTGTGGGGGATAGGTGCTCCAAAATAACTGCAGATGGTGACTGCAGTCATGAAATTAAAAGACGCTTGCTCCTTGGAAGGAAAGTTATGACCAACCTATGCAGCATATTAAAAAGCAGAGACATTACTTTGCCAACAAATGTCCATCTAGTCAAAACAATGATTTTTCCAATAGTCATGTATTGATGTGAGAGTTGGATGGTGAAGAAAGCTGAGCACTAAATAATTGATGCTTTTCAACTGTGTTATTGGAGAAGACTCTTGAGACCTCTTGGACTGTAAGGGAATCCAACCAGTTCATCGTAAAGCAAATCAGTCCTGATATTCATTGTAAGGACTGATGTTGAACCTGAAACTCCAATTCTTTGGCCACTTGATGCGAAGAGCTGACTCATTGGAAAAGCCCCTGATGCTAGGAATGATGAAGCCACGAGGAGGAGAAGGGGACGACTGTGCATGACATGGTTTGATGGCATCGTCGACATGAGTTTGGTTAACTCTGGGAGTTGGTGGTGGACAGGGGGGCCTGGCATGCTGTGGTCCATGGGGTCGCAAAGAGTCAGACATGACTGAGTGACTGAACCGAACTGATATATATGTTAATACATCAAATATACAAATATTTCCATAATTTATAAACTTTAGGTTTGCATTGGACTTCAAGTATCATTTAATTCAATATGTGTCATTCTCTCACATGGCAGAATTAACACAGAAAGTAATGTGTTTTGGAGAATGAAACCTATATCTTTTGTGGAAAAAAAAAAATCCTTTGTGTCTCATTAACATTGAAGTTCCTTCTTTTAGGCAATTTTTTATATTTATACCAAACCAGCAGTATGTACCTTTCTATTTTAAATAGTGTTTTCCTCTCATATTAAGTATATTTTATTTAAATCTTTATTCCTTAAGTAAAAATATTTGTAAAATGTCTCTACTTATTTTTCTACTCTTTCTGTGTAATGTGAAGAGTGATTATTTTGCCATAGCAATTTTGCAGAAGTCATTGCTTTTTTAGGCACATGTTTGTTCTAAGTTAATTATTTCTATTCCTTTGGCATAATTCATAAGAAAACGAGCTTCATCATGTCAGGTGTTTACTTAGTGAAGCTCATTTCCCTCACTCCTCCCTTTCTGCAGCAGAGATAATTTAACACTAAGAATTTTAAATTTGCCCTGCAGGGAAAAGAAAAAGGAAAAAATCTCCTTCTTATGAAAGAAGCCAGAACTATAAATTACAAAATAAGCATCCTATAGAAGTTGCTTGGGTTTGGATTTACAACAGCTGCTGCAGTTAATAATGACAAGTCCTTGCATGCATGATCAGTTCCTCAGTTGTGTATGACTCTTTGAGACCCCATGGACTGTAGCCCACCAGGCTCTCCATCCATGAAGTTCTCCAAGCAAGAATACTGGAACGGGTTGCCAATTCATTCTTCATGGGATCTTCCTGATCCAGGGATCGAACCTGCAGCTCCTGCATTGTCAGATGGATTCTTTAACGCTGAGCCACCTGGGAAGGCCCAACAAGTGCTTTACCCAAGGTTAACAGGAGATTAAGTAAAATAAACCCCTAGGATTTTATAATGCATTTCTAAGATTTAGTAAATTTAACTTTAAGGTTACAAACAAGTATTATTCATATTACATAATCTCTCTTTTAGACTACTCACTTGATATCCTCTTCTACTTAATTAGCTGGTCGCATCATAGACAGGAAGCACTGTAGACTCTAGGAAGTAGAGAATGTATGGATAAGTTAATGGAAAAGTTTAAAAGATTGTATTTCATTTTCTTCTATCCATATTTCAAAGACCTTTTAAAATAGATTTCTCTCAATTTATAGGAATAAGGCATTTTCCCTCAACAAGAATTTTCCCTTCCTGCCTTCTTTCTTCATTTCTCACTAACAGAATAAGAAAAGAATGTGTAGAAATATGAAGCCAGATATGTAGAAGATGCTTTTATATCTGAGAAAGCTGCACATATTACTAAATATCCAGAGATAGAATTAATGCCAGACTCAGGTGGAGACAGTGCTTTTGCATTTGGACTACTTTGAAGGAATCAAAGGGAATAGGAAGCTTTGTTAGTATTAAACATAGTATTTAAGAAGTTAGTACTTATTAAAAGCAGCATAGCCCTATGGAAACACTTTCCACATTGCAAGAGGATTCTTTAATGTCTGAGACACCAGGGAAGCCCCTAAAATTTTGTAATTGAATATAATTGAAATGTAGTTTTCATTTTATGTAAAAATATCTGCAGAATTATGGTTGAACGTTTTAATAAGAAACTTGATATCTATTTTAATGAAAAGGGGAAATTCCACAAAAGTTATCATTTTTTAAAATAGATTCAAGCAGGAGTTGGAAAGGTAGGGATAATAGAGTGTGAATCTACATAATACTTATTTTAGAATTGCATGCTGCCCTCAATGGTGACATAATTAAACCTATTAATTAACAAACACTTAAGTATGTATAGTAGGGTTATTCCCCAAGTTCAGGATTTGTCAAAGGTTAGCAAGTAGACCATCACTTTATATTTACAAAACTAAAATGGTTTATAGATGTGGCCTCTGTTGTCAAAGGAAATTTAAGCTTCCACTACAAAATATTTATTGTTCTTGTTTAGTGGCTAAATTGTGTCTGACTCTTTTGCAATCCCATTGACTATAGCTCACCAGGCCCCTCTGTCCATGGGATTTCCTGGGCAAGAATACTGGAGTGGGTTGCCATTCCCTTCTCCAGGGGTCTTTCCAACCCAGGGATTGAACTCACATCTCTGAGTCTCCTGCATTGCCAAGTGGATTCTTTACCACTGAGCAATCTGGGAAGCCAAGTATAGAATATACAAAATATATAAATATACATAGGCATAATTATTCTCAACACTAACCCTGTTAAGTAGGATAAATCATTCACACACAGAACATTTCAAAGAAATGAACATGCTAAGTATTTAGGAAGGCAATAGATTCAAAAGAGCATAATATGTTACAGTTATTCAAAAAGCATGATCTCTAAACCAACATGTTTGGTGATGACTCTTTGAAAATTCATTGAAATCATCTGAAAATTATGAAATTATTAAAAACAAAAATTTAAAGTCTAGGTTTTGGAGAAAAGCAAGGTGTATTCTAAATTTCTGTACCTATGTCTTATTAAAATGGGTTATGATTGCTCTTATTTCAACATCACTTGAAGGGATTCAGTTTGCTTCTGTTTATTACAAAAACTTTTTCAGGTACTTTTTTTCTTTAATGTGAGAAAGGGACTTAATTTCTGGTGTATGGCTTTGAACTTATTCTTTTAGGGACCTACTCAGTCCCCTTCAGGGAAGTCTCGGTTTGACCTTAGCCACTAGTCCCAAGATCAGGAGCAGCAGCAGTAGAAACAAGAGCAGTAACAGGTAGGCACTGGACATAGGCCTTTCCTGGACAGATTTGGAATTAGTCTCTGATGCAGACTCATCTCTTCTGCTCCACTGCCTTTTGTTCTCTGAGTCCTTTGAATTACACTACATTCAGTTCTACTTGACTTGCCTTTCTGGAGTGTTCATTCTAATGTTTATGCTCTTCCTATTCAATTCCTTCTTTTCCCCCAACCTGGGAAAGCTATATATTGGGTTTGTGTGTGTGTGTGTGTGTGTGTGTGTGTGTGTGTGTGTGTGTGTGT
>ML660200.1:59497020-59521784 GCA_007570785.1 Antilocapra americana | reverse complement strand
TGTGTGTGTGTGTGTGTGTGTGTGTGTGTGTGTGTGTGTGTGTGTGTGTGAAAAAATAACCTAAAGGAAGGAACTGCCATCTTAGTGAGATATGGAGAGTTTTACACGAATTCATGAAATCTCATTTTGTTGAAAGGGGTGAAGGAAACAACTCTGGTGGTTAGGAAATTGAGAATTAAATACTAAGGACTAAAGTTTTAAAAGATAGTTGGAGAAACAGAAACCATGGACGAAATTGAGATAGAATAATACAAATTCCTTCTATCTCTAGACTGAGACTCCATCTCAAGATTACAAGAGAATGGTGTATGAATTCACTGTAATTAAATATTTTGTAACACATAAGTGATTTTTTCAAAAAAGGCATTTGAAAGATGATTACAAAATCAAAAGTCGTGGTTAATTATTTAAAGGGTTAGTGAATTGGAACTAAGCTGAACACTAACTGCCATTTTAAGAGCACTTCCTCTAGCCAAGTCTTAGTTTCATTTAAAACTCAGAAAGGAAAATAGGAACTAATATAAAATGATTATTCTTTGAAAAAAACCAATTACAAATAAACATTAAAATGAAATTAGACATAAGCTTATTAAACTCTAACAGGCTTAAATAATGTGCTTGCAATTTGATAAATAATTGACTTCTCATCTTATTTCTTCAGGTGATAACAACCCTTTGGTATTTTTTTTTATTTTAGTTTTATAAGTACTTTGACTCATAATGACATCTGTGAATATAAGAGCTAAAGAAAAGAAGAGGCATATTAACTCCCCTGCTTACATCTAGTTTAACTGAAAACAATTAGCAGTCAGAAGAAGAAAATTAAATAAAAATGACTGTAAGATGAGAGCATGAGGATGGTTGAAAGGGAAAAAAGAGAAGAAGCATCAATAGTTGTAGAAAGATTCAAGTTATGTTCATATTAATCTATAAAGCTGCACTTCTGAGATCACTATTTATACAATAGTGCTATGTATAAATATGAATTCTTTAACTTGAGCTCTTGTTGAACACAGTTTGAGACATAATTTTTACAAAATAAAAATTAATTTTTTAAAAGTTTCATGTCTGTTTTTATAAACACTCTCTAAAATGCATACTCTGTTAAGAAATGTGAACAGTTGGAGATTGCACTCTCTCCACTCTTCTCTTTACATAAGTGCATTTTCCCAAGGCAGTATTCACATCGGCTACTATTACAAAACATTTTATAAAATAAGACTCACTTGATAAAGTTTTTCTCATTTGCTCATAAATCATTGAGTGTTTACCATGTGCTGATACTAAGAATGCAGAGATAAAAGAGCAAGATCTAAAGGCATGTGAGACCATGACTATATGAATTACAATAGAGTGATTGGTTGCAAACTGATAAAATCATAGGGTCAGTATGGATCTCTGATTTACCTTCCTCTAAAAAAGATTAATCATGATGGTGTGATCACTCACACTCACCTAGAGTCAGACATCCTGGAATGTGAATTCAAGTGGGCTTTAGAAAGCAGCACTACAAACAAAGCTGCTTTAGTGGAGGTAATAGAATTCCAGTTGAGCTATTTCAAATCCTAAAAGATGATGCTGTGAAACTGCTGCACTCAATCTGCCAGCAAATTGGGAAAACTCAGCAATGGCCACAGGACTGGAAAAGGTCAGTTTACATTCCTATCCCAAAGAAAGACAGTAACAAAAATGTTCAAACTACCGCACAATTGCACTCATCTCAAACACTGGAAAAATAATGCTCAAAATTCTCCAAGCCAAGTTTCAGCAATACATAAACCATGAACTTCCAGATGTTCAAGTTGGTTTTAGAAAAGGGAGAGGAACCAGTGACCAAATTGCCGACATCCAATGGATCATCAAAAAAGCAAGAGAGTTCCAGAAAAACATCTACTTCTGCTTTATTGACTATGCTAAAGCCTTTGACTGTGTGGATCACAATAAACTGTGGAAAATTCTGAAAGAGATAAGAATACCAGGCCACCTGATCTTCCTCTTGAGAAACCTGTATGCAGGTCAGGAAGCAACAGTTAGAACTGGACATGTGTTAACAGTTAGACTGGTTCCAAATAGGACAAGGAGTACGTCAAGGCTGTATATTGTCACCCTGCTTATTTAACATATATGCAGAATATGTCATGCAAAATGCTGGGCTGGATGAAGCACAAGCTGGAATCAAGATTGCCGGGAGAAACATCAATAACCTCAGACATGCAGACGACACCACCATTATGGCAGAAAGTGAAGAAGAACTAAAGAGCCTCTTGATGAAAGTGAAAGAGGAGAGTGAAAAAGTTGGCTTAAAACTCAACATTCAGAGAACTAAGATAATGGCATCTAGTTCCATTACCTCATGGCAAATAGGTGGGGAAACAGTGGAAACAGTGAGAGATTTTATTTTGAGGGTCTCCAAAATCACTGCAGATGGTGATTGCAGCTATGAAATTAAAAGACACTTACTCCTTGGAAGAAAAGCTATGACCAACCAAGACGATGTATTAGAAAGCAGTGACATTACTTTTTCATTTTTTTTCATTACTTTGTCTGTCTAGTCAAAGCTATGTTTTTTCCAGTAGTCGTTTATGGATGTGAAAGTTGGACTGGAAAGAAAGCTAAGCACTGAAGAATTAATGCTTTTGAACTGTAGTGTTGGAGAAGACTCTTGAGAGTCCTTTGGACTGCAAGGAGATCCAATCAGTCAATTCTAAAAGAAATCAGTCCTGAATATCCATTGGAAGGACTGATGCTGAAGCTGAAACTCCAATAATTTGGCCACCTAATGTGAAAAACTGACTCACTGGAAGAGATCCTGATGCTAGGAAAAATTGAAGTTGGGAGGAGAAAAGGACGACAGAGGATGAAATGGTTGGATGGCATCATCAACTCGATGGGCATCAGCTGAGTAAGCTCTGGGAGTTGGTGATGTACAGGGTAGCTTGGTGTGCAGCTGTCCATGGTGTTACAAAGAGTCAGACATGACTGAGCAACTGAACTTAACTGAACTGAATTTTATTTGGGTAATGTACTGAAAAACAAATGTAAAATAATATGATCTATTGGTTTTTCAGTATCCTAGTAGAAAAGCTGTGGAACTGTGCTGAAACTACTGATAACTGATTCTAAAAGCATAGTGTAGCTTGTGACTAGGATTCTTAGGAATCTCTTTAGAGAGAGACAGAGAGAGAGAGAGAGAGAGAGAGAGAGAGAGAGAGAGATATGGAGGGAGAAATAGAAAGCACCCAACATTAAGCTAGCAAAATAATAAATTCAAAAAATTCACTTATTTGTGAACATGCACAGCGCATAGTTGTAGTTGGAAAATAAGTTGATACTACCAATTCAAAAAATCACTGAGAATTACTAAGTGAAATAAGGGCTTCTTTGATGGCTCAGATGGTAAAGAATCTGCTTGAAGTGCAAGAGAACAATGCTTGTTCCTTGATTCAGTAAGATCACCTGGAAAAGGCAATGGCAACCACTTTATTATTTTTACCTGGAGAGTTTCATGGGTAGAGGAGCCTGGAGGACTATAGTCATTAGGGTTGCAAATGGTCATTAGGATATGACTGAGCACCTAGAACTAAGTGAAATAGAAATTGAATATGCGCATATTCCATCAATTCTATTAATGTAAATATTTATTCTACAGAAATCCTTGTGTAATACTAAAACCTCCAAATACCCAAGTGTCCACTGATAGAATAAATACACTATATCTTTTTCATGCTTATACTACATGGGATATCCTACATCAGTGAACATCAAGGTGAGGTTCATGTATAAATTTGGAGGAGCAGGAATTGAATTATTAACCCAAAAGCAAAGTGTGAAAAATACCAAATGATTCTCTCCATTCATGTTAAAAAATTAAAAAGTGAATAATATATATGTGAAAGTATAACAAAATTTTAAATAAAGGAAAGGAATGAACAATAAAAAAATTACATTGGTTACTTTTGGAGAGGAGGGAGGAAGGGGATGAAAATGGAGACTAGCACATGGTAAACATGGTTAATTGATAAAATGGTATTTACAATATTCACTTTCTCATGTGGAGTGTGGAATAGAAAGAAGTTAACTTTTTTCTTAAATCATCCATATATATATATATGCTATTTTATATGTTCAATATATTTCATTATAAATATTCAACAAAGAATAAATATATCAGTATCAGTTCAGTTGCTCAGTCATGTCTAACTATTTGCGACCCCATGAACCTCAGCACGCCAGGCCTTCCTGTCCATCACCAACTCCTGAAGTCCACCCAAACCCATGTCCATCGAGTTAGTGATGCCATCCAGCCGTTTCATCCTCTGTCTTCTTCTCCTCCTGCCCTCAATCCTTCCCAGCATTAGGGTCTTTTCCAATGAGTCAACTCTTCACACAAGGTGGCCAAAGTATGGGAGTTTCAGCTTCAACATCAGTCCTTCCAATGAACACCCAGGACTGATCTCCCTTAGGACGGAATTGTTGGATCTCCTTGCAGTCCAAGGGACTCTCAAGAGTCTTCTCCAACACCACAGTTCAAAAGCATCAATTCTTTGGCCCTCAGCTTTCTATACCGTCCAAATCTCACACCCATACATGACTACTGGAAAAACCATAGCCTGACTAGACGAATCTTTGTTGGCAAAGTAATGTCTCTGCTTTTCAATATGCTATCCAGGTTGGCCATAACTTTCCTTTCAAGGAGTAGGCATCTTTTGATTTCAGGGTTGCAATCACCATCTGCAGTGATTTTGGAGCCCCCCAAAGTAAAGTCTAACACTTTTTCCACTATTTCCCCATCTATTTCCCATGATGTGATGAGACCAGATGCCATGATCTTAGTTTTCTTAATGTTGAGCCTTAAGTCAACTTTTTCGCTCTCCTCTTTCACTTTCCACAAGAGGCTTCCTCTTCACTTTCTGCTGTAAGAGTGGTATCATCTGCATATCTCAGGTAATTGATATTTCTCCTGGAAACCTTGATTCCGGCTTGTGCTTCTTCCAGCCCAGCATTTTTTCTCATGATGTACTCTGCATATAAGTTAAATAAGCAGGGTGACAATATACAGCCTGATGTACTCCGTTTCTTATTTGGAACCAGTCTGTTGTTCCATGTCCAGTTCTAACTGTTGATTCCTGACTTGTATACAGGTTTCTCAAGAGACAGGTCAGATGTTCTGGTATTCCCACCTCTTTCAGAATTTCCACAGTTTATTGTGATCCACACAGTCAAAGGCTTTGGCATAGTCAAGAAAGCAGAAGCAGATGTTTTTCGGGAACTCTCTTGCCTTTTTGATGATCCAGCATATGTTGGCAATTTGATCTCTGGTTCCTCTGCATTTTCTAAAACCAGCTTGATCAACTGAAGCCTGGCTTGGAGAATTTTGAACACTACTTTACTTGCATTTGAAATGTGTGCAGTTGTGCGGTAGTTTGAGCATTCTTTGGCATTACCTTTCTTTGGGATAGGAATGTAAACTGACTTTTTCCAGTCCTGTGGCCATTGCTGAGTTTTCCAAATTTGCTGGCATATTGAGTGCAGCAGTTTCACAGCATCATCTTTTAGGATTTGAAATAGCTCAACTGGAATTCCATCACCTCCACTAGCTTTGTTTGTAGTGACGCTTTCTAAGGCCCATTTGACTTGACCTTCCAGGATGTCTGGCTCTAGCTGAGTGTGAGTGACCACACCATCATGATTATCTGAGTCGTGAAGATATTTTTTGTAAAGTTCTTCTGTGTATTCTTGCCACCTATTCTTAATATCTTCTGCTTCTGTTAGGTCCATACCATTTCTGTCCTTTATCTACCCCAACTTGGCATGAAATGTTCCCAGGGTATCTCTAATTTTCTTGAAGAGATCTCTAGTCTTTCCCATTCTGTTGTTTTCCTCTATTTGTTTGCATTGATCACTAAGGAAGGCTTTCTTAGCTCTCCTTGGTATTCTTTGGAATCTGCATTCAGATGGAAATATCTTTCCTTTTCTCCTTTGCTTTTCACTTCTCTTCTTTTCACAGCTACTTGTAAGGCCTCCTCAGACAGCCATTTTGCTTTTTTACATTTCTTTTTCTTCGGGATGGTCTTAATCCCTGTCTCCTGTACAATGTCATGAACCTCCTTCCATAGATCATCAGGCACTCTGTCTATTAGATCTAGTCCTTTAAATCTATTTCTCACTTCCACTGAATAAATACAAGGGATTTGATTTAGGTCATACCTGAATGGTCTAGTGGTTTTTCTCTACTTTCTTCAATTTCAGTCTGAATTTGGCAATAAGGAGTTCATGATCCAAGCCACAGTCAGCTCCTGGTCTTGTTTTTGCTGACTGTATAGAGCTTCTCCATCTTTGCCTGCAAAGAATATGATCAATCTGATTTCTGTGTTGACCGTCTGGTGATGTCCATGTGTAGAGTCTTCTCTTGTGTTGTTGGAAGAGGATGTTTGCTATGACCAGTGCATTCTCTTGCCAAAACTCTATTAGCCTTTGCCTGCTTCATTCTGTGCTCCAAGGCCAAATTTGCCTGTTACTCCAGGTGTTACCTGACTTCCTACTTTTGCATTCCAGTCCTCTATAATGAAAATAATATCTTATTTGGGTGTTAGTTCTAGCAGATCTTATAAGTCTTCATAGAACTGTTCAGCTTCAGCTTCTTCAGCATTAGTGGTTGGGGCATAGGCTTGGATTACTGTGATATTGAATGGTTAGCCTTGGAAATGAACACAGATCATTCTGTCACTTTTGAGATAGCATCCAAGTACTGCATTTTGGACTCTTTTGTTGACCACGATGGCTATTCCATTTCTTCTAAGGGATTCCTGCCTACAGTAGTAGATGAAATGCTCATCTGAATTAAATTCACCCATTCCAGTCCATCTTAGTTCACTGATTCCTAGAATGTCGATGTTCAATCTTGCCATCTCCGGTTTGACCACTTCGAATTTGCCTTGATTCATGGACCTAACATTCCAGGTTCCGATGCAATATTGCTCTTTACAACATCAGACCTTGGTTCTATCACCAGTCAAATCCACATCTGGGCACCGTTTTTGCTTTGGCTCCATCTCTTCATTGTTTCTGAAATTATTTCTCCACTGATCTCCAGTAGCATATTGAGCACCTACCGACCTGGGGAATTCACCTTTTAGTATCCTGTCTTTTTGCCTTTTCATACTGTTCATGGGGTTCTCAAGGCAAGAATACTGAAGTGGTTTGCCATTCCCTTCTCCAGTGGACCACATTTTGTCATACCTCTCCACCATGACCCTTCCATCTTGGGTGGCCCCACACGGCATGGCTTAGTTTCATTGAGTTAGACAAGGCTGTGGTCCGTGTGATCAGATTGGCTAGTATGGTTCTAGTATGTCTACCCTCGATGCCCTTTTGCAACACTTACCCTCTTGCTTGGGTTTCTCCTACCTCTGACGTGGGATACCTCTTCATGGTTGCTCCAGCAAAGTGCAGCCACTGCTCCTTACCTTGGACGATGGATCTGTCCTCACTGAGGTCCCTCCTGACCTTGATCTTGGAGTAGCTCCTCTTGGCCCTCCTGCGCCCATGCAGCCGAAGTCTGGGATGGGGTAGCTCTTCTCGGCCTCCGCCCCTGACCTCCAGTATGAGGTAGCTTCTCTCGGCTGCGCTTCTGAGTCTCTCTTCACAGCACTAGCAAAGTGCTGCTGCTGCCCCTGATCTCGGATGCAGCTGTAGCTCCTCTTGGCCACCGCCCCCGACCTCAGGCCCGGGGTAGCACCATTGCAGCTGCAGCGCTCAGTACGCCATCACAGCTGCCACGCTCAGTGCGCCGTCGCAGCTTCACTACAAACAAAGCTAGTGGAGGTGATGGAATTCCAGTTGAGCTATTTCAAATCCTAAAAGATGATGCTGTGAAACTGCTGCACTCAATATGCCAGCAGATTTGGAAAACTCAGCATTGTCCACAGGACTGGAAAAGGTCAGTTTACATTCCTATCCCAAAGAATAAATATATAGATGCTGAATAACTAAAAGAGAGCATGATCAGTTACAGACTTGATGGATGGATGTGTTTCAAATTCTGTCCTCAAGAAAGTTGACATTATTTCTGCAGAATGGGCAGAAAGAAAACTATAACTTAAAATCCCTTCATAGTGAGCATATTTTGCCTTTTATAGTGTTGATAAGCTCCTCCAATGCAAATTTTCATTCTTAGTACAATATCAAAATCCATTTTGCTCTAGTACAGTGTTGGCAATGCCACTTTTTACAGCCAGAATATGTATCTCCATGTATCTAGTCTTGAAAAATCCCAGTGAAATCTGACAGATTAAAAACATTAACAAAAACAAATTAATAGCTAAATTGAACATAGCTATAACTTTTGAATATTTGTGACAGAAATAGGAATGCTAAAAATTGGAGTTTTATGAAAACTCCTTATAAAAGTATATTGCTTTTGGCAATTCAAGCAAGCAATTATCTTGCAAAATGAAATTTTATAGTGACATTTGAAAGGGGTTCTCCAAATAGAACTTCTCCTTTAACAAGTAGCTAATTGTAATTTGGATGGGCAGTTTGGCATTTAAAATTGAAGGTAAGTTAGTTTAAAAAACCAATTACAATAGCAGTTATTTTTTTTTAATGTACAGTTTTACTCTAGAAAGTGATTTAGAGGATATAGAGAGCTTAGAAACAACAAAGTCAAATAAAACTCTCATAAAGCAAGATTCTCGTGGGCGCAGGAATCCTGTGGGCCTCCCATGTCTGACATACATAGCACTGCTAAAAATGCAAGGACACAATGAAATGGTTTTCTCTGTTTTCCATTTTGATGATATATTTAAATATATAGTGATTTCTTAATTTCTGTCACAATTTTTTTGAACTTAACTATATTGTTGCAAAATAAGTTACTGCATTGACTAATTATATATAACTTTTTATTGAATTGGTAGCCAAACTTCAATACTTAATTTGAAGATAGTGTACAATTTTGAGAATTTTGACGTATTGGAGTATAATTGCTTTACAATGTTCTCTTAGTTTCTGCTCTACAACAATGTGAATTAGTTATATGTACATATATTAATATATCCCTTCCCTCTTGAGCCTCTCTTCCACCTCCACCATCCCTAATATTGTTCCCACCATTCTAGTAGGTACTTAATAAAGATCTGTTAAATTATTTTACCATCTGAACACTGAGAAACCCTGATTATATTACTTTAAATTGAAAAAAATAAGATCATTTACACTCTTATCCATGGTATGACTATTTTACACAAATTTACTCTGAGCAGAACATCAATATAAACAAAACATTTAAAAAATCATGATTTACTTAGTCCATGTAAGTGAAGAGTTGGAGGAGAGAGGTTCAGAAAATGGAAACCCATATTATTTTTGCATGAATTTAAACACCTGATTCCCTTAATATTACTTGTTAAGAACATACTGTAGTAGGTACAAGACAATTACAGAGACTAATAGTTTAAAGTCTTTGGCCTTATGTGTTTTCTATTTAGAGAGAGAGCAAACAATGAGAATAAGTAAATATATGTTCATGTATATAAAACATGTACCATGAACCATGTCTACATCCCCACACTTTAAATCATGGCAGAACTAAATTCTTTCCCTTGGGCTTCTATTCACTCAGGCATTGCAGAGATGGTTCCATTTGTTTTTGAGTACCTCATCCTCTTGATCAATCCCCTGGTAAACAGCTCCCCAGCCAATGTCCTCCAGAGGAGACTCCGTTTACTTCCTAGACAGTCTTACATGCTCTGCATGTTCCCACTGCACTTGCATATTTTTCCTTTACTACAGTTTTTTCCTACTCCTATATGATGATTGTAAACACGGATTGAATTTATGCACATTTTATATTCTCTAGCAATCACTGGGCATTTAGAAACAATGTGGATAACTTAGTCAATTGTATAAAGACCTAAATTTCTAATGAAATAACATCTGCTGAATTTTAAATTAATCACAGAAATAAAATTGAATACTTATTTGGATAGTATTTTCTGCAAGTAAAAGCTGCCTATGGTGGCTCAGATGATAAAGCATCTGCCTGCAATGCAGGAGACCAGGGTTCGATCCCTGGGTCAGGAAGATCCCCTGGAGAAGGAAATGCAAATCCACTCCACTATTCTTGCCTGGAAAATCCCATGGACAGAGAAGGCTAGTAGACTACAGTCCATGGGGTCACAAAGAGTTGGACACGACTAGGTGACTTCACTTTTTTATGATAACAAGAAAAATCCTTGGATTCAAAGAACACTGGTCTGATTTTGGACAATGTTTTAATCTTGGATAATATTTTAATTTAAGTGTTCTTTTCCTAAAGGGTAAGAAAGAATAGATTTTTGCCCTACTTATGATAGAATTGTGATAAAAGAGATAAATATGGTACAGTCACTGGGCAAAGAACAAATGTTGAGTATTAATAAATTATGAAAATAGAAATTTAATATAGTATAGATATATAAAACAAAGAAATGACCTGGTATCTCAGATTTCTTAAATTTGGAAAATATAAATTGAATGCATGAAGATAGGAAAGAATGAATGCATTTTTAACTACCTAAGAGTAAAATGGAATTTTCCTAAGCACCAAATTTCAAATTACAATGGATGTTTTATAAATTATAATATGAACTTTTTGCTTTGCAAAAATATTAGAAAAACATTTCTAGGTGTCTCAAGTATAATTAAAACTGAAACAAACTCTCCCAATAGCTAGCACTCATCAGCTAGTCAAAAATGTAGATCTCTTACATAACAATAATGCTCATTTGTTAAAAGGCAGCTCAGTTCAGTCGCTCTGTCATGGCCGACTTTGTGACCCCATGGACTGCAGCACAGCAGGCTTCCCTGTCTATCACCAGCTCCCGGAGTTTACTCAGACTCATGTTGATTGAGTCAATGATGACAAAATAGCGCATTGCTTCAGTAGATACTAGTTTACCAAGGAACATCCAGGCCTCCATAAGTATTTATTAAAAAAAAATAGTATTTTTACATTATACACAAACTTTTAGTAAACATCTTGACTGCCACCACTTTGAAATAATTTTAAGACCACATATTAAGTGAATAAAGATATAGAAGGATCAGGAACATAATGGAATAGCCACATATTGTAAATAATTATGACACTACAATTTAGCTAGCCATCATCAAAATGTTTTATTTACTCTTAGTCTCTAGAATGTGGTGCTTTACAAATGTTTTTATTTTAAAGTAAGAAAACATAAATTAACTATTTAAAAATAAAATGTGATTTTGATGATAATACATAAATCAAACATGAATGGTAATATTTGTCATGAGAACATCTTTTAACATGCTGTCTAGCTGATAACAGTAAGTATAACTTGTTATCAAAAAATTATATTAGCATTTTTGCATTTCCCTTTTGTGACCAACTGAAAAGATTAGTTATGCTTACTTTCAGCAGTGTTATGGAGGTGAAATAAAGTGCCATTTAAGCATCAAATTATCATTAAAAATTCTATGTACCAATGTACCATTAACAAATTGTACCAACTAAATTGTTGATGCTCTATGATATCTACCTGATACCTAATACACATATTCAGAAGACTTGGGCTTGAGTTTCTGCTGAACCTATATTAATTGTGATTTTGGGTAAAAACTTTGTTTCTGAAACAGAAATTTTTCATCTAAAATGGAGGTAAATTGCACCTCTTAAAATGTTATATTAAAACAGCTAATGTAGTATGCAGCACATGCACACACATTAGCAAGACAAAATTAACTTAGAGTGTATCTTAGTGACTCATTGATGATTTTGTTAAGAATTTTCCAAACTTTTGTGCTTGTTTCTCATTGATGCTTTTAAAACAGTGATACTGTACTTATTAAAAGTTACCCTGAACTTTTCTAGGAATCATCTGGAAAAATGAATGGAATCGCTTTAGAAGTCAGTTTTGACTGCTTTTCCTGATTATGCATTATCAATTTTATTTATATATATTCATATTCAACATCTCCCTACTATGTTTTGTTCAATTAATCATTAATTAGGATATGCTGTGTACCAGGAAATATCCTAGGTGTTAGAGAATATTGATAGAGTGAAAGGCAAAAAAAGTACAGTGCCTAACCTCCTAGAAATCATAGAACAGTGAGGGAGACAATCGTTAATTAAGGAATAAAATAAATGTTGAATTGCAGCTGTAATCAATATATGGCTGTAACTATTAAATAAAATCTCATTTTTAATAAGTCTGACCTGGTTAGGAAGATCAGAGAATTCCAGAGAATAGACTATTTGAGATGAGATTTAAATGATGTGTAACAATCACATAGGTGGAAAGGACTGGATGCTAAAGAGAAGAATGTTCCAAAAAGTAAGAACAGCACCTGCAGGCTTCTTGAGCCAGGGAAAGCTGTGTGTTTGATGAACTGAAATATCATTGTGGCAGGTGTGTGATGAGACTACTACAAAGGGAGAATTTTTGCTTTATTGCAGTCCTATACACTATTTCAACTCAGTACCTCTAGGTTCTAGGCCACTAAATTCTGCCAGTCACTCACTTTGCATCATTGCTTGGCTTCCTTTCCTGGCAACAATGGTTTAGTAATGTTTGATTTATGCCATATTCCAGTTGAAGCACAATATTAGACCTTCTGTCTTGGGTGCCTTCTCTAACTTTTTGGATCAAGAAGGGAAACGAGTTTCTTTTCCCTTCCATCACCTCAACACAAGTCAGTGCACATACTCCACATAGGATTTCCTTAGCCTTACATCATGCTAGCACCAGTACATTTTTGAACCAGACAACACTTATTTCTTAAAATGCAATAAATTATATGTGCCTGTCTCTTTACAGAAGAGCAAACATATATACAGATATAGCAAACATAGCTGACTTGTCTCTCCAATAAAAGAATGCATACTTTTCTTACATTCACATCAGATGATCAAAGAACATCCTTTGTCTTTATATAAGCATGGTCTACACACCTATCTGAAAAGCTCCTATGTCCTACATAGTTCTATTTTCAGTAAATTTAATTAGATCTTTGGATCCCACTACTGTCTCAGTGGGGGCCAGTAGATATCTTTTATATATGGAAGTGACGTTTTCTTTCTCACTGTAGGAACAGAGTGAGAGAGGATAGTTTTACACTTGTATACTTGCATAGTAACTTTACCTTCTGGAAGAGTATGACAATCTTTCTAAGAGTTCTAGTAGATTTGGCAGATTTGCTAACTGGAAAACAGCCAACTTCATCACCCTTGATAATTTTCCATTGAAGTCCATTCTCTGTTTTCCTAGTTACGATTTGTCATGCTTTTAAATTTATACCTTATTTAACTTCAAACCAGACCAGGAACGGCATTCCAAATTAGATCTATACCTGGAACAGAGTTTTATTTAGACAAAATTATAAAGTACAAAAAGTGCTTCTTCAGTGAATTAATTCAATATCTGCAGAATTAAGATTTTTGATGGTATTCTTTCTCTAAAGCCCTAGCACATATTTTGTTCCTTATCTATACTCTTTTCATATGGTGACTTTCAAATTCCATCATTTTTTTTATATTTATTGACTGAATATCTTCCATAAGGAAAAGATTTCTCTTGATTAATTTGTTTCAGAATGAGCTCATTGATTCTTATTTTAGTCAATTAGTTATGATTCTTCACTGTTATTACATATTTTGATGCTCAAACTTTCCCAAGCTTGGGCAGTAGAGTCCCTTTATATGACTTCTGTGTTCATTGACCTGCCTTTATTAATCTCTAAATGCTACCTTGTTTTCTTTCACTGCAAAAATATTCTAGGTGTACTTTTTACTTTTCCTACCCTTGGTCTAAAATCAGTTGGTTCTCATAATAATTGACTTGGGCAATGATCACTAATGTATGTTAAAACTATTGGTGAAAATTAGAAGAATAATAAGATATTTACTTAGTCCAACTCTTTGCGACCCCATGGACTGTAGTCCACCAGTCTCCTCTGTCCATGGAATTTTCCAGGCAAGAATACTGGAGTGGGTAGCCATTTCCTTTCTACAGGAGATCTTCTCCACCCAGGTATTGGACCCAGGTCTCTGGCACTACAGGCAGATGCTTTGCCACCTGAGCCACCAGGGAATCCCTCAGTTAAATATTTACTTAGTCTCAAAGTTCCTCCACAGCATCCACCACAAGATGCTTTTAGTTAAAATGAGAAAAACCATCATTTAACAATGAAGAAAACTAGCAAACACCATCTTAATCAAGTGGTCAAAGCTGGAACATCACCAGTAAGTGATAAAACAAATTCATATCCCTTATGATATGCTGCACAAAAAAGGATCTAGCACTGGGAATGTGGTACTTTTCAAAATATATGTAAAAATAATCTAAACATCAAATAAATCATACCTAAAATATACCCTACAAAATAACTGACCTACTTTTTGACAAGTCAATCTCATGACACACAAAGAGAAACTTGTAGATTAAAGAGACTGAAAAATCCTAACAAATGTATTTAATCATGCTCTGGAATTTTCTTTTCTGTAAAATTATTTTTTAAAAAATTATTAAACTGTTAAATATCATTAAATACTAAAGATTATATATTTCTTTAATGTTAATTCTGATTATAATAACTAGTCTGAATTAATGTAAAGAGTGTTTTGGTTTTAGAAAGTAAGCAATGAAATATTTAAGAATAAATAGGCAGCTTGTCTGCAACTTCCTTTCAAATGATTCAGAAAAAAAAATCTATTATGAGAGTAAATATGATAAAACTATGTCAAATATGATCAAATATTTGGTGAATCTAGATAAAGAGATACCAAAATTATTTGACTATGCTTATAACATCTTGTATGTCTAAAACTGAATATTGTGCTACAATAATCAAAGAAAAATACAAAGGAAACTAATAGTATTTTCAAAAAGTGTGATTTCTACTTGGAATGACATGCACTGTGTTACTGGGCATCTCAGAAGCTCTCTCTCTCTCTCTCTCTCTCTCTTTTTTTTTTTTCTCTCTTTTAAATAAGTAACAATCCTCCAAGGTAGCTAATCATTAATCTAATATTTTTTAAAAATTCTATTAATCATAGTAAATCATTTAAATTTTATGTTGTTTTAATTAGAATAATATTGGAATTTAAGGGAGATCTTAAAAAAGAGAAGTTTCACTAATTTATAAAATAAAATTACCGAACTAGGAAACAAATTTTAAAAACTGAAGGAAACAGAGAGGAAATCACTGCTGTAACTGATTCCAGCATCTTACTGACATTAGCAGAAAGAAGGAACTCAGAAGGAGTTTTTCTATTAATTATTCACAGCCCAAGGTTGCAAAGCTTTAAAAAGGAACTTAAGATCAACTTAAATCAGGTTATATTTCTCACTAGGCTATCTTTTTCCATTAATGATGGAGTGTATTATTTTTTTCTACTTACCTTCTGTCTTTTACATTTGTTGGGACCTAATGGGCCCTGAAGATACATCTGGCAAAAAAAAAAAAAGCTGAACTGTAACAAATGATTTAGCATATTTTTAATATAGAAAAATGACTAATTTATATTTTCTTTCATATATAGTTTTGAATATTTCTATAAGCATTACCTGTCATGAAAATTGTGGATCACCCACTCTAGTATTTTACATGTATATGCATGCTCAGTCTTTGTAGTGTCTGACTCCTTGTAAAGATTTAGATTGTAATCCACCAGGCTTCTCTGTCTATTAGATTTCTCAGGAAGAATACAGGAGTGGGTTGCCATTTCCTTACCCAGGGCATCTTCCCAACCCAAAGTTCAAACTAGCATCCCCTGAGTCTCTTGTACTGCAGGCAATTTCTTTACCACTGAGCCATCTGGGAAGCCCACTAGTATTTTATACTTTGATATAAATGGGAAGATTTTTCCACCTGACATTTAGTATATTAAAATATATGAGGGTTTTTTTTTTTTTTTAATTCTTAGAAAACTTACAGAATTAAAAAAAAGAAAACCAGCCAGTATGGTTCCAAGACAAATTATACAATAGCATATCTCTTAATGAAATTAAACTATAAAACATTGTATGATATCTACAATGACTCAAAATAAGCTTATTATTATTCTTTAGCTACTTTTCTCCTGTACATATTTAATTATAATTAACTAATTTGAATTTCTTTAGAATATAACTGACAAGTATGTTCTGAAGTTATACTAGGATGACTTTGCCTAGTGAAAGTCACTCACTGGTGTCTGACTCTTTGCGACCCCATGGACTGTACAGTCCATGGAATTCTCCAGGCCAGAACACTGGAATGGGTAGACTTACCCTTCTCCAGGGGATCTTCCCAACCCAGGGATCAAACCCAGGTCTCCCACATTGCAAGGGGATTGTTTACCAGCTGAGCCACTTTGTATCAGCTTGGCTCCATTTATTTAACTTTATATATTTTTAAAAATATTTAAGAAATTAAAACAAAATTAAACAGATGTCAGTTTGAGGTAGAATTAAAAACACATTACCTCCTTATGAAATGTAGTGTCCCATGTTCTATGCATTTTGCATTCTACCTTACAAATTCAAGGGAGTGAAATTTTGGTCAGGTACTTTCCTTAAGTCATTTCCTAATTTCTAATTTGGCCAGATTGGGTCAAACTGTTTCATAGTACACCCCCATAGGGAAATTCTCTGTTTCCCCAATATTCTTTGTCTTCAACATGCTGTTTAGCATAATTTTGTCTCCCTTCCATCTTCATAATCGTACTTTTTTCTTTAGAAGGTTTTAGTTGCCTAGGAATCCTATAATTATCCAGCCAACCTATACAAATTGGTTTGTAGTGTCAATCAAGCCAGCATTAGCTTGTGACTCAGAATATACTTCTGGCTCCTACTCAGGTTAGATTAGGGCTTATTGATAGAATCACTCTGTATATAATAGCACAGGATGGATCATGGAAATTTAGGTGGGCAAAGAGGGATATATGTATCTTTGTCATGGGCAGTGGAAAAAAAAATATGAATCAGTGGAATCAATATTGGCTGTTTCCAAAAGGTCTAAATCTTCTTAAAGATATTACAGGAAGTAAGTTACAGAGGAAGAGACTGGAAAATGAAGTTGGAAAATGGATATTTTTAGCAGTGGTAGACCAAGTTGCAATAACAGTTATTTTCAGTGTTCATAAATGGGAAAGGTAATTAACTGATGGTGGTACACAAGCTGTTGGGAAATGGAGTATCACACACAGCAAGTTTAAGATGTTCTATAGATCATGGGAATTTGATGTTTTTAGAGGATAACTGTGAGTCAGGAAAAGGGTGACTGGTTTATTGATGTTTTATAACTGGAAGTCTCTTGTCTTTGGCACCCCCACAGTCCCAGACAAATTGGAACCATTGATCACCTTAGGTGAATGAGTGTGAGAAGAGAAGTGAAAAAAGTAGCGTTTCATTAGGAGCAAGAATTCTGGAGTAGGAAATGTCAACCCACTCCAGTATTCTTGCCTGGATAATTCCATGGACAGAGGAGCCTGGCAGGATACAGTCTATGGGATCACAAAGAATTGGACACAACTAAGTAACTAACACACAGAAGAATTCTGTAGGAAAAAAGAAAGTATGACTGTCAGGAAGTGGCAATGAAAGTGAGGAAGAATCTTCTCATCTCAATATGTATCACTTAGTATGAAAAATGCAAAACAATATGGAGGAGGTAGTGAAGATGTTTTTAAAGAGCATATGAGAGCTAGTTAAGACAGGCTATCCAGGTAGCTCAGCTGATAAAGAATCCACCTGTAATGCAGGAGACCCTAGTTTGAGTCCAGGGTCGGTAAGATCCCCTGGAGAAGGAATAGGCTTCCCACTCCAGTATTCCTGGGCTTCTCTGGTGGCTCAGATGGTTAAGAATCTGCCTGCAATGCAGAAGACCTGGGTTCGATCCCTGGTTTGGGAAGGCTCCCTGGCGGAAGGCATGGCAACCCACTCCAGTATTCTTGCCTAGAGAATCCCCATGGACAGAGGAGCCTGGTGGGCTACAGTCCATGGGGTAGCAAAGAGTTGGACACTACTGAGCACTAAGCACAGCACAGCACAGGCTATCTAGGGATACACTGTGATGTTGAAGCCAAAGTGGTTGTGCTAAGAGAACAGAAATTAGTGAACCTTTAGTGCAAAGGTAGTGGAGAGAGAGGAAAGAATGGAGGACAAGGAGACATCATAAATAAATTTATAGAAAACTGTGGGGTTTCATTCAGGTGATATATAATGAGCAAAATGATAAATGATGAATTTTGTGGTGACTGAGATATGCAGGGAAAAGCAGTAGAATCATTTATTATAGACTCTTTGGAAAAATAGGGCTGTAAAATTATGGACAGGAATGTTTTATTTGGTGGTATGTTGACTTCTGGGACCTTGCTGCACAAGGTGCTATTTCAGCTTATTAAAAATTTTTTCCAGCTTCCCTGAAAGGTATGATTAAGGTGAGAGGAGCTTCTCCCTGAGTCTGTTGTTCCAAGGAGCAGAGAGGAGGCTGCTTCTCTCTTGCTCTGACATACGTCTACTAGTCGGGCTGAAGCAGGTACCTGTGATGTACCTGTCCGCCTGGAATTAAGCACAGCGGTAATAAGGAACTCCTAGTGCTGTACTCTGCTGAAACCCTTTATTTGGATCTGTAGGAGCTGATCCATAGGAAGTTACTGTATATTGATGCTTTTCTATTTTCTTCATTCAGCTGATGTTGGAAACAACAAAAATAAGCAACTCATGTTACACTTTGCTCTTTAAAATACAATTTTAAACAGTAGAAGTCTCACACAATTTTAATTTCAAAAAATAATTGAGAAAGGCTTGGGTTTCAAACACTTAAGATGACTTTTATATGTGTATTTCTACCATTTATCTAAACGCTATAAGGGAAACCATTATCGTTATATGACTAGTTCAGCTTTTAACAGCTTTGGATTTTTGTTTTGAAAAAGAATGCAAGAGGGAGGAACTAAGATGGCAGAGGAATAGGACGGGGAGAACACTCTCTCCCCAATAAATATACCAAAAGAACTTTTAAAGGCCGAGCAAACTCCATAAAACGGGATCTGAATGCTGGCAGAGGACATCGGGCATCTGGAGGGGCGACCCATTGCCGACGTGAGGAGGTAGGACAAAAGAAAGAAAAAAAAAAAAGTAAAGGGAGAGACAAAGAGCTGGGGACGGGTTCCGTCCCAGAAGGGGAGTCTGGAATAAAGAGGAAAAAAAAGAGGAGAAAGGTTTCCGAATACCAGGGAGCATTCTCTCTGGCGGATCTGCGGTGAATCTTGGAGAGCAATATAACTGGGAGTAAAAGCAGATTAATAGCTAAGCCCTGCAAGGTACGTCTCTGGCTACAAGGCACAGCCGAGCGGCAGGGCGCCCCACCCCCCACTAGCCCAAGCGGACTGCTCAGGGAGGGTCGGGCCGCAGGCTCAGGGAATGGAGCAGCCTGAGGAACCTAACCCCCCAGGAAGAAACACCCCCCTCCAGGCCCGCGCACATAACAAAGGGCGGTGCGGAGTCAACAGAGAGGCAGCCAGCAGGGTGGAGCTGGGCAGCTGTGGGCTGCGGACCGGCCCAGCCCCTGCCCGAGAGCAGTGGGCATAACCCAGCCCCGGGGAGACTAACCAAGACTTCTGGGGATTCTGGACGGATCGGTGCTGTACACACCTTAGAAGGCGTGCTCAGCTGCACGCCGAGAAAACCGAGCGGTGGAGCCGAGGGAGGGGAGAAGCCGCACTCCCCAACTGTGCTGGGAGGATGACAGAGAGACTGAGCAGAGAGGGCGGGGGAAGCCCTCTCACCAGGAGCAGGGCAAACTCCAAAGCGCTGAATAGACACATAAAAGACCAGCAAACAGAAGACGTTAAAGCAAGCAGAGCGAACAGCTTTGGAACTGACAGGAGTAGCAGATTAAATCCCTGCAGGTGGCGCAGACTGCATAGAAAGGAGTTTATAGACTGTGAGAAGGACAAGCCGGACCAAGGAATCATCTGAAAATCTACTGACCCTTCGCTGTACGCATCAGCACCAGAGAAAGCGTTAATTATAACTGTACTAGGAACATCTTTTAAATTTTTAAAACTTTTTTTTTGAGAATTTTTAAGTTCCCTATGACCTTACTATTTTTTCTTTCTTTTCCTTTATTTTTATTTTCCGCTTTTTTTTAAAAATCTCCTCTTTCTCCCTTATTGTATTCTCCGTCCTATTTCTTTTCTTACCTTTTATATCTCCACTTTTTCCCCCTTTTTTTATTTTATTTTTAATTGATTTAAAAAAATTTTTTTTTCTCCTTTAGCTTTATTTCTTTCTTTTTTTTTCTTTAAAGTATTTTTCAGAATCCAGTCTTTACTCTAGATTTTTAATCTTTGCTTATTAGTATTTGGTATCAACTTTGTACCTTTAAGGATCCAAGCTCCAATACCCATTGTTACCTGGGAGTGAGATCATTGGCTTGACTGCTTTCTCCCCATTCTTGTCTCTTGCTAGTAACAGTGAGGAAACCTAAACCCACCCACCAGAAAACCACACAAGCTTTCCCATCCAGGAAACTTCGACAAACCACACATCGAACCCCTCCCATAGAGAGGAACCTCCACAATAAAGGGACAACACAGCAAGATAAACAAGATGAAAAGGCAGAGAAATACCCAGCAAGTAAAGGAACAGGATAAATACCCCCTAGACCAAACAAAAGAAGAAGAGATAGGAAGTCTACCTGACAAACAATTCCGAATAATGATAGTGAAAATGATCCAAAACCTGGATAATAAGTTGGAGTTGCAGTTCAATAACCTGCAGGCAAGGATTGAGAAGATGCAGGTAAGCTTTAACAAGGACTTACAAGAAATGAAAAAAAGTCAAAATACAATAAATAATGCAATAAATGAGATCAAAAACACTCTGGAGGGAACCAACAGTAGAATAACAGAGATAGAAGACAGGATAAGTGAGGTAGAAGACAGAATGGCAGAAATAAATGAAACAGAAAGGAAAAATGAAAAAAGAATTAAAAGAAATGAGGACAAACTTAGAGACCTATGGGACAATATTAAATGCACCAATATTCGAATCATAGGAGTCCCAGAAGAAGAAGACAAAAAGAAAGACCATCAGAAAATTCTTGAAGAGATAATTGTTGAAAATTTCCCTAAATTGGGAAAGCAAATAGCCACTCAGGTCCAAGAAACACAGAGAGTCCCAAATAGAATGAACCCCAAGTGGAACACCCCAAGACACATATTAATCAAATTAACAAATATCAAATATAAAGAGCAAATTTTAAAAGCAGCAAAGGAGAAACAAAAAATAACTCCCAAGGGGAATCCCATAAGGATAACGGCTGATCTCTCAACAGAAATGCTTCAGGCCAGAAGGGAATGGCAAAACATACTTAAAGTCATGGAAGAAAACAATCTACAACCCCGATTACTGTACCCTGCAAGGATCTCATTAAAATTTGAAGGAGAATTCAAAATTTTCTCAGACAAGCAGAAACTGAGAGAATTCAGCAACACCAAACCAGCCCTCCAATGAATGCTAAAGGAGCTTTCCTAGATAGGAAACACGGATGGGATAGATAATCTGGAACCCAAAACAATAAAATAAATGGCAATGGGATCATACTTATCAATAATTACCTTAAATGTAAACGGGCTGAATGCCCCAACCAAAAGACAAAGATTGGCTGATTGGATACAGAAACAAGACCCCTATATATGTTGTCTACAAGAGACCCACCTCAAACCTAGGGACACATATAGACTGAAAGGTAAAGGCTGGAAAAAGATATTCCATGCAAATAAAGACCAAAAGAAAGCAGGAGTAGCAATACTCATATCAGATAAAGTAGACTTTAAAATAAAGGCAGTGAAAAGAGATAAAGATGGACATTACATAATGATCAAAGGATCAATCCAGGAAGAAGAAATAACAATTATAAATATTTATGCACCTAACATAGGAGCTCCACAATATGTAAGGCAAATGCTAACAAGTATGAAAGGGGAAATCAACAACAACACAATAATAGTGGGAGACTTTAATACACCACTCACACCAATGGACAGATCAACTAGACAGAAAAGCAACAAGGAAATTCGAACTTTAAATGATACAATAGACCAACTAGACCTAATTGATATCTATAGGTCATTCCACCCCAAAACAAGGAATTTCACCTTTTTCTCAAGTGCACACGGGACCTTCTCCAGGATAGATCACATCCTGGGCCATAAATCTAACCTTGATAAATTCAAAAAGATTGAAATCATCCCAAGCATCTTTTCTGACCACAATGCAGTGAGATTAGATATCAACTACAGGAGAAAACCTTTCAAAACTTCCAACATATGGAGGCTCAACAACACACTGCTGAATAAGCAACAAATCACAGAAGAAATCAAAAATGAAATTCAGTTATGCATGGAAACGAATGAAAATGAAAACACAACAGCCCAAAACCTATGGGACACTCTGAAAGCAATGCTAAGGGGAAAGTTCATAGCAATACAAGCTCACCTCAGGAAACAAGAAAAAAATCAAATAAATGACCTTACTTTACACCTAAAGCAACTAGAAAGGGAAGAGATGCAGAAGCCCAGGTCTAGTAGAAGGAAAGAAATCTTAAAGATCAGGGCAGAAATAAATGCAAAGGAAACAAAAGTGACCATAGCAAAAATCAACCAAGCCAAAAGCTGGTTCTTTGAGAAGATCAATAAAATTGACAAACCATTAGCCAGACTCATCAAGAAACAAAAGGAGAAGAACCAAATCAACAGAATTAGAAATGAAAACGGAGAGATCACAACAGAAAACACAGAAATACAAAGGATCATAAGAGACTATTATCAGTAACTATATGCAAATAAACTGGACAACTTGGATGAAATGGACAAATTCCTAGAAAAGTATAACTTTCCAAGACTAAACCAGGAAGAGATAGATATTATTGATAGACACATCACAAGCACAGAAATTGAAACCGTAATCAGAAATCTTCCAAAAAACAAAAGCCCAGGACCAGATGGCTTCACAGCTGAATTCTACCAAAAATTTAGAGAAGAGCTAACACCTATTCTACCCAAACTCTTCCAGAAAATTGCAGTGGAAGGTAAACTTCCAAACTCATTCTATGAAGCCACCATCACCCTAATTCCAAAACCGGACAAAGATGCCACAAAAAAGAAAACTACAGGCCAATATCACTGATGAACTTAGATGCAAAAATCCTCAACAAAATTCTAGCAAATAGAATCCAACAACACATCAAAAAGGTCATACATCATGATCAAGTAGGCTTTATCCCAGGGATGCAAGGATTCTTCAATATGCACAAATCAATCAATGTAATACACCACATTAACAAATTGAAAAATAAAAATCACATGATTTTCTCAATAGATGCAGAGAAAGCCTTTGACAAAATTCAACATCCATTTATGATAAAAACCCTCCAAAAAGTAGGAATAGAAGGAACATACCTCAACATAATAAAAGCTATATATGACAAACCCACAGCAAACATTATCCTCAGTGGTGAAAAGCTGGAAGCATTCCCCCTGAAATCAGGAACAAGACAAGGGTGCCCACTCTCACCACTACTTTTCAACATAGTTTTGGAAGTCTTGGCCACAGCAATCAGAGCAGATAAAGAAATTAAAGGAATCCAGATTGGAAAAGAATAAGTAAAACTCTCTCTGTTTGCAGATGACATGATCCTCTATATTGAAAACCCTAAGGACTGTATAAGAAAATTACTAGAACTAATCAGTGAATATAGCAAAGTTTCAGGATACAAAATCAACACACAGAAATCCCTGGCATTCCTATACACTAACAGTGAGAAATCAGAAAGAGAAATTAAGGAAACAATTCCATTCACCATCGAAACAAAAAGAATAAAATACTTAGGAGTATTTCTACCTAAAGAAACAAAAGACTTGTATATAGAAAACTATAAAACACTGATGAAAGAAATCAAAGAGGACACGAACAGATGGAGAAATGTACTGTGTTCATGGATTGGAACAATCAATATAGTGAAAATGAGTATACTACCCAAAGCAATATATAGATTCAATGCAATTCCTATCAAGCTACCAGAGGTCTTCTTCAAAGAATTAGAACAAATAATTTCTCAGTTTGCATGGAAATACAAGAAACCTCGTATAGCCAAAGCAATCTTGAGAAAGAAGAATGGAACTGGAGGAATCAACCTACCTGACTTTAGGCTATACTACAAATCCACAGTCATTAAGACAGTATGGTACTGGCACAAAGACAGAAACATAGATCAATGGAACAGAATAGAAAGTCCAGAGATAAACCCACGCATCTATGGACACCTTGTCTTTGACAAAGGAGGCAAGAATATACAATGGAGAGAAGACAACCTCTTTAACAAGTGGTGCTGGGAAAACTGGACAGCCACTTGTAAAAGAATGAAACTAGAACACTTTCTAACACCATACACAAAGATAAACTCAAAATGGATCAAAGATCTAAGCATAAGACCAGAAACTATAAAACTCCTAGAGGATAACATAGGCAAAACACTCTCTGCCATAACCCAAAGCGGATACTCCATGACCCACCTCCCAGAATACTGGAAATAAAAACACGAATAAACAAATGGGACCTAATTAAAATGAAAAGTTTTTGCACAACAACGGAAACTATAAGCAAGGTGAAAAGACAGCCTTCAGAATGGGAAAAAATAATAGTCATTGAAGCAAAGGACAAACAATTAATCTCAAAAATATACAAACAACTCCTGCAGCTCCA
>ML660200.1:59463135-59492020 GCA_007570785.1 Antilocapra americana | reverse complement strand
TATTATTTTTTCCCATTCTGAAGGCTGTCTTTTCACCTTGCTTATAGTTTCCTTTGTTGTGCAAAAACTTTTCATTTTAATTAGGTCCCATTTGTTTATTCGTGTTTTTATTTCCAGTATTCTGGGAGGTGGGTCATGGAGTATCCGCTTTGGGTTATGGCAGAGAGTGTTTTGCCTATGTTATCCTCTAGGAGTTTTATAGTTTCTGGTCTTATGCTTAGATCTTTGATCCCATTATCCAGAGTGAAGTAAGCCAGAAGCAAAAACAACAATACAGTATATTAACGCATATATATGGAATTTAGAAAGACGGTAACGAGAACCCAACATGCGAGACAGCAAAAGGAACACAGATGTATAGAATAGACTCGTGGACTTTGTGGATGAGGGTAAGGGTGGAATGATATGGGAGAAGGGCATTGAAGCATGTTAATTGTCATGTGTCTAATCAATCGCCAGCCCAGGATTGATGCTCAGGGCTGGTGCAGCGAGATTTCCTGGGGGCGAGGGAGGAGGGAGGGGGGTTCCGGAGGGGAAGCATATGTAAACTCATGGTGATATCATGACAATGTATGGCAAAAACAATAAAAAAAATAAAAATAAAGAAATGCAAATCAAAAAAAAACAAACAAAAACAGTTACCATGTGATAGAGCCATTGCATTTCTGGGTTTATCCAAACAACAACAAAACCTGACACCAGGGACTCTATCAAATATTTCTATATCCATGGTCATAACAGTACTTTTCATAATAGCCAGAAAAAATGACTTAATCCAAGTATAGATCACCAGATAAAGGAATAAACGAATGCAATCTCTCTATGCAATGGAGCGTTCTTCAGACTTAAGGGAAGGAAAATTTTTCACATGCTCCATCATGGATGAACCTTGAAGACGCTATGATAAATGAAAAAAATCAGTTCCCAAAAGACAAATACTATTTGATTACTTTCAGAGAAGATACCTTTTTGTTGTTCAGTTGCTCAGTTGTGTCCAATTTAGCAACCCCATGGACTGCAGCATGACAGGCTTTCCTGTCCTTCAATATCTCTGAGTTTGCTTAGTTTCATGTCTATTGAGTTGGTGATGCTATTTAACCATCTTATTCTCTTCTATGCTCTTTTCCTTTTGCCTTCAGTCTTTTGCAGCGTCAGGGTCTTTTCCAATGAGTTGGATCTTTGCATCAAGTGGCCAAAGTATTGGAGCTTCAGCATCAGTACTTCCAATGAATATTCAGGGTTGATTTCCTATAGGATTGACTGGTTTGATCTCCACAATGTCCAAGGGACCCTCAAGAGTCTTCCCTAGCATCATACTTTGTAAGCATCAGTTCTTCAGTACTTGGCCTTCTTTATGGCTCAACTCTCACATCCATACATGACTACTGGAAAAATCATAGCTTTGACTATATGGACCATTGTCAACAAAGCAATGTCTCAGGGGCAAGGCTATTGAGAAAGGCCTCATCCTGGACCTTGGTGGTCATTGACAATATTGACTTGAAGATCTCTCATTTCTATGAGTCTGAGACTCACTACCTTTTCTCCTGAGAGATAAAGTCTCTCTTTGATAAACATTCAATATGGTTAGATTTTAATCTTTAAGAATGTTGAAATTATTCTAACCCCTTATTGACTTTCTGTATGTTAAACCGAGGTTTTTAAAAACACAGTGCTATTGATATACAGCACTGGATTACTCATTGTTGTGAGAGAGTCTGTGCATTGTAGGATGGTTAGCAGCCTCCTGGACCTTACTAGATGCTTGTAGCACCCCCTTCCCGGTTGTGACAATCAAAACTGTCTTTATGCATTATTAGATGCCCCATGGTGGGGCAATACAGCTTTGGTTTCAAGCCTGCTTATTTAGTCTGATGTGCTTTTTGCTTAGTTTAGAAATCAAAGAGAAATCCAATTTCAAATTCTGTTGTTTCTTTTTTGACTTACAATTATCTTGTAGTCGCTGTGTACTGACAGCACATGTGTGATGGCTTTTTCTAAACTGTGTGGCTTTGTTTTAGCACGAAAGTTGCTCTGTACTTGCATTAAAAAGAAATTGTGGCATCTAGTTGTTAAGATAACTCTTTAAAAAGCCATTTCCTATGCTCATTACCAGAAAGACACTTTAAAATAAGCAATTAATTTCCCCTTAATTTTGTTTTTCTTGTCCTCACTTCCCCCAGGTACTGGCCCATTCCTCTCCCAGCTTTTAGTGTAAAGTTGCTTCAGGGAGTTTTCTTTGCTGTCTTCAATTTCTTTCCTTCCAGTTTCTGGCCTGGCTTTTGCTTCTATTGTTTCACTGAAAATGCTCTAAATCATCAGCTGTCTCCCGTGTCAGTTCTCTAGGCTCAACTCACTTGACTGTCAGCAGTGTAGAACGCACATAACTTCCATCATTAATAAAACAATGTCTTTGTTTTCCTGAACAGTTGCCTGGTTCTTCTCTGTAGCCCACTTCTTACTTTCCTTTGCTTCTTCCTCCAAATTCCCCAGACTGCTCTTCCTGCACACAAAGTCTTGGTCTTCAGACATCTCCCTCTTTTCAATCCACATTCCTTTGTTAATGATCCCTTTTATTATCATCACATCAAAATAAAAATGATTCTCAAACATAAATATTTAGTCAGTCCTCACTTCTAAACTTTAACTTCTAATGCTTTCTTGACGACTGCACTTGAATATCTAAAAAAATATCTCAAATGTCTTCCAGCCAATGTTAAATTCCTGAAAAGTCTCCATTACCCTTTGGTCCTCTGTCTCTCTCTGATTCAATCATTTTTAATTCCACAATATATTAAGGATATATCCACTTATCATAATCCACACTGCTCCCAATTTGTTGCAATCTACCCTAATCTCTTCTAGAACATTGAAATAGCTTCCTAATAGGTTTCTTTGCTTTAACTTCTCATTCTATGCAGTCTAGTTTCAACACAGAAGTCGGAGTGATTCTGTTGAATACAGGTCACTTTTTTTTTTCTTTTTAAGTTTTCCTGGGACCTACAAGGCCTAAAAGATTTAATATCCAGTTAACCTTCTGACCTAAGCCCCCAAACACTCATTCTTCCCCAGTTCTCTCAGAGACACTTGCTTATTTGAACAAACTGATCATGCCTCTACTTCAAGTTTATGGCATTTTGCTGTTCCCTATATCTTGAAGGAGTTTTCTTTGATAAATTCATATATTTACAGGGCCCATTCTCTCATTTCTTTTAGGCCAGTCCTTAAATATCATCTTTTCAGTGAGTCTTTTCATACCACTTTATCTGAAATTTCAACAGCCTCCTGCCCACTCACAAGCACATCCCACCCCTTCTCTGCTGTATTTCACTCCTTTGCACTATTTACCATATAAAATATGGTCAGGAATGTTTGTCTATGTTGTTTACTGCTAGCAAACCTGTGCCTAAGATAATATCTGGTACATGGTTGATCCTTGGAGAACACAAGTTTTGAAATGAATGTGTCAACTTTTTTTTCATTAGTAAATACTACAGTACTGCACAATCTGCATGTGGTTGGTTGAATTCAAGGATGTGGAACCAGGTATACAAAGAGTCAACTACAAGTCATGCTCAGATTTTCGATCATGCAAAGGGGTGGTGTCCCTAACCCTTGAGTTGTTCAGGAGTCAACTATATATGGTTTACATGAGTGAAAAAATTGAGAATGCTTTAATGACTGAGTCAATGACTTTTTCAAACTTGCTGTTAAAAAATTGTTCCAGTCTTATTTTTAATTTTCTTACTGCCTCTTAGTTTCATGTTGCATGTCTTTTCCTTTTCCTTTTTTTTTCCCTAGACTAGAATTGCCAGGTATGTTTTATTTTTTTAGTCTTTTGAAGCATTTTATTTGTTTGTTTGGATATCTCTTTATATAACCAGAAACTTGTTGATATTTGTGTTAGTTTGACTCCTCAGAAAAACAGACAACAGCAGGTTGGCAGTGTAAGCTTTATTAGGAATAAAGCCTATGAAGGGAAATGGGAGGAAATGGGGAGTCTGGGAGAATCATCAGACTGATCTTGAATGGCCTTGGCCTGCAGCAGCTTGACTCAGGGTTTTGGCTCCTTGGCTAGAGATTGAGCTTGGGCCAGGGCAGTGAGAACTCTGAATCCTAGCCATTAGACCATGGGTCAGTGACAAGGCCCTGGCTCTTCAACTTTGAAAAAATAATTTCCACAAAAGCAGAAAGTAGTGAAACAAGTAAAGTGATTATTAGTAGAAAAAAAGAGTACAGTATGTGTGAATAGACACATAGGCGGGCTCAGAAACACGTCACATCCTCATGCTAATTTAAGTCACTTATGTGGGGCCTTTCTTTTAGGTTTTCATTGGCCAATCATTTTGCTTTGCCTGGTTCGAAGTCTGTATTTGGTACATCTAAGGATCCTCCCACATGTGCTCAGGAATCTCTCAACCAAGTAGAATTCCAGCCAAGTGACCTTTGGCAGTTTAGCATCATTCCCATTTTGACACAAGGAACTTTCTAATCGAGTCAGTCTCTTGACTTCGAGAAATATGGGGTCTCTTATCTTTTGTCTGTTTACCTCCTGCCTCAAGACTCTGATGTAGTTTTAATCCTAAGTGAAGGAGAAAATGAAATGAGGAAAGTTGGGTGGAAGTATCTTAGACTACAAAGCAATTCTAAGAATAGTACTGAGGTTATCAGAGAACTCTTGAGCCAAAGTCACCCCTCGCAGGTGTGTTGCCTCCCTCAGGAACAGTCCTTGGGATCCCTGGTCCTACTGGAACATTGGCTAGGAGTGGCTCCTATAAAATGTGGCTTCAGATAGAATGCTGGGATTTTAAAGACCAGCAACTGAACCATTGCAATTACACTTCTGGCAGGGAGTCAGAGATCACTAAGGCACATTTTCATGACGGCAGTATATTGGTTTTATATCACAGTATTTTTGCTTTTTAAAAATCAATAAATTCCCTCAAATTTCCTTAAATTTATCTTGTTGTTATTTTCCTATGCATTTGAGTTAACATTTTAGAATTGAAGGTGAAAAGTTGTCACATCACATTACTGTAGGTCTCTGAATGGCTCCTCTTTATAATAACAATAATAATTAAAAGGTTGCTCCACTGCTATCCCCAAACAGCTCTACACTGCTTTCCTGGCTCTCTGCCCCTTCTCCACATCCCATCAAGTTTTCAGGTCCCAGTTAGAACTCTGTCTGTGTCTGCTGTGAGCTGGTGGGTGTCTAGTCCTGGCAGGAAAGCTCTACTTTCTGACTACAAAACACAATAACGTCTGGATGACTCAGCTGCTATACTGTCCCTTTCCCTAGCTCACACTGGCAAAGCACAGCCATAACTGCTGCAGCCATCAGGTTACTCCTCCAGTTCATTGTTGCTTTTTATCCAGGGACAGCAATTTAACATTAACTCTTTCATAAGAACCTTTCCTCAGCCACTACAATGGGAGGTAGTGTGACGTCCTGGAACCAGCATTGACTTTGCTTCTGTACTGCTGTGTCTCAGCAAATGCTGTAACTTCTATTCAACTTTCTCACATGGAAATCCAGGCTAAATCTTCAGTACTACCTCTCAGGGTTGCTGAGAGGATCACATGAAATAATCAAAGGGAAAGGACTTCATAAGCAAAGCTAAATAAATATGTTCATAACATTATGTTAAGGGATCCCACCCATGGAAAATTATATGGTTTCCTAAGCCATTTATTATATAATCTCATTGGAACAGAGAAACACACAGAAATAACAAAAGGTACATTAGGAAGAGCCTGTTCGCTGTATCCAAAGCCAATTCCTTGCTTTCCTACTAGCAGTGGCGCTATATTTCCTACTATATACAGACATCTCTTGACCTCAGGGAAGTGTTAGCCCAAGGAGAACATGATTGAGACCTATATATTTTTTACTGAAGATCTGACTCCAGCTTTAATTGCTGCATTTCTACTTCAACAAATTACTAGGTTTTATCAGGGATAAAAACAGGGGGGAAAAGCCTCCATAAGATATGATAGTTATATATGTATATTGCTAACCCCACTGTGTTTAGGTATTAGAGAGGTTCAGTAAGGTGTTAGTCAGGGTTCCCCAGAGAAACAGAAACCAACAGTTTGTTTTTATGGAGATTTATTACAGTCATTGGCTCATGGGATTATGGAGGTCCATAATCTGCTGTCTGCAAGCTGCAGGATCATGAAAGCCAGTGGTGCAATTTAGTCCAAGTCCAAAGACCCAGGAGTGTGTGTGTGTGTGTGTGTGTGTGTGTGTGTGTGTGTGTGTTGTGGGGAGGGAGCACTGGTTAAGTCCTGGTTCAAGTAGAAAGGCGCAAGAACCAGGGGTTCTTATTTCTGAGAGAAGAAGACAACGAATGCCGCAACTCAAATAGACAGCAAATTTGACCTTCTACTCTTTGTTTATTTAGGCCCTCAAAGGTTCAGATGATGTCCTCTCATATTGATGAGGGCGATCTTTACTCATTCTGCAAATTCACATTATAATCTCTTCTGTAAACACCTCCACAAATTATAATCTCTTCTGTAAACACCTCCACAAATTATAATCTCTTCTGTAAACACCTCCACAAACAGACTCAGAAACAATGTTTTATTCCTTGCTTAAAGGATGGATAAGCATTCCTTAGCCCAGCCAAGCTGACATATAAAATTAACCAACTCAATTAACAATACCACTTTGATTAATTTTTCACCAAAAGGCATCAGAGTCAGTCTACAGATGATTTGTAGGTTTTCTGGGTTAGAATCATACCCATACATAGATGCTAGGATACCAAGTTCACATGTTGCTGTTTACCTCTTAGTAAATTCATTGAAGGCCATATTTTTTTCTGTTTACCATTTCCTCTGTTCACAAATATTTGGATATATACTACTCTCAGTTTTTATCTTTTTCACATAATGTTCTTTTATTCCTTTACAGTTAAATAACTTTAAACAAATATATTACAATTTCCAAATTAGTTATTTTTATTGGAAGTAGGATGGTTAAAATGTTTTGGTAATTTTAATTTTATTGCACTGTTCTCTGATAATATGGATACTATGATTGCTGCTTTTTAAAAAACAATATATTGTTATGGCATGTTACACTGGCAGTTAATGTGAACATCCCATGAATTCTGGATATAATATTGTCTCAAAGGTTGTTTATTGGACACACAATTTAAAATACTTATGTGTACTGGATATGAATCTCAGGCTATAAAAGTCAAGTGTGCAAGAAATGTCATTTTATTAACTTTGACAACTGGATTTTGTGTTTAAGCTCCTGTTCTGTTAAGCTAGAGTAGAAACATCAATCTTTGTCTTAGGGATTTTATCCCCCACCTCTAGACCTTGGAATGTAGCTACTACCAAGATATTGGTGGTATAAAGTGGGGACTAGGGTCCTTTGTTCATTGGTTTTTACTGTAAACAGAGGAGACACTTATCATTCCATTTTAGAACAGGAGCTCCCCACCCCTGTTCATGTTACACATAGAAAATAAGAATATTGTGAGGATGACTATGCTCCAGTGTAGCTCTGAGAATATGTTGGTTCAATCTACTTCAGGACCCAAAAATGTGTCCTATTTCTCCTCACCTCCTGCATCCCTTCATCCTGTGTACTACTCTGAGTTGTCTGGGTGAAGAAATTTATTACCTACAAGAGCAGAGAATGGAATGTAAAGAATAGCATCTCACAATATTATGTCACATTCCTGCCAAAAAAAAAAATACTACATGTTTTCTAGATTCATCTAACCACCAAAATATCTTACTCATTGTACCAACTTTCTTATGCTCTCCATTAAAGATAAGACACAAAACTGGCCTGATAGAAATTTCACTAAAACATTAAACCTAAGAAGACTTTTGGGGCAGGAAAAATTACCTGGTGTAAAGGCAGCTGTGCTCAGTCCCTTCAGTCGTTTCTGACTCTTTGTGAGCACACGGACTGTAGCCCGCCAGGCTCCTCTGTCCATGGGGTTCTCTAGGCAAGAGTACTGGAGTGGGTTGCCATTTCCTACTCCAAGGGGTTCTTCCTGACCCATAGACTGAACTGATGGAGTCAATTATTTAGGAAATGTAGCCTGATTATGTTTTCATTATTCTAATTCCTATATACAGAGTCCTTAGTCCTCACAATTCATGTGTTTTCCCCTGAACAAAGGTAGCCTTGCTAGATGACAGATTAGTAGAATGGTCACTAGACTGTATTGGTGACCAGCTGTCACACTCAATCCTATGTTTGTAGCTGGCATGTGAGAAGAAATGGAAGCTGGCATGTGAGAAGAAATACAATATTGTGGTTCCATAAGAACTTCATTCCTAATTTCTCTCTGATTCAACAAGATTCTTTGCATGTGGCCTAATCTGAACATTTATGATCTATACATTATTTCCCCATGGTTTGAGTTCATCATGACATTTTCCTTTTTCACATGGCAAAAAGAGAATATGCGATTTTCAAAATTCCTTGGTGAGGAAGAAGTGTTTCATTCTGATGTAGGCAATCTACTTTCCAGTGTTGCTCTAAAGTTGGATTGCTTTTTCTAAGAGTCAGTTTCTCTTTATGAACCTAAGAAAGGCCTACTGGGGACAAATGTGAGTACTGGCTGGTAGGCATTTTGGAGTTTCTACAACTTAGAATCTGATTCTTGATGCCATTTGACTTCCCTGATGTCTACATAGTATTGGTCAGGATTTCTAATTCCGGAAATATTTCTGTCTGTCTCAGACATGTTTACTGCTGTACCTCCATCTGTGACTAGCTTCCCTTGTTCATGGGGCTAAGAAACTGATGCAATATTATTCCTTTCTTTATTTGGTGAATGAGAAAAAATCTGTGTGGGTTTTACTTCTTTACATTAAGTTCAAAGCAGAGTTGGGCTAGGTCTGCTCTGAAAGGTTCAGATCCAGGTATCATGAACAGAACTCAGATCAGTGTCCTTCTCACTGTAGAAAAGAATTTAGTTATTCTGGAAATCATTGAGAAAGGGTCCTTAAAATTCACCTTCTACCTCAGTGTCTTTCCAGATATGTGCCAGGGATAAGAAAAAGTATCTTTTACTACATCAAAGCTGTAATATCCCCCTGCTTCTTTTCATTTTCATTAAATGCTGTTTCACCTGCTCACTTCAGTTCAGGCACTCAGTCGTGTCTGACTCTTTGTGACCCCATAAACTGCAGCACACCAGGCCTCCCTGTCCATCACCAACTCCCAGAGAACACCTAAACCCATGTCCATTGAGTCGGTGATGCCATAAAACCATCCAATCCTCTGTCGTCCCCTTCTCTTCCTGCCCTTAATCTTTCCCAGCATCAGGGTTATTTCAAATGAGTCAGCTATTCACATCAGGTGGCCAAAATATTGCAGTTTCAGCTTCAACAACAGTCCTTCCAATGAACACCCAGGACTGATCTCCGTTAGGATGGACTGGTTGGATCTCCTTGCAGTCCAAGGGACTCTCGAGTCTTCTCCAATACCAGAGTTCAAAAGCAGCAATTCTTTGGCACTCAGCTTTCTTTATAGTCCAACTCTCACATCCATACATGACAACTGTGAAAACCATGGCCTTGACCAGACAGACCTTTGTTTACAAAGTAATGTCTTTGCTTTTCAATATGCTGTTTAGGTTGGTCATAACTTTCTTTCCAAGGGGTAAGGGTTTTTTATTTTCTGGGCTCCAACCCCCATCAGAAATGTTGTTGCCCCCCCCCCCCGCCCCGCGAAAAAAAAGTCAACCACTGTTTCTACTGTTTCCACATCTATCTGACATGAAGTGATGGGACCAGATACCATGATCTTAGTTTTCTGAATGTTGAGCTTTAAGACAACTTTTTAACTCTCCTCTTTCACTTTCATCAAGAGGCTCTTTAGTTCTTTTTCAATTTCTGCTCTAAGGGTGGTGTCATCTGCGTATCTGAGGTTATTGATATTACTCCCGTCAATCTTAATTCCAGCTTATGCTTCATCCAGCCCAGTGTTTCTCATGATGTACTCTGTATATAAGTTAAATAATCAGGGTGACAACATACAGCCTTGACATACTCCTTTTCCCCATTTGGAACCAGTCTGTTGTTCCATGTCCAGTTCTAACTGTTGCTTCCTGACCTGCATACAGGTTTCTCAAGAGACAGGTCAGATGATCTGGTATTCCCATATCTTGAATAATTTTCCACAGTTTATTATGATCCACACAGTCAAAGGCTTTGGCATAGTCAATAAAACAGAAATAGATGTTTTTCTGGAACTCTCTTGCTTTTCTTGATAATCCAATGGATGTTGGCAATTTGATCTCTGGTTCCTCTGCCTGTTCTAAATCCAGCTTGAACATCTGGAAGTTCACAGTTCCCGTATTGCTGAAGCCTGGCTTGGAGAATTTTGAGGATTACTTTTCTAGCATGTGAGGTGAGTGCAATTGTGCACTAGTTTGAGCATTCTTTGGGATTGCCTTTCTCTGGGATTGAAATAAAAACTGACCTTTTCCAGTCCTGTGGGCACTTCTGAGCTTTCCAAGTTTGCTGGCATATTGACTACAGCACTTTCAAAGCATCATCTTTCAGGATTTGAAATAGCTCAACTGGAATTCCATAACCTCTGCTAGCTTGTTCCTAGCAATGCTTCTTAAGGCCCATTTGACTTCACATTCCAGAATGTCTGGCTCTAGGTGAGTGATCACACCATCATGATAATCTGGCTCGTGAAGACCTTTTTGTATAGTTCTTCTGTGTATTCTTGCCACCTCTTCTTAATATCTGGTGCTTCTATTAGGTCCATACAATTTCTGTCCCTTATTGAGCCCATCTTTGCTTGAAATTTTCCCTTGGCATCTCTAATTTTCCTGAAGAGATCTCTAGTCTTTCCCATCAATTATTTCCCTCTATTTCTTTGCTTTGATCACTAAGGAAGGGTCTCTTAGCTCTCCTTGCTATTCTTTGGAACTCTGCATTCAAATGGGTAGATCTCGCCTTTTCTCCTTTGCTTTTGGCTTCTCTTCTTATCACAGCTATTTCTAAGGCCTCCTCAGACAGCCATTTTGCTTTTTTGCATTTCTCTTTCCTGGAGATGATCTTGATTTCTGTCTCCTGTACAATGTCACGAACCTCTGTTCATAGTTCATCAGGCACTCTATCAAATCTAGTTCAATAAATCTATTTCTCACTTCCACTAGTCATAAGAGATTTGATTTAGGTCATGGCTGAATGGTCTAATGGTTTCCTCCACTTTCTTCAATTTCAGTCTGAATTTGGCAAAAAGGAGTTCATGATCTGAGCAACAGTCAGCTCCTACTCTTGTTTTTGCTAACTTTATAGAGCTTCTCCATCTTTGGCTGCAATGAATATAATCAATCTGATTTTGGTGTTGACCTTCTGATGATTTCTGTGTGTAGAGTCTTCTCTTGTTTTGTTGGGAGAGGGTGTTTGCCATGACCAGTGTATTCTCTTGACAGTACTCTATTAGCATTTAGCTTGCTTTATTCTGTATTCCAATGCCAAATTTGCCTGTTACTCCTGGTGTTTCTTGACTTCCTACTTTTGCATACAGTCCCCTATAGTGAAAAGGACACCTTTTTCGGTATTAGTTCTAGAAGGTCTTATAGTTCTTCATAGAGCTGTTCAACTTCAGCTTCTTCAGAGTTACTAGCTGGGGTGTAGACTTAGATTACCATGATATTGAATGATTTGCTTTGGAAATGAGCGGAGATCATTTTGTCATTTTTGAGATTGCATCCAAGTACTGCATTTCAGACTATTTTGTTGATCACGATGGCTAATCCACTTCTTCTAAGGGATTCCTGCCCACAGTAGTAGATATAATGTCACCTGAGTTAAATTCTCCCATTCCAGTCCATCTTAGGTCGCTGATTCCTAGAATGTGAATGTTTACTCTTGTCCTCTCCTGTTTGACCACTTCCAATTTGCCTTGCTTCATGGACCTAACATTCCAGGTTCCTATCTAATATTGCTCTTTACAGCATTGAACCTTGCTTCTATCACCCGTCCCATCCACAACTGGGTGTTCCTTTTGCTATGTGATCAGATTGGCTAGTTGTCTGTGAAGAATTGATGCTTTTGAACTGTGGTGTTGCAGAAGACTCTTGAGAGTTCCTTGGACTGCAAGGAGATCCAACCAGTCCATCCTAAAGGAGATCAGTCCTGGGTGTTCACTGGAAGGACTGATGTTGAAGCTGAAACTCCAATACTTTGGCCACCTCATGTGAAGAGTTGACTCATTAGAAAAGACCCTAATGTTGGGAGGGACTGAGGGCAGGAGGAGAAGGGAACGACAGAGAATGAGATGGCTGGATGGCATCACTGACTCAGTGGACATTGGTTTGGGTGGACTCCGGGAGTTGGTGATGGACAGGGAGGCCTGGCGTGCTGCGGTTCATGGGGTCACTAAGAGTCAGACACGACTGAGCGACTGAACTGAACTGTGATTTGGTTTCAATCTGTCTTCCCTTCCTTTGATGCCCTCTCTCAGTGCCTACCATGTTACTTGGGTTTCTCTTAACCAAGATGTTGAGTGTCTCTTCAGGGCTCCTCCAGCAAAGCGCAGCCACTGCTCCTAACCTTGGACGTGGGGCAGCTCCTCTCGGCCGCACTTCTGCGCCACTGTCGCAGCCACCACTGCAACTGCCGATTAGTCACCTGCCCAGGAGGTCTAAAATACTTACCAGTATCTGTTCACAGTCATTCTCTAACTTAAATATTTGATCTCAGAGCTAGGTTTTATTTTTTTTCCCTCTGGTAACCAATATCTTAACAATAATAATAATAATAATAATATAGAATAATATAGATTTCAGCCTGTTCACTTTTGGTACAACCATAAATTAAATTGATTTTATTCTTTTTTCAATTGATTTAGTTGCTGTTTATAGATTTTATTCTCCTTATTGTCATTTTATGTTTATTTATTTTATATATTTTTGTTTCTACTTCTTCAAATTCAAATGTTAGATCATTTGAATATGTGTGTCATTCCCTTTTGCTTTTTTTTGCTCCGTCTTTCTTTTTTTTTTTTAATTTGGGAGTTCTACTGTACTTGCTCACTTCTTCACCCACAATCTTGAAAGATGAAAACTTTGAAGTATTTTTACTTCCCCATTCTCACTGCATACTAACAAATACCAGTGAAGCATTTTAATTTCCCTTTGAGCCATTTTTTCTCTTCAATTGCATTTTCTTTCATGTTAACATAATCTACTTGAACTATAAACTAGACACAGTTATAAACCTTTTTTTCCTTCTGTTTGTGTCACATTAGTCAGATTCCTTTTCACATCTCTTTCTCAGGAAGAATATGAGAGAAATATATTTTTAGAATCTTCATATTCACCGACAGAACTTTCTTTCATCTGAATGGAAGACTAATAGCTAGGTATGAGATACTTGCATTGCTATACTATTCTCTCTATAGACACCTGTCCCCTCATCATTTAACTTTCAGTTTAGAATTAAAGTATCTAATGATAGTCTGATTCTTTTTTTAAGTAACATGCTATGAAATCTTGCATGGTTGTAAAAAAAGATTCTTTTGTTATTGGAATTTATGAATTACACCATTATATACATATATTCAGGTATGAACATATATAAATTGTCTTTGCAGCCAAAGGTGGAAAAGCTCTATGCAGTCAGCAAAAACAAGACCAGTAGCTTACTGTGGTTCAGATCTTGAACTCCTTATAGCCAAATTCAGACTTAAATTGAAGAAAGCAGGGAAAACTTCTAGAACATTCAGGTATGACATAATCAAATCCCTTACAATTATACAGTAGAGGTGAGAAATAGATTTAAGGGATTAGATCTGATAGACAGAGTGCCTGATGAACTATAGATGGAGGTTCATGACATTGTACAGGAGATAGGGATCAAGGCCATCTGAAATGAAGAGAAATGCAAAAAAGTAAAATGGCTGTCTGAGGAGGCCTTAGAAATAGCTGTGATAAGAAGAGAAGCCAAAAGCAAAGGAGAAAAGGCGAGATCTACCCATTTGAACGCAGAGTTCCAAAAAATAGCAAGGAGAGCTAAGAGACCCTTCCTCAGTGATCAGTGCAAAGAAATAGAGGGAAACAATCAAATGGGAAAGACTAGAGATCTCTTCAAGAAAATTAGAGATACTAAGGGAACATTTCATGCAAAGATGGGCTCAATAAAGGACAGAAATGGTATGGACCTAAGAGAAGCAGAAGATATTAAGAAGAGGTGGCAAGAATACACAGAAAAACTATACAAAAAAGATCTTAATGACCCAGATAACCATAATGGTATGATCACTCACCTAGAGCCAGACATCCTGGAATGTGAAGTCAAGTGGGCCTCAGGAAGCATCACTATGAACAAAGCTAGTGAAGGTGATGGAATTCTGGTTGAGGTATTTCAAATCCTGAAAATGATGCTGTGAAAGTGCTGCACTCAATATGCCAGCAAAGTTGGAAAGCTCAGAAGTGGCCATGGGACAGGAAAAGAACAGTTTTCATTCCAATCCCAAAGAAAGGCAATCCCAAAGAATGCTCTAACTACTGCACAATTGCACTCATCTCACACATTAGTAAAATAATACTAAAAATTCTCCAATCCAGGCTTCAACAGTATGTGAACCATAAACTTCCAGATTTTCAAGCTGGTTTTAGAACAGGCAGAGGAACCAGAGATCAAATTGCCAATATCCGGTGGATCATTGAAAAAGCAAGAGAGTTCCAGAAAAACATCTATTTCTACTTTATTGACTATGCCAAAGAGTTTGACTGGGTGGATGACAATAAACTGTGGAAAATTCTTCAAGAGATTGAAATACCAGACCACCTGACCTGCCTCTTAAGAAACCTGTATGCAGGTCAGGCAGTAACAGTTAGAACTGTACAGGGATCAATAGACTGGTTCCAAATTGGGAAAGGAGCATGTCAAGGCTCTATATTGTCACCCTGCTTATTTAACTCCTATGCAGAGTACATTATGGGAAATGCTGGGCTGGATGAAGCACCAGCTGGAATCAAGATTGCCAGGAGAAATATCAATAACCTCAGACACACAGATGATACCACCCTTATGGCAGGAAGTGAAGAGAAACTAAAGCGCCTCTTGATGAAAGTGAAAGAGGGGAGTGAAAAAGTTGGCTTAAGGCTCAACATTCAGATAACTAAGATCATGGCATCTGGTCCCATCACTTCATGTTAAATAGATGGGGAAACAGTGGAAACAGTGAGAGATATTATTTTTCTGGGCCCCAAAAATCACTGCAGATGGTGACTGCAGTCATGGAATTAAAAGACTCTTACTCCTTGGAAGGAAAGTTAGAACCAACCTAGATAGCTTATTAAGAAGCAGAGACATTACTTTACCAACAGTGGTTTATCTAATCAAGGCTATGTTTTTTCCAACAGTCATGTATGGATATGAGAGTTTGACCATATAGAAAGCTGAATACAAAAGAATTGATGCTTCTGAACTGTGGTTTTGGAGAAAACTCTTAAGATTCCCTTCGAGTGCAAGGAGGTCCAACCAGTCTATCCTAAAGGAAATCAGTCCTGAATGTTCTTGGAAGAGCTGATGTTGAAGGTGATACTCCAATACTTTGACCAACTGATGTGAAGAGCTGACTCATTTGAAAAGACCCTGATGCTGGGAAAGATTGAAGGCGGGAGAAATAGGGGATGACAGAGGATGAGATAGTTGGATGGCATCACTGACTCAATGGATGTGAGTTTAGGTAAACTCCAGGAGTTGGTGATTGGACACGGAGGCCTTGCATGCTATAGTCCTTGGGGTCACAAAGAGTCATACACAACTGGATGACTGAACTGAACTGAACTGCACTAAACTTGTCTTTAGTTGGTGAACATTTGCTTTTTATTATTTGAATTAATTTCTGAATGCTGGAAAATTTCTTTTTGTATGATAGACTTTATTCTTTAATTAGCAATTTGATTAGCATTACTTGCTTATCTCAATGTGTTATTTCTTTTTTTTTAGTTATTTCTCTCCTAGATCTGTTTTTAAGTGTGCATGTGTTTTTCCTTGCACTATATTTTGAGTAATTTCACTTTGTCTTTGAGTAGTGTTGTCTTCTACTTTGCTAATTATAATTAACTATAACCTTCTTCCATGTCAGCCAACAAGCTAATTACTAAATTTTTATAGATTATAAATAGCTGCAGTACCAGAAAGTCTTTGCTTGTGTCTTTACATTACTCGTGCTCATGCTCATTTGCTAAGTTCTGTCCAACTCTTTGCGACCCTATGCACTGTAGTCTGCCAGTCTTCTTTTTCCATGAGATCTCCCAGGCAAGAATACTGGAGTGGGTTGCCATTTCCTTCTCCAAGGTATCTTCTAGACTCAGAGACTGAACCAGAGTCTCCTGGATTTGCAGGCCACCAGGGAAGCCTGAATACATTACTTCAGTCTCCTAAATTCTCATATGATATCTGATCAGTGTATCATTGTCTAATGATAGCACTTTATTTCTTTTTAACCAGCTCTCTGGTCAATTTGATCTTTCTATCTGCAGCTGATGGATCCCAAAGATGAATGTTGTTTTCCTTAGTTCCTCCTCATTGGAAGTAGATTATGCTGGAAAGACTACCCTGTGTCTAAACGGTTTGGAAGACATGGTGTCTCTGCTTATGCAGGTCAACACTGCTCCAGATAGTAAGATGTGACTCCCCAATTTAAACATTTGTACTTCTCCACTAAAAATGCTTCAAAGTCTGTATATCATGATCCAGTCAGTAAAACAGAATCCACACTGTCTATTTCAAAGTAAAGGATTTAATACAATAAATCTGCTCACTGGTAATAGAAGGCTGAAAGACCCAAAAGACAGTGGGATAGTTCAGAGTGATGATTTTGGAGATGGAGCTGTTATGGCTGAGTAGGGGCTTTACTTACAGTAACACATGAGGACCTAAATGGAACTATATCTTGAGATGTCTGCTACTAATGTCAAAGGAACTGCAAATAGAGATGGAGTACTTTCTTTTTCTTCAAACTTCTACTACCTGCTCAGTGTCTTACAATGGCTAAACACACCTGTAATACAAGTTGGCCAAGAAGTCTACAATTAGAAATTTGCCAGAGTCAATACCTTAAGCCAATGTAGAAAAATGGGCTTGGGACTTAAGAGGCAAGAAATTAAAGTAATAATGTTAGTAGTAGGCAAATCCTGCAAACACTGTAAAAGGTATGAGTACTAACAGAAAGAAATTTTTTTTGTATCATGTGCAAAGTGGATACCACAAAAGTATTGCCTCTATAGCTTCTTAGAGTACAGAAAGAGTTACCAGTTTCTCACTCATTTTAGTATATTTTGGAGAAATATCAGAGAATATGGAGCTTTATTCACTATACTAGCATGAATACATATTCTTCTCTACAGAGTATCATAATAGGCAAATTATTTTAAGATATGATATTTAATATGTTGAAAATTAAAGGAAGATAGAAATGTATTAATTTTCTAAAAGCAATAAAATTTTTTTTATTTTCATGTCACTTAAAATGTCTTATAAATCATATCAATTTGAAATTAAATTTATTAAACAGAGTTATATTAGTGTGATATTTTTAGCATTGGTTTTCTGGCAATTTCTTAAAAAAATAGAATATTCTTTTAAGCTGTATCCTAAGCATCAAATAAAATGATTCTGTATATTTGTTGAACTAAATTTTCAGAGTAATAGCTTTGAAATAGTTTTGACTAATAATCAGTAGCTTATTAATGTGCTTGATTGTTTTGCTTATGTATTACTTGGTGACTTGGTGAAATTAATTGTATTTGTTATTATACTTCCCACTCTTCACCTCAGATAACCAAGGAAGTAAAAAGGTTATTTTTGTTGCCTTACTCTTAGACAAATAGGAAGAATGGTGACAAGTCCTTTTCTAATATGCATATATTAGAAATTTTAATTTGTAGTTGTAATTTTATAATTTTAATTTTGAAATTTTAATTTGTAAGAATGATTTGTACTGGAATTTATGAAAAGTCTCAAGATAACTGACAGCTATCATTTGCTTTTGTTGTTTGCTGATCACTTACATGTCATTTTTATAGTTTGTATAATTCAGTAATAGTTGTATTACTACATTTAAGTATTATTCTATATATAGATTATTAGTATAAACTAATATCTGGTGCTTCCAGGGGGAATAAATTAATTGAGAATGAACAGGTGAACAGGTAAAAAAAATTATGAGATAGAGTAAAGTAAATGCATTTTTCAGGTAGCTAAAATTCTGTTCTTGAGAAATTTAAAGATTAAAAGGGCATCACAGTCAAAAAGACTTCCTTAATCTGAATATTTAAACTTGACCTCTTTTAAACTTATTTTAGTATAATTCAGACTAAAATAATGGTCTAAAATTTTATCAGAAGCTGCTGATTAAAAAAGAACCATTTTAATCATTTATATTACACAAACCCGTTTAATCATTGTATTAAGCAAGCAATGCATCTTCAATGAAGTTACCTATTTTGCGAATACAAAAGCAATACCTACTTTTACATAAAATAACTATTATAATATGCTAATAAAATATTTTGAAAATTCCCTTTTTCACAACCCTGAATTAAACATTGCTTTCAATTTGACAAGCATGTCTATACATTTCTGTATGCAAACTTGTAAGTATATTTCAATATTTATATTATGGATCTATGATATATGAACTCAAAAATATGCTGTATCAAATATTCATTTATTCTGTTTATATACCATGACTTTATTTACATACCCATTAAAGGATATAGATGATTTTCTAATGTCTGTACAGTGCTCTATTGCATTTATCATGATTTTAGTAAGTGTTCTCATATTCAGATGAATACCTTGCAGTTTTTAGCACTATTACATGCAATGCTATGATGAACAAAACTGAACACAGCTTTTAAATTCTTGTTCAGTTATATGCTTAAAATAATTTCTAGGAGTAAGATTAGAAAATCAAGTATATATACAACTGTTGATAGCATGATATTAAACTATTTTAAGAAAGGGTTTTACAAGTTTAATCATTAGAAAACAATATATGAAGTACTCCTTTCACTCAATCCCCTGCTATATTCACTATGGTTAATTCTGAACACTTGGGTTCCTCAATCTGGGCACTATTGTTATTTTGGGCTGGATAATTCTTTATTATAATTTGGAAAAAAAACATGTAAATATTTTAAGCTTGTCTGTGATAACTTTTACAAGTTTTCCTTGCTTTTCTATGATTATCTTTTCATATACATATATAAACATACACAGTTCAGTTCAATTCAGTCACCCAGTCGTGTCCGACTCTGTGAGACCCCATAGATAGCAGCCCACAAGGCTCCTCCATCCCTGGGATTCTGCAGGCAAGAACACTGGAGTGGGTCGTCAGTGCCTGCTCCATATACATACATGACTCAAAACTATAAAAATACCATATACTTTGTAATAGTTAATGGTTTTATTTATTTAATGCTAATATTTCTTTAGCATTGACATATTTGTTTTTTTTGTTTGTTTGCTTTTTTGGTAAAGACAATATTTAAGTATCCCCATATACTTAATTGACACACCAAAAAACCTAGTCAGTTGAACAATATTGAAGTTTTATTCCAATCATGATTGAAATGGAAACATAATCATCTTCCATATACTTAGGACTGTATTTTAATTACACACTCTTATTCATTAAATTGTTTGCCTCTTTTGGAACAACTACTAAAGATTTTTATTATTAAAAATTAAAAATTTTACTGATTAACATGGTTTGTTTTCTATTTTGAGATTTTTTTCTTACTGGAAGATTATCGATTCAACTCTATTGTATTGGTTCAATCTCCATTTTTATTCAGGAAAGAGCATAATTTCAAGTTTCCACATATGTAGATTTGATTATATTATACATTGGTGTTGGAAAGAGCTTACTTATTATTAGGGGAAAATAACTGCAAAATTTTAAGAATGTAAATAGTATTTTATTTTGCTGTGTATTCAAGAAAGAATATTTCTTTTAATTTAAGAGTAAAAAAGAAAATAAAAACAAAGACAATATATTTTTTTGCACTAGCCAAATAATTTAAAAGATATAATGGAACTTGAAGTACCTTCTAGGAGTCAGATTTCTGAGGCTCACAATCAGCCTATATATTAGGTGAAAACTTGATGGATTTCATAAATATAAGCTTCTGAAATTAGATATAAGTACTCTATTCTCAGTGAAAGGTCTGAAACAAGAATGTTATCTACTCAAGGAAAAAAGTATCTAGATATGCCAATAGAAGAAAAGAAGTCTGGCTTTAAATGTAATTTTGGAAATAGATTTAAGAATTTATGAAATGAGTAGCTTAGAAACAGCCTGGTAGTACTGAAATTAAATTATCACAAATTAAGAAATTATAAAATAATGATTATATGGATGCATAGTAATAAATTCACAATTTTATATTCTTGGTACCCTATCATTAGGCATTTGTAAATTTGAAACTATTTATTTTGCCAAGAATCACTCATTTATTTAATTAGAATGGATGCCTTCCTCATAAGCGAAAATGTTAATAAGGCACATAACTTTTTAAAATTTCTAAATAGTCAAATTGATGAATAAACAGCTGTCAGAATAAACACCTTTTTTAAAGTTTTAAAGCTTTTAAAAGGTGGTGGCTCCGATAGTAAAGAATTCACCTACAATATGGGAGATGTGGATTCAATTTCTGGGTAAAGGAGATTCCATGGAGAAGGAAATTGCAACCCCACTCCAGTAATCCTGCCTGGAGAATCCCATAGACAGAGGAGCCTGGCAGGCTATGGGGTTGCAAAGGATTGGACACAACTGAGCAATTAATACTTCCACTTTCATCTATATTCTAATTGCACTGAAGCATATATATGTCCATATATATGAAAGTGCTGTTAGCTGTGTCCAACTCTTTGTGACCCTATGGACTGTAGCCTGCCAGGAATATATGTTGCTGTGTTTAGCCACTCAATTTTGTCCAACTCTTTGCAACCCCTTTGAATATAGCCTGCCAGACTCCTCTGTCCATGGGCATTCTCCAGGCAAGAATAGTGGAATGGGTTGCATGCCTTCCTTCAGGAGATCTTCCCAACCCAGGGACTGAACCCAGGTCTCCCACATTGCAGACAGATTCTTTGCTGTCTGATTCACTAGGGAAGCCCAAGAATACTAGGGTAGGTAGCCTATCTCTTCTCCAAGGGACCTTCCCAACCCAGGAAATGAACTGGTGTCTCCTGCATTATAGGTGGATTCTTTACCAGCTGAGCTACCAGGGAAGCCCATATATATTAGTGATAGACAGGGAGGCTTGGCTTGCAATGGGGTCACATGTTGGACACAACTGAGCAGATGAACTGACTGACTGATACAAATTTAATTATGATACATTGTCCATGAAGAAAAACTGAATTTGATAAGTATGACTAGAGTATTTATTATTCCCACTCATTTACTTATCTCTCAAGCACTTATTTGCCAGGATTGTTCCTTCTTCAGGAAAATCTATACGCTAAAGATACAAACAATAATTTCAAAATTTAATTGTTTTGGATTTAACTTGTTAAGGATATATGTGTACCAGCATATTTACCATTTATGGTCACCAAAATATATCTTATATCTATGATGCTTGCATATTGAGTAACAAAACATATTTTGATAATGTGAAAAAAAATGCTCCTCACTATTACATTTGGAACTTTGGGTCTTTTGAAGATTTTTCTCTTTCTCTTTGGCTTTGAGCAGTTTATATATAATATGCCTAAGGGTGTGTATATGTGTGCACGTGTGTCTGTGTATGTCTTGACCTTAATTCTGCTACATATGTCCTGAGCTTGCTAAATCTGAGATTTGCTATCTGTCATTAACCATAGAAAGGCCCCAGCCATTTGTTATTTCAATTGCTTCTTCTGCTCCAATAAGTCTTTCTTTTCCTGCTAGTATTCCACTTACAGATGTGAGACCTTTTATATTGTCCCTCATTTCTCAAAAATGCTGCTTCATTATTTTTTCACTCTTTTTAGACTTTGCATTTTATCTTGGGAAGTTTTATTGACATCCCTTCAAGTTCACTCTTACATTTCTTGATTGTGTTGCATCTGCATGACCTCACCAGATATTTATTCAATCATTCTGTTACTTTGTTTTCAATTTCTATCATTTCTTTTTATATTTTATTAGTATTTCTATCTCATGGCTTACATTACGCATCTGTTCTGTGTTGTGCACCTTTCCCATTAGAGCCCTTAATGTATTACTCATAATTATTTTAATGACCTGTCTGATAATTCTTGCATTTGTGTCATATCTAATTCTGGTTCCAATGATTGCTTTGTCTCTTCAGAGTGTGTATTCCCTTGCTTTATGACATGCTTATTTTTTGTTGTTGTTGCTGACATCCAGATAGGTATTGAGTAATATATACTAAGTTAAATAGAATTTAGTATGAAGACTGATATTAATCTGGCTAGGAACTGGCTCTGGGTAATTTTGTTGTAGTTACTTCTACTTCCTTTGGTGCTCTTGCTTGTCCATGCTTTATTTTATTTTTATTTATTAATTTTTTTAAGTACATGTGGCAATTTTATTTATTTATTTTTTAAATTTTCTTTACTTTATTGTGTTGGTTTTGCCATACATTGACATGAATCTGCCATGGGTATACATATGTTTCCCCTCCAGAACCCCCTTCACACCTCCCTCCCAATTCCCTCTCTCTAGGTCATCCCGGTGCACCAGCCCTGAGCATCCAACCTGGGCTGGCAATTGATTTGACATATGATAATTAACATGTTTCAATGTCATTCTCACATATCATCCCACCCTTGCCCTCTTCCATAGAGTCCAAAAGATTGTTCTATACATCTGTGTTACTTTTGCTGTCTCACATACAAGGTTTTCATTACCATCTTTCTAAATTCCATATATATGCATTAGTATACTGTATTTTTGTTTTTCCTTCTGGCTTACTTCACTCTGGATAATAGGCTCCAGTTTCGTCCACCTCAGTAGAAATGATTCAAGTGAATTCTTTTTAATGACTGAGTAATATTCCATTGTGTATATGTACCTCGGCTTTCTTATCCATTTGTCTGTTGATGGACATCAAGGTTGCTTCCATGTCCTGGCTATTGTAAACAATGCAGCAATGAACATTGGGGTACACGTGTCTCTTTCAGTTCTGGTTTCCTCAGTGTGTATACCCAGCAGTGGGATTACTGGGTCATATGGCAATTCTATTTTCAGTTTTTTAAGGAATCTCCACACTGTTCTCCATAGTGGCTGTACTAGTTTGCATTCTCACCAACAGTTTAAGAGGATTACCTTTTCTCCACATCCTCTCCAGCATTTATTGCTTGTAGACTTTTGGATGGCAGCCATTCTGACTGGTGTAAAGTGGTACCTCATTGTGGTTTTGATTTGCATTTCTCTGATAATGAGTGATGTTGAGCATCTTTTCATGTGTTTGTTAGCCATTTTTATGTCTTCTTTGGAGAAATGTCTGTTTAGTTCTTTGGCACACTTTTTGATTGGGTCATTTATTTTTCTGGAATGGAGGTGCAAGGAGTTGCTTGTATATTTTTGAGATTAATTGTTTGTCAGTTGCTTTGTTTGCTATTATTTTCTACCATTCTGAAGGCTGCCTTTTCACCTTGCTTTTAGTTTCCTTTGTTGTGCAGAAGCTTTTCATTTTAATTAGGTCCCATTTGTTTATGTGTGCTTTTATTTCCAATATTCTGGGAGGTGGGTCATAGAGAATCCTGCTTTGGTTTATGTCAGAGAGTGTTTTGCCTACATTTTCCTCTAGGAGTTTTATACTTTCTGGTCTTATGATTAGATCTTTGATCCATTATGAGTTTATTTTTGTGTATGATGTTAGAAAGTGTTCTAGTTTCATTCTTTTACAAGTGGCTGTCCAGTTTTCCCAGCACTACTTGTTAAAGAGATTGTTTCTCTCCATTGTATATTCTTGCCTCCTTTGTCAAAGATAAGGTGTCCGTAGATGTGTGGATTTATCTCTGGGCTTTATATTTTGTTCCATTGATCTATATTTCTGTCTTTGTGCCAGTACCATACTGTCTTGATGACTGTGGCTTTGTAGTATAGCCTAAAGTCAGGTAGGTTGATTCCGCCAGTTCCATTCTTCTTTCTCAAGATTGCTTTGGCTATTCTGAGGTTCTTTGTATTTCCATACAAATTGTGAAATTATTTGTTCTAATTCTCTGAAAAAGACCTCTGGTAGCTTGATAGGAAATGCATTGAATCTACAGATAGCTCTGGGTAGTATACTCATTTTCACTATATTGATTCTTCCAATCCATGAACATGGTATATTTCTCCATCTATTTGTGTCCTCCTTGATTTCTTTCATCAGTGTCTTATAGTTTTCTATATACAAGTCTTTTGTTTCCTTAGGTAGAAATACTCCTAAGTACTTTATTCTTTTTGTTTCAGTGGTGAATGGAATTGTTTCCTTAATTTCTCTTTCTGTTTTCTCATTGTTAGTGTATAGGAATGCCAGGGATTTCTGTGTGTTGATTTTATATCCTTCAACTTTACTGTATTCACTGATTACCTCTAGTAATTTTCTGGTAGAGTCTTTATGGTTTTCTATGTAGAGGATCATGTCATCTGCAAACAGTGAGAGTTTTACTTCTTCTTTTCCAATCTGGATCCCTTTTATTTCTTTATCTGCTCTGATTGCTGTGGCCAAGACTTCCAAAACTATGTTGAATAGTAGTGGTGAGAGTGGGCACCGTTCTCTTGTTCCTGACTTTAGGGGAAATGCTTTCAGTTTTTCACCATTGAGAATAATGTTTGCTGTGCATTTGTCATATATAGCTTTTATTATGTTGAGGTATGTTCCTTCTATTCCTGCTTTTTGGAGGGTTTTTATCATAAATGGATGTTGAATTTTGTCAAAGGATTTTTCTGCATCTATTGAGATGATCATGTGGTTTTTATTTTTCAATTTATTAATGTGTTGTATTACATTGATTGATTTGTGAATATTGAAGAATTTTTGCATCCCTGAGATAAAGCCTTTTTGATCATGATGTATGATATTTTTAATGTGTTGTTGGATTCTATTTGTTAGAATTTTGTCAAGGATTTTTGCATCTATGTTCATCAGTGATATTGGCCTGTAGTTTTCTTTTATTGTGGCATCTTTGTCGGGTATTGGAATTAGGGTGATGTTGGCCTCATAGAATGAGTTTGGAAGTTTACCTTCCTATACAATTTTCTGGAAGAGTTTGAGTAGAATAGGTGTTAGCTCTTCTCTAAATTTTTGGTAGAATTCAGTTGTGAAGCCATCTGTTCCTGGGCTTTTGTTTGCTGGAAGATTTCTGATCACGGTTTCAATTTCCGTGCTTGTGATGGGTCTGTTAAGTTTATTTATCTCTTCCTGGTTTAGTCTTGGAAAGTTGTACTTTTCTAAGAATTTGTCCATTTCTTCCAGGTTGTTCAGTTTATTTGCATTTAGTTGCTGATAATAGTCTCTTATAATCCTTTGTATTTCTGTGTTTTCTGTTGTGATCTCTCCATTTTCATTTCTAATTTTGTTGATTTGATTCTTCTCCCTTTGTTTCTTAATGAGTCTTGCTAATGGTTTGTCAATTTTATTTATCTTCTCAAAGAACCAGCTTTTGGCTTTGTTGATTTTTGCTATAAATATTTATGCACCCAACATAGGATCACCATAATATGTAAGGCAAATGCTAACAAGTATGAAAGGGGAAATTGACAATAACACAATAATAGTGGGAGACTTTAATACTCCACTCACACCAATGGATAGATCAACTAAACAGAAAATTAACAAGGAAATTCAAACTTTAAATGATACAATAGACCGGTTAGACCTAACTGATGTCTATAGGACATTCCAACCCCAAAACAATGAATTTCACCTTTTTCTCAAGCACACACGGGACCTTCTCCAGAATAGAGCACATCCTGGGCCATAAATCTAGCCTTGGTAAATTCAAAAATATTGAAATCATTCCAAGCATCTTTTCTGATCACAATGCAGTGAGATTAGATATCAATTACAGGAGAAAAGCATTTAAAAATCCCAACATATGGAGGCTCAACAACACACTGCTGAATAACCAACAAATCACAGAAGAAAACAAAAAAGAAATCAAAATATGCATAGAAATGAATGAAAATGAAAATACAACAACCCAAAACCTATGGGTCATTGTAAAAGCAGTGCTAAGGGGAAAGTTCATAGCAATACAAGCTTACCTCAGGAAACAAGAAAAAAGTCAAATAAATAACCTAACTTTACACCTAAAGCAACTAGAAAAGGAAGAAATGCAGAAGCCCAGGGTTAGTAGAAGGAAATAAATCTTAAAGATCAGGGCAGAAATAAACGCAAAGGAAACAAAAGAGACCATGCTTTATTTTAAACTCTCCTTAGCAAGTTTCTTTGTCTTGCAGCTAGGTCATATAAGATGCACTACTATTGTATAGGTCTCTGTTGATATGGTGGCAAAGTGTAGGAAAAGGTGAACATTTTATAATCTTCTGGTTAAATGTCAGTCTTTTAATAGGTCTGTGTCTCAGAATTGTAACCTTCTCAAGTGTTTCTGCACTGGCATAGCTTATTTTCCCCTAAGCTCTTCTCCTTAGGAACTTCCCTAGTAGCTCAGACTATAAAAAATTTGCCTGCGATACAGGAGACCTAGAGATGATCCTGGGTTGGGAAGATCCCTTGGAGAAGGGAATGGCAACCCACTCCAGTATTATTGCCTAGAGAATTTCATAGCCAGAGGAAAGTACTATTCCTGGTACTATGTTCCCTTGAAGATTTAACTTCTGTTGATTGCTTCACAACCACATTAAATAAGACATAAAGAAGACTTGGGGATGGACTGGGGAGGGATACCATTTCCCTAGCAGGCATAGAAATTTAGAATTTCACTCTGGCAAAGTGATTTTCCCTGAAGTGTAGTCTTTTTTATGGCCTATATCACTCTAATTATTCTTCCTCTCCCTAACCAGAGCCACAAGGACTTTTTCTTGAGCCTCATTGTGAGAACCTGGTAGGATTGATGGAAGAAAAGCTCATGAAAGTGTTGGGGTTCCCACTAAGATTGCAGCCCCTGGTAGGTTTTCTCTCACACACTCATTTGCACTTAGTCTCAGCAGTACATACAGCTTACCATATAAATGTTCATACAGTTTCATGGGTTCGGTGGCTTTTGTTCCACATAAGCAGGTTTTAGCTGAAACTCTGCTTTTCTAGTCTTTGGATTTCAGGTTGTATGCCATTTCCCTACAACTTCATTTCTCTGAAAAGTCTGAGAAAAGTTATGGATTTTCTTAGCTTTTTCTTATTGTTAACTAGAGAAGTAATGACTCCCCAATCTCTTTTTGGGAAATGAAAATATGGACGTCTTTTTGGAGGTCTTTGACTCTTTTGATAATTTAATTAGTCTTTACTCTTTTCTTTTTTGGGGCATGTCATGTGTCATGTAGGATCTTAGTTTCCAAGCCAGGAATAGAACCCACATCCCCTGCATTGGAGTCATGAAGACCTAACTACTGGACCACCAGGAAAGTCCAAGTCTTTACTCTGATATTTTAATAACTGAGTCTTTTCTTAACCAATATATATATATATATATATGTGACAATTTTTTCTATAAGCCTGAGACTGCTCTAAAACTTAAATTTATTAAATTGGAAACAATAAAATTTCAAATATATATATCATGTTTCTAGGCTTCCCAGGTGGCACTAGTGGTAAATAACCTGCCTGCCAATGCAGGACACATAAGAGATGTGGGTTTGAGCTCTGAGTCAGAAAGATACCCTGGAAGAGGAAATGGCAACCCACTCCAGTATTCTTGCCTGGAGTATCTCATGGATAGAGCAGCTTGGTGGGCTACAGTCCATAGGGTGACAAAGAGTTGGACACAACTGAAGTGATTTAGCATGCACATCACATTTTCCAATAAGAATTAAAATATTACTTTCATATAGATTACTGAGTAGATGTTTATTAACAAAATGTTTTGCATATAATGCATCTGAGGTATGTAAGTAATGTAGGGCACTTTTAGATACCGATTTATGACACATATAGAGCTAGAATCATATTCAATAGTGAAAAGCTGAAAAATTTTCCTCTAAATTTAGGAACAAGACAATGCCTGCTCTAACCACTTCTTTTAATACAATATTGGAAATCCTAGCTACAGGAAACAGACAAGAAGAATAAAAGGTATCAAAATTGTAAGGGAAGAAGATTGTCACTGTTGCAGATGACATGGTACTATATACAGAAAACCCTATAGTTGCCACCAAAAAACCAATTAAAACTAATAAATGAATTCAACAAAATTGCAGGGTACAATATTAATATATAGAAATCTGTTGCTTTTCCATTGGCTAATAATGAACTATCAGAAAGAGAAAACAAAAAGTAACATTTAAAGTCACATCAAAAGAATAAAATACCTAGGAATAGACTTAACCAAGGAGGTGAAAGATTTGTATTCTGAAAACTGCAAAACATTGATGAAGGAAATTTAAGGTGATACAAAGAAATAGAAAAATACCCTGTGCTCTTGGAAGCATTTAATGTTAAAATGACCATACTACAGATTTAATTCAATATATATCAAAATACCCATGACCTTTTTCACAGACCTAGAACATATAATCTGAAAATTCATATGGAACAGAGGAGATGCTGAGTGTTCAAACCCTGGGGAAAAAAAGAATGAGGATGAAGATACTACAAATCCTGATTTCAGACTATACTACAAAGATACAGTGATCAAAATAGCATGGTACTGGCACAAGAACATATGTTCTTGCATAGATCAATGAAAAAAGAGTGCCCAGGAATAAACCCACACACCTCTGATCAATTGATCTATGAGAAAG
>ML660200.1:59173202-59460926 GCA_007570785.1 Antilocapra americana | reverse complement strand
TGTGTGTGTGTGTGTGTGTGTGTGTGTGTGTGTGTGTGTGTGTGTGTGTGCGCGCGCCCAGGGAGGGAGGAAAAAGAGAAAGATTGATTTAGTCAAAGGAACTGCCTTACGTGATTTATGAAGGTACAAGCAGATGGATGGCAGAATTCCTTCTTGCTAAGAAGTTTATCTTTGTTCTATTATGGCCTTCAGCATATTGAATAAAACCAAACCATGTTATGAAAGGTAGTCAACTTTACTCAAAGTCCATTGATCTAAATGTTAATCTGATCCAAAAATGAAAGCAACATCTAAAATATTTGACCAAACATTGACACATAAAATTATCCATCACAAGTCCTCATTTCTGTGCTTCCATTTTGTAATTCTATAGCACTCTGGCTAGTCTTTTTTAGAGACAGCTGATCTTAAGACATCCACAAGTACAGCATAATAATCAAATCATAGAAATATGAGGAGCAAGAGTCTTTCATCCTTTCCTTCCCTTTCCTTCTTCCTTGTCCAATACCCTAGAGAATCATTTTATCTGCTTGGAGTACCTCTAGTAGTTACTTGCATGTTCCAAATAATATTTTTATAGCTCTTTCTTATTTAGTCATCTTTAGATATTATCTCTTTTGTTTTCACACTTAGAGCATCTCAAATACAAAATTGACCTGACTCCAAAGATAATTTTAGATCCTCTTTATCTTTCAGTTCAGTCGCTCAGTCGTCTCTGACTCTTCACAACCCCATGAACCGCAGCACGCCAGGCCTCCCTGTCCATCACCAACTCCCGGAGTCTACCCAAACCCATGTTCATCGAGTCGGTGATGCCATCCAACCATCTCATCCTCTGTTGTCCCCTTCTCCTCCTGCCCCCAATCCTTCCCAGCATTAAGGTCTTTTCCAATGAGTCAACTCTTCGCGTGAGGTGGCCACAGTATTGGAGTTTCATCTTCAACATCAGTCTTTATCTTTACTTTAATTCAAACAATATGCTTACGATTTTATGTTTTGGTTGTGATTACCCACTTTATAAGATGAGGATATTTGCACCTTTTTTTTCTGTACTTTATGCTTTTTAATATCTCCTTACATCTATCAAATATTTTATTTTTTCATTGTGAAATTTTCATAAACTCTTTTCCCTCAAATTATCATATGTGAAATCAATCCCCAGCCCAGGTTTGATGCCTGATACCGGGTGCTCAGGGCTGGTGCCCAGGGATGACCCAGAGAGATGGAATCGGGAGGGAGTGGGAAGGGGGTTCTGGAAGGGGAATACATGTATACCCAAGGCGGATTCATGTCAATGTATGGCAAAACCAACACGATAATGTAAATAAATAAACCATAAAACCTTTCCATATGAGTATATATAGATTGTAGTTTGAGCAGGGAAAAGTTTTTACTTTCCATGTGAGTATATATTATATACCTACATAGAGAGCCAGGCAGAAGTTATATACTATTTGTGATTTAACTGCAGGAGTTTTAAAGCATTAGTTCCTCATGTTCTATTCATGAATAGTGGATCATTATGCCTAATCTTCATTCAAAAAAAAGGGAACATATTCATCTCCTTTTAAAGGCGGAATATCAAATAATTACAAGTACATTTAAAAATATTATTCCACCTCCTTTCCATATTACAATTTTTATTCTATCAGAATATTTAATTTCTATTGTAGTAAGGAACCTTAATTTTTCTAATTGCATTGTATTATTTCCTCTATGGAAGACTTAATACATGAAGGAGATTCATTGCTAGTGGCCATTCAGATACTGTTCTCCCCAACCTCCTTTCCTACATTTTTCAAGTTTGGTCCTTCCAATCTCCTGAGCAACAGCAAAGACTGTTGCCACTGCCTTTGAGTTCACATACATATGTCTTTTCTGAGTTATTCTCTCTCCACAGAGAGTAGATAATCAGGTGTAACACCTGTAGCTGCAATGATTGGAGAAATATTTCTTCTCACCATTGTATTTTCAAGTCAATACTGAGTGTGTCTTTACTGCAAGAGTAGTCCATTTTCAGTTTTTACTTGCATACCTAATTGACACTTTTATATTTCACTTCCTATTAAGAGTTATAGGAAGCCACCCTTAAGGCTTTTTGTGTTATTAGATTTAAAGACTTAGCGACATAAGGTTTGTGTCAGTGGTTAGGATAGCTTCTCTATGCCTTCTTGATATCCTTGCTACCTTTGACCAATGTTGCAAGTGACAGCATTTTAGGATGGGCTGTTGCTGGGCCACCTTTATCTGCGTTGGCAGTACCCAGTACATGATGTTCTTGGTCAGAGGCTCAGAATTTACTGGCACTCTTTAAATGCTAAAAGTTGCTTTGTGAATGGTTGCTGGATTGTAGTTTTGCTTTTGAATGTTGGGAGCTGGCACTTCCACTTTCCTGTGGGAGTTTGCTACAGAATTTACACTTTCTCTCCCCAAAATACCTTTAGTAACTTGGGGTCTTTTGAATCATATGCCTTAGAGATATTTTGTACCTCAACCTAGACTTGCTGGAATATACCTCCTAGAAGCTGTCAATCTACAAATGAATTACCCCGAAAAGTAGAATATTCAGCCATTAAAACCCCAAAGGTGTTGTGCTTCTTTCTTTTATTCTCTAGGAGGTTAAAGTGTAAAAAACTCTCCTGTACTTTGTAGGGAGATTTCTAGCATGTCTCAGACCAAAACCTCAAAACGTCACCAGTGGGAGAGTGTCTGAATCCCTTTAGGGTGATCTCTCACTGACTTGAGCACATTTGTCTTACCAAATCGTCGAGAACTCTTGGCACTTGTCATTTTGTGCTCTATTAAAAAGTCATCACTACAATGGAACAGTAAGATGTTCTGCATGATTCCCTTTGCTCTTCCAGGACTTTATCATCTGCATTACTATTGTGATGTCAGTTCCATAACTGAATAACCTACAGTCAACCCCAGCCTATAAATGGCAAACCTTACTGAGTTTCTCAATGTACTACTCTACCAGATTCCTGATCCCACCAGGCTATGTCTTACTCTCCAGCTAAACAAAGTGTCCTCCAGACTCCTTAAAAGAGGCAGTTGCTGTATTTCCTTGCTTTATGCAGTTAATAGATTTTATCAAACCGAACTCTCAGTCTGTTTAGCAGTTTTGACTTTTCTACTTAATTTATTGTGAGATACTGTTTTTTCCAAGTTTAGTAGGGCCTTCCCAGGTGCATATCAGTACTGAATGGGGGCTCTTGCCTAATGTCAAAGGAGCATGCCCTCATATAAACAAGCTCTCCTTTATCCAATTTTATAATAGTTTAAGATGAGTGCAGACAATGTTGGGAGATAAAAACACACATTTAATAAATAAAGGACAAAACTCTGTCAGGTCTTGAATGTCAGAAAGTGGTATTAGTATATTTTAGGGAAAGTAATAAATTATATGGTGATTTGAAGAAAGATTACCTAAATTCAAAAAGTATACATTTTTAGTTTTCTTAATGATATTTTTTAGCTATGACATAGTCGTAGCCTCTTAGTCTAGTTTTTAGACTGCTTTTTATTATTTGCAGTATTTAGTATTTATAACAAAATAAAATTGATATTTTATTTTCTCTCTCCTTCTTGACTAATGATTACTCTGAGTTTATTAGAAAAGGAAATTCTCCTACCCCGAAGAAGGAGTGTTTATTGAAATGGTCAGTGTCACCTGATTGTAAATATTGTACATAGTCAGGATGCATATTTCCCTGATAATATAATTTAAGTTATATATTCATAATGAAAGACTCCATGGTACAGATTGTTTTTATTTAATTTGATAAGGCCTTTAATGTTGAGTCTCTTGTTTAATTTTCAAAATCCATTCACTAATGCATGACTGGGTAATGGCTCAGTTAAAAAGTGTCTAGGATGTATAAGTAACCAAGATTATGCTTATTCTCTTGATGTTTAATAATGGCAGGATACCAATCTCTTCAATTATACTGTCACATTAACAACCAGATACTTAGATAGCCATCATTAACTATTTAAGTTTATTGCTGTTCTCTCAGGAAGTTGGGAAATGAGTAAACAGTGGGTGGCTAGAGGCCAACTAAAGAAAAAGAAATAAATTAAAAGAAGAGTGAAACTGCCAGAGTCAAGAACATAGATAGATGTAAGCACCTACGTACTGGAGTTTAATTACGCTAAGTCTTACTCTTTCCCTTTTTTTGCCTTCATATAGCATCTATTCAATAATTTTTTGAAGAATAGTTAATTTACAACATTATATTAGCTTCAAGTGTGTAACATAGCTGTTTGTTTTTTTATGGATTATACTCATTAAAATTTATTACAAAGTAATAGCTATAATTCCTTATGCTATACAATATATTCTTGCTGCCTATCTGTTTTGTACATAGTAGTTTGTACTTCTTAATCACCTAGCCCTGTCTTGCTCCTCCCCACTTTCCTTTCCCCACTGGTAATGATTAGTTTGTTTTCTGTATCTGTTTCTGTTTGGCTATATACATTTATTTGTTTTATTTTCTTAGATTCAACAAATAAGTGATATCATAGAGCATTTGACTTATTTCACTGAGTGAAATAATATTCTCTTGTTCTATCCACATTGCAGCAAATAGCAGTATTTTACTCTTTGTTAATGTTGAGTAATATTCCATTATATATTATTTATACTTACATCTTCTTTCTCCATTTGTCTGTAGATTTCATTCTTTTTATGGCTGAGTAATATTCCATATTATATATATATATATATATGTGTATATATACACACACACACACACATATATGTGCATACACACATACACACACACACACACACACACACACACCTCATCTTCTTAAACCAGCTATCTGTTGATTGGCATTTGGGTTGTTTTCATGTCTTTGCTATTGTAAATAGTGATGCTATAAGCAATGAGGTTCATGTATGTATCTGAATTAGATTTTTTGAGTTTTTTTGGATGTATATCCAGGAGTGGAATTGCTGGATCATATGGTAATTTCAGTTTTTTGAGAAGCCTCTATACTTTTTTCCCCAATGGCTTCACCAATTTACATCCCCACCAACAGTATAAAAAAGGTCTCCTTTTCTCTACATCTTCACCAAAATTTGCTATTTATGTTCTTTTGGTGATAGCCATTTTGACAGGTATGAAGTGATAGTTCATTGTGGTTTTGATTTATATTTCCAATAAATACTAACTAAATGGGTCAAATGAAGGATAGTAAAATTTTTTGCTCATATTGGGAAAAGACCTTACATGAATAACAGCTTATGAGATAGTGTTCTCCTTTCATAGCTCTTAGATAAACTAAAAATATCATAACTACTACTACAATAGATCTAATTCAATTATGGCTATATACTATATTTAAAAGAGTTGATTTTTAGTTATAAGAAAATCATACTCCATTGAAAGATATGTTTTGGTTATTCAAATACTCTGCAGTTTATAGCAATTTTGTTAGAAATGACTTAGAATTTAGTCTTTGTCACTGATTTTGTAAATATATAAGTTAAATGTTCAATATTATTTAAATTTTTCTTCTTACCAATTATACCATTCCCTATTTTAATGAAAGATAAAAATGAAATGAATACATTCTGGCCATCTGGGTTTCTGTTTTTAGAATTGCTTACTTCATATATACATTTTTTGCTATATATATATTCACTTAATTACAGATAATATAATACTAATCCTCTAGATCTTTATAAACTTTATTACCAGAAAAACTGGAGTACTTAAATCTTCCTGAGCAAGTCATAGGAAATAGTAAACATATAACATAACAAGATCATCCATTTCAAAAACTAGAAACTGAAGAGCATGTGATTATACCTAATAATCCTTTATTGCAAATTTGAAACTTTCTCAGAGGGGAGATCTTAAAAGTCGTAAGTACAAGAAAAAAACAATTAGCCATGTATGATGATGAACATCAGCCAGACTTATCATAGTGATCATTTTGTAATGTATACAAATACTGAATCATTATTTTCTACAACTGAAATTAATATAATGTTATATGTCAAATATACCTCAATAAAAATTTTAGAAATGAAGAAAAGAATGTAATTTGGTACAACCATCTGGAAAAATTTGACAATAACTACTAAATTTGAAAATGGTTATACTTAAGGACACAGAGTTCACCACTAAGTATATTTAATATTACTGCAATAGAGCTACAAGTAACAAAAGAAATAATATTTATATATATATATCTATACATATATACAGCAAAGTTTAAACATTTTAGCAAATAATTATCTGTTGCTTTAAGTGATAACTAAACTCTAAGGGAAAAGTTCTATATATTTTAGTTCATGAAAGAAGATTTTTGAAACATATATGGAGAATGCTGAGCTATATTGGTCATTGAAGCATTGTAAATGTTTCTTTTTAAAATTAATTTTCCTTTTTGGTATATACTACAATTAAACTTTATAAGCAAAGTAAAGTGACATTGGATGTATGTAAATATAGTAAGAAAAATAACTAAGGACACCCAATTTTCACACTTTGGCAAGTTATTGTGTGCTCTACTTCATGTGATGTGTGATAATCAAGTGAAACTTATTAAGAGTATCTTTGATATATCCCTGTTTTGGATATAAAGTTACAACAGAAATATTAACAAATGTAAGATATACATGCAATGACTCAGATATTTAAGCTATACCTTTTCCTTGCTTGTAAGGACATATGATCATATTTTGCTCTTTGATATCAAGGAGCTACATTAATTGGACTTGGTGCTTCAAAACTAATAAACTTCATACTAATTGACCTGGATTCCCCATAGTTTCCACTGTACTTAGAAACAGTGCCTGGCTACAATGAAGGTTTAAGTATATAAATTAATATCTCGATGTCATCTCAGAGCTGTTACAACGCATATATTTAGAGATCCCCACTGTCAAAAAGCATCTATTTCTGTTCTTCTATAAGGAAATGTTTGAGAGATCAACAGTCAAAATATTCATGCAAGTTATTGCAGAATGAAAGGGGGCAACTTCAGATCAGTGGTGAAAAGGAGAAACTGTGCAGCAATCTGACTATCCAGCTGATGACATGTGGTGATTTAATATAGGGAATAAACAAGGGAAAGAGAGATAACTGGATAAATAGAAAATAGAGGTAGTTACTCAGGGATGACAGGATATGTTTTATGCTTCTGCCATGTTTAGTTTCATATGGTGCCCCATTTCATGGGGAAAATTATAGTGGGTCAATTTCCCAAATGATAGCATCATATGCCTGATATATTTGCAGCACTTGATGTCACTGTATAAATGGTTTTAACCTTTGCTTACTATAAGATATAGTTGTTTGGGGTTGCATATATTATATTTTTTTATCTTTTTGGGGACAGAGTAATGTAGAAAAGGAGACAGTGATTTATTATATGCTTTAAAAATAAGGACACAAAAGAATGGATGGGGAGAGAATCAGAACATACTGAGATTTTACCAGAGTGATTTGCAGCTGAATATTTTTAAAATGGAGCATAACCTCAGGTTAAATATCATGACCATCATCTGGCACTCATTTCTCTTAAGGAAAGAGTATGTAATTAATGAGTTTTATTTGTCTTTTAAAATTTTATTGCTACCGATAATTTATTGAAAATACAGCAAAGCACATTTGGCCTTTAAAGCTATTTTAGTACAAAATTGAAGAGTAGATCTTCTAATCTAAAGCCCTTATTCTAGCTAGTAACTTTCACTATCATGCTAGCAGTCTCCAAATGTATATTTGTGTGTAGCTGGTGTGTGTGTGTGTATGTGTGTGTGTGTTTGGATACAACTAGGGAAGGGAGAAATCCACTTTTGACAAGAAAGTAACAGCAGCTACACTTGCTAAGTTCTGTTTCTATAAAAAGAATACCTGCTAGCCTGCTGACATGATGCAGACTAAACTGCAATGTTGAATGATTAAGGCCAGCTGGTGTTTTTCCAGTTGATTTGCATTTTTGGAGCTCAAGGTGATCCCCTTTTATTTTTAACCGATGTTCATGACTCAAAAAGTTGGCATCTCATAAGGACAGTAAAGTGACTTCTGTTAAAGACATAAGAAGTGAAGGCTGAAAAACACAAATAGAAATGATTAACATAAAAGTGGCTAATTGCAATAATTGCTCTATGAACGTTTACCTTGTTGATTAAATCTAACTATTCATAAATAGCCTAAGTATAATCTATATTTTGAAGTTGCATGGGAAAAGTGCAGGAATATAAAGGAAAAAAAAATGTCCCTGTGATGGAAGGAAACTTTCCAATTAAATATAAGTGAAATTTGCAATAAAAATTGGATTGGATTCAAGCAAAAACTAGTTCTGCAAATCTATTAGGCAAAACATTACTTTATCTTAAAGTCATACCTTATTGCAGTAAAGACATTTATTTCCCACTCCCTTCATATTTGTCCCCATACCACCACCACCAACCACCACTTTTAGGCCTTAGCTTCTCAATTTTGCAAGATCTTATTTAACTTCACAATACAGGCTAATGTATTATGAGAGATAGATTTAATTTCTTTATATTTCATTTATTTATAGAGGCTATTGGTAGTATGTTTGACCTATACTTGGGAAGCCCAGGTATTTCAGTGGTAAAAAATCTGTCTGCCAATGCAGAAAATATGAGTTCGATTCTGGGTTGGGAAGATCCCCTGGAAAAGGAAATGGCAACCCACACCAGCATTCTTGCCTGGAGAATTTCATGGACAGAGGAGCCTGGGAGGCTACCATCCATGAAGTCACAAAGTATCAGACACAACTTAGTGAATGAGGATGATGTGACATAATCTATACTTATCATATTTGCTTACTCTATGCCCTTACTATTTATTGACTTAAATTGAACATTTATAAAGTTTTTTTTTCTTTACATTATCGTGTTGGTTTTGCCATACACGAACATTTGTAAAGTTTTAATTACATTTACTTTATTCAAGTATGAATCTTTGATCTTCACATAAAATCTATAAAGCATTGAAAACATTTCAATATTAAAACTGTGGATTGGAAAACTCAAACTAGATCAATATTAACAATTTATACATGAAAATAAAAGCTACTACTTAAAAAGATGTTTAAAGAAAAACCATTTCTATGAAATTTTATCTCTTCATTCTATACATTTCACAATTTGGTCTTATCAAGTAATAATCTTGTGCCTAATATTTTAAGTATTGAAAAACAAAGGGAGACACAGGATAATTAGTTTTGAGCCACAACTTAGTGTTGGACAATCAAAGCATATATGGTTAGTGCAGAGAATAATTTTTACTTGCAATTGGAGAATTGTATTTCCCATCTGTTTGTCAGTGGTCTTATCTATGCATGGAATGCTTTTGTCTCTTAGCTTCAACAGTCTTATTAAGTCTTTAAATTTCATGATTTTGACAAATGTATGGCATATTTTCTGTTTAAATTATGCCTTGGAAATGAAGCCATTTCTTTGCAAATGCTATAAAAATATTTTGCCAGTACCTATCCCCACAAACACAGGTATCTTCAATTTGGAAATTATTTTTAGGCTGAAAGTCTAAAGAAACATTGACACAGGGCATGTATATGAGATTCCTTATAAAGTTTGATGTAAAATATAATTATAGTGGATAAAATACTTTAAAAATAATCATAAACTGCATAATACTCTAAAAAACAAAACTGTTTAACAGAGAAGCATGGCCTTATCTTTGAAAACAGTATTTTAAGTACAGAGACTTATAAACTCAAGAAATGTTAAGTATGTACTATGTGCTTACCTCCATAGATACAATACATGACAATACTGGCAGCTCTTGTTAAAATCCATGGTTCTATATGATTTAAGATCACTTTCAGGAATAGACTGGTTAAAAAGACTTAACAGTAAACTTAAAATTTGACATTGGATAATCACTGTATTTAGTTTGGAGATCATATCTTACAAGGTTTCATCTCTACTCACTTGTTTCAAGACTGTTTAATTAAAAAGTGAAAAAAAAAATTCTTGATTCTAGTGATTAGTCTATGAAAAAACTTTCACTCCATACATATTAATATCAGTTAGCTAGCTATCAGTATATACTGATAAACTAAATGTCCTCTCAAAAAATGCTAGAATGAATTAAAATGATTTATGATAAAAGTGAGATGGAACAGATGAATTTTCCCCAAAATATTGTGTGATTCAGTTTTGAATAATCATATATTTCTGTCAATTCACAAAAATTATCATTGAATATTAATAAGATGCTTAAAATCTTTTTGTAAATGACATTGTGATAATCTCAAAGTAGAATTATTTGAAGATCTGTGACTATTTACTCTGAAAGAAAGCAACTTTAAAATACAACATTGAGTCTATAAAGTTCCTTTGTTATAACTTGAAATTCATTATGCAGATAATGAAACCAAGACTTTCTGTATTATAAAATCTAGTCAAGTAATCACATGAGTATTTTATGTACTAATGAACTATTTAAAATTGAATATATATATAAGTGTGAATTAAGGTATATATAAAAGTGAAAAGATTGCTGAGAAAAGAGACTTTAATGGTTATTAAGAAACCATTTTTATCTATTTGGTAAATAGAGATATTAAAAGTATCCTTAATGAATACTGGTAGAAAGATGAAAATGGGAATATTATGTAGCCCTCTAGTGTCATAGATGTATGGGTAAGATAGCCTGAGTTAGTTTTCAATTTAAGTTTCTCAAATTACCAACTATAAGCCTAGAGACATTATACATTCCTGAGTAATAATTTTTTTTTTGTTGTTCTCAATTCAGTTCAGTACCTCAGTCATGTCCGACTCTTTGAGACCCCATGAACCACAGCACGCTAGGCCTCCCTGTACATCACCAACTGCCAGAGTCTACCCAAACCCATGTTTGTTGAGTTGGTGATGCCATCCAGTCATCTCATTCTCTGTCATCCCCTTCTCCCCCTGCCCTCAATCTTTCCCAGCATCAGTGTCTTTTCAAATTAGTCAGCTCTTCGCATAAGGTGGCCAAAGTACTGGAGTCTCAGCTTCAGCATCAGTCCTTCCAATGAACACCCAGGACTGATCTCCTTTAGGATGGACTGGTTGCATCTCCTTGCAGTCCAAGGGACTCTCAAGAGTCTTCTCCAACACCACAGTTCAAAAGCATCAATTCTTCGGCGCTCAGCTTTCTTTCCAGTTCAACTTTCACATTCATACATGACTACTGGAAAAAACATAGTCTTGCTAGAAAAACCTTTGTTGGCAATGTCTCTGCTTTTTAATATGCTGTCTAGGTTGGTCATAACTTTCCTTATAAGTGGTAAGCATCTTTTAATTTCATGGCTGTAGTCACCATAGGCAATGATTTCGGAACCCCCAAAAATAATTTTTAGTCTACAATGTGGAATAATAGTAACTTCTCATAAAGTTATTAGTACAAATGAGATGAAATTTTAAAATGCTTATCTTATGTTAGCAAACTAGCAGATGTTTAATAAAGATTAGTTCCTAAAATAGTTAATAACATTATTACTTTTAATGTTAGATATTATAAATGAAAATTTATAATGAAGTGACAGAGAGGAGTATAGTTGGTGCTGTGTAAATCTCCTTTGTCTTGCTACATCATCATAGCAAAATTAATTACAAGGTAAAATCAGAAAAAAAAATAGGCAACTTGAGGATAAAAATAATTATCAGAATACTCTTCTTTTAATCTAACATGGTTAAGTTATTAGATTCTGATAATCTGAGAATGACAATGTGAATGCTGATAACAGTAACATAATAGAAAGTTTAGAGAACATCATAATATTTTTTATTCTTTAAATTCATACTACAAAATTTTTGGAGAAGAGGATTTTCAAATTGAAATGAAGAGTAGTTGTACCTTTATTTTCAAAAATAGGAGATGTGATATTGATATTTTAATATCATATTTATGCTACCATAAATTTAAGCTATTGAGAAATAGAGTTTTAAAAATTCTCTCTATTCCATTTAAAATTAGGTGACACTCTTTGCCATTGAAGTTATGAGAAAACTCCTATAATTGCCTCATCTAAAATTTATTTAAATTCAGGCAAATTTGGCAAGCAGTAAAAGGCATAGATATACCGATTTGAATGCATAGTTCCATAGAATAGCAAGGAGAGATAAGAAAGCCTTCCTCAGTGATCAATGCAAAAAAATAGAGGAAAACAATAGAATGGTAAAGACTAGAGTTCTCTTCAAGAAAATTAGAGATACCAAGGGAACATTTCATGCAAAGACAAACACAATAAGGGACAGAAATGGTATGGACCTAACAGAAGCAGAAGATATTAAGAAGAGGTGACAAGAATACACAGAAAAACTATACAAAAAAGATCTTAATGACCCAGATAGCCATGATGGTGTGATCACGCACCTAGAGCCAGATATCCTGGAATGTGGAGTCAAGTGGACCTTAGGAAAGCATCGCTATGAACAAAGCTAGTGGAGGTGATGGAATTTTGGTTGAACTATTTCAAATCCTAAAAGATGATGTTGTGAAAGTGCTGCACTCAATATGCCAACAAATTTGAAAAACTCAGCGGTGGCCACAGGACTGCAAAATGTCAGTTTTCATTCCAGTCCCACAGAAAGGCAATGTCAAAGAATACCCAAACTACCACAAAATTGCACTCATCTCACACACTAGCAAAGTAGTGCTCAAAATGTTCAAAGCTAGGCTTCAACAGTACATGAACTGTGTACTTCCAGTACATGAACTGGATTTAGAAAAGGCAGGTGGACCAATGATCAAATTGCCAACATCTGCTGGATCATCAAAAAAGCAAGAGAGTTCCAGAAAAACATCTACTTCAGCTTGAATGATAATGCCAAAGCTTTTGACTGTGTGGGTAACAACAAACTGTGGAAAATTCTTATAGATGGAAATACCAGACTACCTTACCTGCCTCCTGAGAAATCTGTCTGCAGGTCAAGCAGCAATAGTTAGAACTGGACATGGAACAACAGGCTGGTTCCAAATCAGGAAAGGAGTACTTCAAGGCTGTATATTGTCACCCTGCTTATTTAACTGAGATTTTATTTTTGGGAGCTCCATAATCATTGCAGATGAAAACTGCAGCCATGAAATTAAAAGACACTTGTTCCTGGGGAAAAAAAGCTATGACCAACCTAGACAGCATATTGAAAAGCAGAGACACTACTTTGTCAGCAAAGGTCCATCTAGTCAAAGCTATGGTTTTTCCAGTAGTCATATATGGATGTGAGAGTTGGACTATAAAGAAAGCTGAGTACTGAAGAATTGATGTTTTTGAACTGTGGTGTTGGAGAAGACTCTTGAAAGTCCCTTGGACTACAAGGAGATCAAACCAGTCCATCCTAAAGAAAATCAGTCCTGAATATTCATTGGAAGGACTGATGCTGAAGCTGAAACTTTGGCCACCTAATGAGAAAATCGGACTCATTTGAAAAGACCCTAATGCTGGGAAAGGTTGAAGTTGGGAGGAAAAGGGGTCAACAGAGGATGAGATGGTTGCATCATCTACTAAATAGACACGAGATTGAGTAAGCTCAGGAGTTGGTGGTGTACAGAGAAGCCTAGTGTGCTGCAGTCCACGTGGTTGAAAAGATTCAAACACGACTGAGTAACTGAACTGAACTGTAAAGGAGTGTAAAATTTTATATGTTTGGAAATGTATAGACCCATATGAACAACATTCTATCCATAGTAAACAATATTTCATCACTCCAGACAATTCCCTCATGAGACCTTTTGGCAAATCCCCACCTCCCATGTGTGTTATTAGTCACTCAGGTGTGTCCCACTCTTTGTGACCCATGGGCCATACCCCTCCAGCCTCCTCTGTCAATGGGATACTCCAGGCAAGAATGCTGAATTGGGTTGCCATTTGCTTCTCCAGATCTTCCCAACCTGGGGATTTAACCCAGGTGTCCTACATTACAGGCAGATTTTTTACTGTCTAAGCCACCAGGAAGCCCACAGGTAACTCGTATACTGATATATTTTGTAACAACATATTCCATTTTTCTCAACATCTGCATATAAATAGGATTAAGCAATATGTATCTAATTGATACTTATAGAACTCTCCACAAAAGAACAGTAAAATAAACATTCCTTTCAACTTGACATGAAGATAGACCATACTTTTGACTCTGGGTGAAGTCAGCTGGGCCTTAGGAAGCTAGTGAAGGTGATGGAATTCCAACTGAGTTATTTTACATCCTAAAAGATGATTCTGTTATAGTGATCACTCAATCTGTCAGCAAATTTGGAAAATTCAGCAGTGGCCACAGGATCAGAAAAAAGTCAATTCTTTTCAATCCCAAAGAAAGGCAATCTCAAAGAAGTTCAAACTACCACACAATTACACTCACTTCATATGCTACAAGGTAATGCTCAAAATCCTTCAAGCTAGGCTTCAACAGTAGGTGAACTGAGAACTTCCAGATATACAAGCTGGGTTTAGAAAAGGCAGTGGAACCAGAAGTCAAATTGCCAACATCTGTTGGATCATGGAAAAAGCAAGGGGATTCCAGAAAAATATCTACTTCTTCTTCTCTGACTACACTGAAGCCTTTGACCGTTGGAAAGTGACTTTGACTAACAACAAACTAGAAAATTCTTAAAGAGAAAGGAAATGCCAGACCACCTTACCTGCCTTCTGAGAAATCTGTATGCAGATCAAGAAGCAACAGTTCGAACTGGACATGGAAAACTGGACTGATTCAAAATTGGGAAAGGGTACGTCAAGGCTGTGTATTGTTGCTCTGCTTATTTGATTTATATGCAGAGTAGATCCTGAGAAAATTTGGGCTGGATAAAGCACAAGCTGGAATCAAGATCCTTGGGAGAAAAATCAATAACTTCATATATGCAAATGATACTATGCTAATGACAGAAAGTGAAGAGGAACTAAAGAGCCTTTTGAAGAAGGTGAAAGAGAGTGAAAAATCTGTCTTAAAGCTCAACATTCAAACAATGAAAATCATGGCATCCTGTCACATCACTTCATGGTAAACAGATGGAAAAATAATGGAAACAGTGACAGATTTTATTTTCTTGGGCTCCAAAATCACTGTGAACTGCAGCCATAAAATTAAAAGATTCTTGCTCCTTGGAAGAAGTGCTATGACAAATATAGACAGCATATTAAAAAGCAAAGACATCACTCTGCTGACAAGTCTGTATATTCAAAGCTAAGGGTTTTCCAGTAGTCATGTATGGATGCAAAAGTTGGATCCTGAAGAAGGCTTAGAGTGGGTGAATTGATGCCTTTGAACTGTGGTGTTGGAGAAGACTCTTGAGATAGATAGTAGAAAGATCAAACTGGTCAATCCTAAAGGAAATCAACTTGAATATTCATTGGAAGGACTGATGCTGAAGCTGAAACTCCATTACTTTGGCCACCTGATGTGAATAGCTGACTCACTGGAAAAGACCCTGATACTGGGAAAGACTGAGGGCAGGAGAAGTGGGAGACAGAGCATGAGATGATTGGCTGGCATCATCAACTCAATGGACATTAGTTTGAGCAAACTCTGGGAGATAGTGAAGGACAGGGAAACCTGGTGTGCTGTAGTCCATGATGTTGCAAAGTGTTGGATGTGACTGAGTGACTGAATAACAACAGTCCTGTCTATACAACAAACCTTAAAAAATGTAAAAGATCCGAAGCTATACAAATTATGTAATTAATTAATAGAATTAAATAGGAAATAAATAATTAAAGATATATAAGAAATACCAAATATTTGGATATGTCAGAACATACATTGAAATAATCCATAGGAAAAATTTGAAGTCTTAAGGAAAAAAAATATTTTGAAATTAATGAGATTAAAATACAGAAAATCTGTGCTTTATGCTCTCTACCCAACTAACCAATTCAGACTTTCTCAAAGGTAATCATTGTGTTGTCTTGTGACACTGTGAAAGCTTTTTCTGTGTTTGAATATTACATAAGTATATTACATAAAGTAATAATATGTATTCTTTTGTATTTAGCTTATTTCAGATATCACTATATTTGTGAGAATTCAACATATAGAGAAAAATGACAATATTTATAAAATGCACAAATGCATAAGCTCTTAGTCTCAGCAATTATACTGTGGTAAATTTATCCTACAGATATCCATACACCTATGTAAAATGATATTTTTAAGACAACTATTGTAATCACATTACAATTACTTCATTGTAATCACAAAATGAAAATAGCAACAAAATTTATCAATAGAGAACTGATATGATATTTACTGTCAAGTACATAAAATCTAAAATCATGAGCCATTTGAAAGCATGAGCCCATTTGTTTAATTTTTTTAGATTTATTTTTTATTTTATATTGCACCATTAGCTCAGATGGTAAAGAATCTGCCTGCAATGCAGGAGACCCAGGTTCAGTCCCTGGGTTGGGAAGATCCCCTGGAGGAAGGAATGGCTACCCATTCATGTATTCTTGCCTAGAGAATTCCATGGACAGAGAAGTCTGGTAGGCTACTGTCCATGGGGTAACAAAGAACCGGACATGACTGAGTGACTAACACTTACACTTTCATAGTTGATTTACAATGTTCTGTTAGTTTTAACTGTATGGCAAAGTAATTCAGTTATACATAAACATATATCTATTTTTCTTCAAAGTCTTTTGCCACTTAGGTAATTACAGAAAGTTGAATAGAATTTTCTGTGCTATACAGTAGGTTCTAATTTAAATAAAATGGTACCTTTATGTTAATCCCATCCTCCTAATTTATCCATCTGCACATCTTTCCCCTTTGGTAACCATAAGTTTGCTTTTGATATCCATAAGGCAGTTTCTGTTTTATAAATACATTCATTTGTATCATTTTTAGATTCCGTATCATATGATATTTGTCTGACTTACTTCATTTAGTGGGATAATCTCCAGATCCATCCATGTTGTTGCAAATGGCAGTATTTCACACTTTTTTATAGCTGAGTAGTATTCCATTGTATGTATGTATCACATCTTCCTTATCCATTCTTCTGCTGATGGGCATTTAGGCTGCTTCCATGTTTTAACTATTGTAAACAGCACTGTAGGGAACACTGGGTGCATGTATCCTTTTGAACCATGATTTTCTCTGAATATACCCCCAGGAGTGGGATTGCTGGATCATAACTATTTTTAGTTTTCTGAGAAACCTTCGTGCTGTTCTCCATGTCTGTACCAATTTACATTCCCATCAATGGTGTAGGAGGGTTCCCTTCCCTTCACACCCTCTCTAGGATTTATTGTTTGCAGATGTTTTGATGATAACCATTTTGACTGGTATGAGGTGATATCTTATTGTAATTTTGATTGACATTTCTTTAATAATTAGCAATGTTGAACATCTTTTCATAAACCTCTTGGCCATCTGTATGATTTTGGAGAAATCTTTATTGAGGTCTTCTGCCTATTCTTTGATTGGATTGCTTGTTTTGTTGATATTAAGCTCCATGAGCTGTTGGTCAGTTTGGGGGAGTAATCCCTTGTTGGTCGCATTGCTTGCAAATATTTTATCACAATCTGTGTGTTGTCTTTTTGTTCTGTTTATAGTTTCCTTGACTATGCAAAAGCTTTGGGGCTTAAGAAGGTCTGTTTTTTGTTTGTTTGTTTATTTGTTTGTTTTGTTTTATTTATTTATTTTTGTTTTTATTTCCATTACTCTAGGAAATGGATCAAAATAATATTGCTGTGATTTACGTCAAAGAGAGTTCTGACTCTGGTTTTCCTCTAGGATTTTTATAGTACGCAGCCTTATATTTAGGTCTTTAATTCATTTTGAATTTATTTTTGTGTGTACTTGTTAGAGTATGTTCTCATTTCATTCCTTTGCATATAGCTGTCCAGTTTTCCCAGCATGATTTATTAAAGAGGCTGCTTTCTCCTTTCTATATTCTTGCCCCTTTTGTTGTAGACTAACTGACTGTAATTGCATGGGTTTATTTCTAGGCTTTCTATCCTATTGATCCATATCTCTGTTTTTGTGTCAGTACCATGGTCTGAAGTCAGGAATTCTAATTCCTCCTGCTCTATTTTTCTTTCTTAGCTATTCAATGTCTTTTGTGCTTCCATACAAATTTAAACGTTTTTTTTTTTGTGTTAATTCTGTGAAAAATGTCATTAGTAATGTGGTAGGGATTGCATTGAATCTGTTGCCTTGGATAATATAGTCATTTTGACAATATGAATTATTCTAATCCAGGAGCCTGGTATATCTTTCCACCTGTTTGTGTGTGTGTGTGTGTGTGTGTGTGTTTTTCTTCCACCAGCATCTTATAGTTTTCAGAGCACAGTTCACTAGTGCATTTATATTTTTAGTTAAATAGTTTTAAAACTTAGGATATCTATATCTAAGAGTCCTAAGGAATACTGTTAGAAGTAAAATGTTAAATTGATTGCAATCTCGACAATTGTCATATGTGAAAATAGTATTATTACTTATTGTATCTGATTAAAATGTCTTGTTGTTTAATTGCACAGTCTTGTTTGATTTTTTTGTGACCCCATGCACTGTAGCTTGCCAGTCTCCTCTGTCCATGGGATTCTCCAGGCAAGAATACTGGAGTGGGTTGCCATTTCTTTCTCCAGGGGATCTTCTCAACCCAAGGACAGACAGGACCTGCATCTCCTACATTGGCAGGTGGTTCTTTACTGCTGCACCAGGGAAGCAATTAAAATGTGTATATCATGACAATTTGTATTGCTTGTTTTGTTCATAATGGCTCTTATTAACCATTTTATTTTTTTAAATATGCCAAAAACATAATAATGATTTGGAAATATAAAAATGTTGCATATGACAAAATCTTAAGTTACTCAACAAACACTGGTATTTTAAAACAAGGGAATGTTTAAACACTAACAGACTTCTGTTTGAATCGGTAAATGTAGATATAACAACATTGAAATTCATATTTTAATATTTTCATCAAGTCTGTTTTAAGCATGTAGTACAGGCTAGTGCTAATTTTTAGAGGCTATTGGTTTTTATACTCTCTAGAATTGTTTGAACTGTCAGGGAAATATTTTGATAGCTGATAATACAGGCGTAGAGCTTCCCTGGTGGCTCAGATAGTAAAGAATCTGCCTGGAGAAGGGCATGGGAACTCACTTCAGTATTTCTGCGTGGGGAATTCCATGGACAGAGGAGCCTGTCTGACGAGAGTCCATGGGGTCACCATAAGTTGGACATGACTGAGTAACCTTCACTTTCAATATAGAAACAAGCCAAAGACCACTTTTCCAGATTAGTTACTCTATTATGTATTCGAATCTTATTTCCAAATGGTCACGTTGAATCAGAGGGAGAATTTCTCCATCATCTAGAATGTGTCATAGAGGAGACAAGTGGATGGATTCAAGTTATTTCCTTCTTAATAAACATAGGTGTGCTTCCCTGGACGCTCAGCGGTAAAGAATCTGCCTACAAAGAGGGAGACATGGGTTTGATCCTTGAGTTAGGAAGAATCCCTGGAGAAGGAATTGGCAATCCACTTCAATATTTTTGCCTGGAAAATTCCATGAACAGAGGATCCTAATGGACTACAGCGCATGGGGGTTACAAAAGAGTTAGACAGGACTTAGCAACTAAACAATTGCACTCATCTCACACACTAGTGAAGTAATGCTCAAAATTCTCCAAAACAGGCTTCAAAAATATGTGAACCATGAAATTCCAGAAGTTCAAACTGGTTTTAGAAAAAGCAGAGGGAATGGAGATCAAATTGCCAACATCCACTGGATCACTGAAAAAGCAAGAGGATTCCAGAAAAACATTTATTTTTGCTTTATTGACTATACCAAAGCCTTTGACTGTGTGGATCACAATAAACTGTAAAACTTTGAAAGAGATGGGAATACCAGACCACCTGATCTTCCTCCTGAGAAATCAAGTATGCAGGTCAGGAAGCAACAGTTAGAACTAGATATGGAACAATGGACTGGTTCCAAATAGGTAAAAGAATACATCAAGGCTGTATATTGTTAACCTGCTTATATGCATAGTACATCATAAGAAATGCTGGGCTGGATGAAGCACAAGCTGGAATCAAGATTGCCAGGAAAAATATCAATAACTTCAGGTATGCAGATGACACCACCCTTATGGCAGAAAGTGAAGAGGAACTAAAAAGCCTCTTGATGAAAGTGAGAGAGGAGAGTGAAAAAGTTGGCTTAAAGCTCAACATTCAGAAAACTAAGATCATGGCATCTGGTCCCATCACTTCATGGGAAATAGATGGGGAAACAGTAGAAACAGTCAGAGATATTAATTTGGGGGCTCCAAAATCACTGCAGATGGTAACTGAAACCATGAAACTGAAAGATGCTTGCTCCTTGGAAGGAAAGCTATGACCACCCTAGGTAGCATACTGAAAAGCAGAGACATTTCTTTGCCAACAAAGGTTCGTATAGTCAAGGATATGGTTTTTCCAATAGTCAAGTATGGATGTGAGAGTGGGGCCATAAAGAAAGCTGAAAGCCAAAGAATTGATGCTTTTGAACTGTGGTGTTGGAGAAGACTCTTGAGAGTCCCTTGGACTGCAATGATGTCCAACCTGTCCATCCTAAAGAAAATCAGTCCTGAATATGCATTGGAAGGACTGATGTTGAATCTGAAACTCCAATACTCTGGCCACCTGATGTGAAGAGCTGACTCATTTGAAAAGCCCCTGATGCTGGGAAATGTTGAAGTTGGAAGGAGAAGGGACTGACAGAGGATGAAATGGTTGGATGGCATCACCAACTCAATGAACATGAGTTTGAGTAAACTCCAGGAGTTGTTGATGGATGGGAAGGCCTGGAATGCTGCAGCCCATGGGGTCACAAAGAGTCAGATAGGACTGAGTGACTGAAGTAAACTGAACTAGGGACTAAACAACCAAATAAACAAATGGCCCTTTGAAGCCCATGTATTTTGTCACTGAACTTATTTGTTTACTGATGCAGATAATCCCTCTTCATGGATCATTTTAGTACCTAAGAAGTGAAATATGAAAATATCTGATAAGATACAGAGTGTCTTATCAAGATCTCGCCTTATTGGAGCACCACTTCTTACTCTCCCTTTGTGAGAGATCCCTTTACCTGAGGGTACTAGAATGAGAATGCAGGTTTCTATGATATGGTTAAATTCCACTCTTCTGAAAGACAATTCAGTCTGTTATTGCCATCAATCTGTCTTATAACTTGCATACAGTTGTATTATTATTTTGCTCTCATTTTCTGAAATAAGTTCTTTCTAGTAAAGATCCTACCACTTTATAGTGAGGGGACAGTCCACAGTCCCATGAAGTTGTTCTCATCAGTGGAATCTGAACAGAACCATTTATTCAATTTGCAGGTCAAAACTTAGGGAGTGTGTCCATTCTGCAGTTTTAAACAGATGAGGTCCCAAAGGATGGTAAAACCATGCTATAAGGCACCTTTGTCCTTGCGACTTTTGTATAAGTGAAAGCTGAACACCAAACACAAAAACAGCGTTGGTCTTCTTTTTGAATGAAAATGTGCTTCTATTCTAGGACACTGAAATGATGGTGCAGGATTACCTTACCTATATGATCAATTAGTCAATGTATAGATATATCATAATAAAATATACAAGATTTATTGGCTGATGTCAGCATTAGGAGGAACTTTTACTAAAAGTGAAAAGGAAGTTCAAATCACTTTCACAGTTTAAGAAAGTGTGATTAAATAAAAATAAAACCACTTACTTCTGGTTGTGACCTGAATAGAGTCGTTAATTCGTATGCAATCAAATTATGAAAAGAGCAAATGGGTTATAAACAACTTAATGCAGATGTTCAGCTAAGAATATAGCAAGGATTTAAGCTTCAATAATGTCTCAAAATATAACCTATATTTAGAATTTTGAAATAACAGCATAATTTTGTGAAGATAATTCCAAATTTTCAAGTTACATGATAAAATATGTATAGTGCTTGCCTCAGCCCCTTCAGATTTTATTGAACTACCCAAAGAATACAGAAGAGGAAAATTCTGGTAAAGCTTTAAAAAATAGGAAATTATATTAGAAAGAGCCCTCAATAAAAATACAGGATCATGTTGCCACTGAACCTTACTGAAGGAGATAATGAAGGCCATCTTATGACTTCCTTTCCTCCTTAAAACCATGCAACCTGCAAAGATGTTTATAGAATCCTAGAGCATTTGAAGAGTGAAAACTGGACGTGAGAGTGAGCACTAAGCAAACCACTTTGAATTTGTTTTACATCACTGATAATTAGAATTATACAGCAGTGGCACTCACGTACATGAGAGGTTTTACTGTAACTTAACAAGCAGATAATCATTAGGTATGAAAGGCATGCCCTTGATATAAAGCATATGTAAAGGATCTTGCAGAACTTGACTTTGTGAAGAACAAAATGTGAAATGCTGACAGTGTGAGTGGAAGAACCAAACAGCCGAAATAAGGTTACAGCCACAAAATAGACAAAAGCCTTAACAAATACAGAAAGTAGGGACAAGGATGATACTCTGTACCCATAATGCTTTAATTTTACCATAGCTGGTTATGAGCACATGAATGTAACAGCATTTATGATGCCCAGGATACTGGCCCTAGCTACAATATGAAAAGCTCAAAGATATCAATGGCATTAACAAAGATGCCAGTCCCTGCTGTGACACTGGCATGGGGAATGGATCAAATAGAAGTTCACATCTGAAAGTCTACAGAGGGTTCACACCAGTCATCAATAAAGAAATGGCATCATAAGGAAGTCTGTATTCTAGGGTTGTCATAATTACAGAATTCCAAGGTTAGTAACGGCTGAATTGGAGTGTATATTTCACAAGCTGAGTTTTTGGCTTAAGTTCTTAGAAGAAAAGCATAAAAACAAGGAGTTTGAAATGAGTATAAATATGAAGAATTTACTTAGCCTTGAGAAAAATACTAGCTAGGACTTAATCAAATATGAGTAAATAAAAACATACACACAAACACACGAGTATAGATATATGTACAACAGGTAGCCTTCCAAAGTTACAGTATTAAAAGCAAAGAAAATAATACTCAATGGAAGGGAAATGTGACATACTAAGAATAGAAAATCTTATAAAGAATAAATTTATTTTCCAATTTATTAAAATTCATTAAAACCTAAAGATCTATACTTTGAAAAAAGAGATAAAAATTTATATTGAAATTTCAAACAGAAATATAATGGGAAGTTGAATGGAACATAATCTGCAAAGCCAAAGGAATTTAGTTTTGAAATAATTAAAAATAAAGTGAACACTGCTGAACTCAAATGCATGTCCATGGAGTCAGTGATGGGGAAATGGGAAGAGAAACAAAATAGTTCTATTTAGAAAGAGATAAGAAGAGTCAGGGATTATAAAATGATCAGTTATCCTCCTGAATAGATCAATAGATGTTTTATATTTTCAGAGAACCAGTAATAAAAGATAGTAATCAATGATAGTTTTTGATAGGTCAATTGTTTTATTTACTTTTAAATTATATTTGATATAATTAATTATATAGTAATAGGTATTTTCTTCCAAACTACATAAATAGTACATATTAATTTCAATGACAATATAGAGCAAAATCCAAGTCTTCTTTTACCATGTCATCACCATTCTATCCATATAAAAGTAGTCATTACATATGAATGTGACACAGATAAACACAAATATAGCATTTATTATTTATAAGTTACAAATAGTTAATCATATTCATTAGTTAATATGTAACTCGCTTTTTGACTAAAGCATTATAGGTGTTCTTGCAAGTCAAATTTTATTTAGATGTTTACAAACTTGACTTTGTATTAAAAACATATGTGCATGTGTGTAAAAGTTGCTCAGTCATGTCATATTCTTTGTGATCCCATGGACTATAGAGTGCCAGGCTCCTCTCTTCATGAAATACTCCAGGCAAGAATACTGGAGTGGGTAGCAATTCTCTTTGCCAGGGGATACTCCCAACCCAGGGACTGAACCCACATCTGCATTGCAGGCAGATTCTTTATCATCTGAGTCACCATATGGGACTTTTAAATATCCCTATGTCCTGTCTAGACCCAAATCAATTAAATCAGAATTTCTGATGGTGGCATCCATGATTTTAAGTGTTTTTTTCCAGATGATTCCAATATATAGACAAGGTTGACAAACTTGATACAAAGGAAATGAATGAGTTTTAAAAGCAGTAAAGAAAAATAAGGCCATTAAATATGATTTATCTATTGATGAATATTCTACCTTTCCATTAGTTAGCTGAGTTGGCATTCTCTAATCTATCCCTTCATCATTTTGGTGATTTGGGTTCAGACTTGGTAACAGTTTATCTGATTTTTTTAAAACTGTTTCTCTATATTTACAACTATATTAATAATAATCCTTTCTTTATTGGATTTTGAGTGTCTCATTTGTTTTCAGTATGAACCCTGAAGCAAGTATTCTGAATGAATTACTTTACTCCTATGTAAGTAAAACTCAACACTCAGAAAACTAAGATTATGTCATCTGGTCCCATCACTTCATGGCAAATAGATGGGGAAACAATGGAAACAGTGACAGACTTAATTTTTTTGGGTTATAAAATCACTGCAGATGGTGACTGCAGCCATGAAATTAAAATTCTCTTGCCCCTTGGAAGAAAAGTATATTAAAAAGCATATTAAAAAAAGCATAGACATTATTTTGCCAACAAAGTCCGTCTAGTCAAAGCTATGGTTTTCCAGTAGCCATGCATGGATGTAAGAATAGTCCTGAATATTCACTGGAAGGACTGATGCTGAAGCTGAAGCTTCAATACACTGGCCACCTGAAGTGAAGAACTGACTTATTTGAAAAGACCTTGATGCTGGGAAAGATTGAAGGTGGCGGGAGAAGGGGACGACGGAGGATGAGATGGTTGGATGGCATCACTGATTCAATAGACATGAGTTTGGGTAAACTGTGAGTGTTGGTGATGGACAGGGAGGCCTAGTGTGCTGCAGTCCATGGGTCGCAAAGAGTCAGACATGACTGAGTGTCTCATTTGTTTTCAGTATGAACCCTGTTTTCAGTATGACTGAGTGACTGAACTGATTGAAGCCTTATCATATTGATTTTTCATAGGTAAAATTGTTTACCTAGTTTCTTTATAAAAGGCTAGTTTTGTCTAGTCCTTAAGAAATCCAATTCAAATTAATGTTGTGACAAATTAATGTCTTCAGTTTTGTACAGACTAAAATGTCAAATGCAAGGGATGATGTTTCATTAGCCCAATAGTAAATGTTCTCAGGTACTTAAGGATTTGCATGTCCAACTCTTTTGCAACCCCATGGACTATAGCTCACTGAGCTCTTCTCTCTGTGAGATTATCCACACAAGAATACTAGAATGGGTTATCATTTCCTCCTCCAGGGTGTCAGGGGATGTTTAACTTTAAGGAGTCCAATATGTTGCATTTTTCTTTTTTTGTGTGTCATTTTTCAAGGATTCTCTGTTCCTTGTTAGTTCCTATTCTGGAATGAGTAAAACTGCAAGCAGCTCTCAGGACTGAGATCATGAGAAAGGGTATCTACTTGGACTCCTTTCAGCAACTCCCTTCTGTGAGAACTGAGAAGGAGACATCTACTTTGATTCCTTTCAGTTACTCCCTTCTGTGACTTCTTTCAGCATCAACGACCTTGTATGTATTAGACCATCCGTTTTTTGTTGCAATCAATGGCACTCCATCCTGTGTAATCATTTCACCAAAGATATATAAGCCTATGTTTCTACTAATAAAACACCCTTGCTCCACTAGAGACCCAGGTCCTCCATGTCCTTCTTTCTGTCTCTCTCTGTCTTATCGTTGACTCCAGTCCACCTGGTCCCAGTCTCCCTAGAAGATCACGCCAGGGGATCTTCCCAACCTAGGGATCAAACCTATATATCCTGTGTTCCCTGCTTAGAAGGTGGATTCTTTACCACTGAGCCATCTGGTCCAAAGTTAAGGATTTACTTGAATTTTTAATTTAATTTTTGTCTTATATTGGAGTCTAGTTGATTCACAATGCTGTTTTAGTTTCAGGTGTACAGCAAAGTGATTCAGCTGTATATATACATATATCCTTTCTTGTTTAGATTCTATGCCCATATAGGTTATTGCAGAAGATTGAGTAGAGTTCCCTGTGCTTTGCAATAGATCCTCATTGATTTTCTATTTCATATATAGTAGTATTTCTAGGTTAATCCCAAACTCCTAATTTATCCCTCCCCAATTCCATCTTTCCCCTTTAGCAACCATAAGTTTGTTGACAAAGTCTATGAGTCTGTTTTTGTTTTGTAAGTAAGTTCATTTGTATCATTTTAAAAATTAAATTCCATATATAAGTGGTATGATATTTGTCTTATACTGTCTGACTTTCTTCAGTCAATATTATAATCTGTAGGCCCATCTATATTGCTTCAAATGGCATTATTTCATTCTTTACTATGGCTGAGTAGTATTTTGTTGATATATGTAACACATCTTCTTTATCCATTCCTCTGTCAATGGACATTTAGGTTACTTTCATGTCCTGGCTATTGTAAATGCGCTGCAAAAATGATCAAGATGCATTTATCTTTTTGAATTATGATTTTCTTTGGATATATTGGGATTGCAGAATCATATGGTAGTTTTATTTATAGTTTTTTAAGGCACCTTCATACTGTTCTTCCATCAGCAGTGTAGGAGGTTTCTTTTTTCTCCACACACTTTCTAGTATTTTTTATTTGTAGACTTCTTGATAATGGTCATTTTGATTGATGTGAGGTGATACCTCATTGTAGTTTTGATTTGCATTTCTCTAATAATTAGTGATGTTGAGCATCTTTTCATGTCAGACACTCTTTGACATAAATCTCAGCAATATCTTTTAAGATACACTTCCTAGAGTAATGAAAATAAAAACAAAAATAACCAAATAGAACTTAATTAAACTTAAAATCTTTTGCTTAACAAAGAAAACCACAAACAACAAAAAGACACCCCACAGAATGGGAAAAACTATTTTCAAATGATGCAACCGACCAGGGATTAATTTCCAAAATATATAAACAGCTAGAAGCACTCATTAAAAAACAAACAATCAACCCAACCAAAAAATGGGCGAAAGATCTACAAAGACATTTCTGGAAACAAGAAATACAGATGGCCTAAAAGCACATGTAAAGGACTTAGCTGAGTTTTGATGATAAGGTTGCTCATGAGTTTTTGGGGGTATTTTCCAAACATTTCAATTTGACCTCTGAATTTCAAATGCATGCTTACATTATAACACATATGAATGATTTTTAATGCGTTAACATTAGGCCTTTAAAATATAATATAACCTTAAAATTTTTACTTTCTCTTATTTAAATTTTGGTTAAGAGAAAAATACATTTGCAGGTCAGTTTGAAGGACATGCAATTCTATTGTATTCTAGATTTTATTCATGACTCCCCTAAAAAAAAGTGTACACACTGAAATTTAATTTGTCATCATGTCCCAACTTATATAAGGATTGCTACTAAAGCCCACCATTGAAAATATATTTAAATATAGCTTCTATATTTAAACTATTTCTATTTTTAAATATAGTTTTCTATGTTTCAGAACCCTAGAATCAAGATTTAGAACCCTAGAATACCTGACAATATATATTTTTTTTTTAGATAAAGGCTTATTTTCTCCATGATTTGATGTTTCCTCTTATCAGGCAAAAGAATCAAGTGTCTGATTGTTATTTTTTTATTACATCCTTTTTTTTTTCCTCACTATGCTAGGTGGTTTATTTTATTTGTTCAAGGACTCATCTTGCAAGCATTAAAGTAAGCATGGGCTTTGATTCTGGGAGCCCAGATTCACAGACTTAGGAAGACAAAAGCGAACTGTGCTCCATGTACATGGACGCAAACTAAAGGCTCGTGGTTAATCACACTGTAGTTTTAAGTTTCTACAGCCTCGCAGCCGGGAGTCACAGGTCCTTTAGGTCTTTTGGGATGTCCCAGAGGGTATCTGCACTTTTCTTGAGTTGGGCAACCTCTTCATCCTTCAGCTTCTGGTTGATAACACTGGTTAACCCTCACACATTCAGGATACATGGAAGACTTAGGAAGACTTCCTTCTCGATGCCATACATGCCCTTCACCATTGTTGACACTGGGTGAATCCTGGATAGATTTTTCAACATGGATTCAATAAGATCAGCCACACTTAATCCAATAGCCCAGTTGGTGTATCCTTTTAGCTTGATGACTTCATAGGCACTCTCAACCACCATCTTATGCACTTCCTTCCAATTTTTTCCATCATTTTCTGTTCCCATTTCTGGATTCAGTTCCTGGAGAGAAACGCCTGCCACATTCACTCCACTCCACACAGCCACACTTGAGTCGCCATGTTCTCCCAAAATCTATCCGTGGCAGCTGCTGGGATGAATGCCAAGTTTTTCAGCCATAAGATAGCGAAATCTAGCAGAATCCAGAGTACATCCACTCCCAATCACACGGTGCTTGGGTAATCCACTTAGTTTCCAGGTAACATATGTGAGAATATCCACTGGGTTGGAAACCACAATGATGATGCAGTCAGGACTGTACTTGGTGATCTGACCTCTTTTTGAAGAGGGTCAGAGTCAAATTTGCAGCAATAATGTTGGGATCCTGATAGTAATACTATTCACATATACTTAAGCTTAATAATTCTAATCACCTTAAATTTACATTATTTTAAAATGTATTATAGAATTTAATATGTTTAAAATTACAAAACTATTCTAAATATTTAAATATTATAATTATTAAGATATCCCATGATTTTCAAATAATATAGAATTAATGATTACATTTTTATTTTATTTTTATTTAATTTCATATTTCATAATTATTTACTGAACTACTATAGGCTTTTATTTAAGTTTTTGTTAAAGAAAGATATCACTAGCATTTCTGTAGAACTGCCACAGTACATCTATATTTGTATAATTTATGGGCCTTTCAAAGAATGTTTCACATTTTTAAAACCATGAGATTAGATTTAGAAAAATTTAATCTTGGATTACCTATAACTGGAAGATATACTAAGTATTTAAGAAGGTTAGGTAACTAGTAAAAATACAAAAAACAAGGGAAAAATACCAATTTTGTAAGCATATTGATGAAACTTTTGTAGTGGTAGAAATTCAATTCACTCATAAAGAAAAAAAGTGTTCCATTTCCCATGAATCTCTTTTGGTTTAACGGTTTAAAATGAAGACTATTTGCTTTAAGCCATTTCTCATTTTAGAAAACCCTGAATTTTAATTTCTTGGAAAAATCTTCTCAGAGTACTAATTAAAATAAAACCTCCAATTAGTTTAATTCTAAAAAATTTCTCTTGTAACCTTGAGTTTCTTAGCTCCTGGCTGACATGCCAAACTTGTATAAATACTTCTTTTTCTTCTCCCAAAGTACATTTTTTCTACATCCTTGGAAAGATATTGATAGCATATTTCTAAGCCAGGGTCTGGAAACTTGTAATGTTATATAAAACTAAAAGAACCAAAGAATATTTATTACTTTACTAAAATCTATAATTCAAGAGCTTCTCAAAAGTGATTTGCTAAACCTATTATTTTTTTATAGACAGTACTAATTTTAAGACATATTGCTTCAGAAAAAACAGTATATAACATTACCTGCAGATGTATTACAGCTATGTATATAGAAAATAAATTTGGTCATGCTACTGAGAGTGACTATAATATATGGCTAATTAATTGCTTCTAGCCATGCCATTTAATTTCACAACAAGGACAGTACTCTGAAATTGGGAAGTGTGGAAATGAAGAAAATCGATTGATTGATCGAGGCCAAACTTTTCTATGCAAATTAAAATATGCAACACCCAAATTAAAGTGTTTGACACATCTTATAAAAATCCTATTCCTATGACATCTACTGTTTGCCTCAATGAGAGTGTGGCCTATTTGGTTATTGAATATGGTGGAATACATCTCCTGGGTTACAGACAAATGCATAAATAAGTTTCTTTTAATATGCATCCTTTTTGCATTAGGCACTGGCATAAAAAGTTTAAACTTCCACACAGAGCCCAGTCTTTACTTTCTTGGTTCCTAAAGAAAAACAGTACATGACTCAGTATAATCATATTGGGGAAATGTTATCTAGCTAATTTGTATTAAACAGACTCTATTATTAGACTTCCTGATTGCAAATTCCAGCTATATCACTTCCAACTACATGACCTTAGAAATTGATCATAACATCATTAAGCTTCTATTGTCCTTAAAAGTAAATGATAATAATATTATCTGAAGTTTTTATGAGCCTCATAGGATGATTTGTGAAGACTGCTAGACTACAGTGAAGCTCTAAAGAAGATTTGGTAAGGCTATCCATGAATCTTGATCCAAAATCCTTGTCAGAGAAGTCCTTTTCCTCCCAAGAACAGACTTGCCTCATTGCCTTGCTACACTCAGTCACTGGCTGGGAGCAGCTTTTGGGAGTTTGGGAAACAGAGCAATCGATTTCAGAGTAGTCAGCTGGAGCTCTTGGTCAGTTGCATTCCCTGGAGTCACATATCTGAGAGGCACATTCTCATGGCTACCCAGTTCCATCCTTTGAGTCACACACACCTATTTTTCCACACAGGTTTGGGAGACAATTTCTTCATTATTCCTATGGGCTGGTTCTTCCTGAAAAGGACTCTCAGAGGAGGAAAGGAAGTATGTGGCTGACTGCTGTCCCTATTGCAGCTGTTTTCAGAGCTGCAGCTGATACTCATCTTTCTTCCCACTATGCACTCCCTGTCTCTCAGGGCCGCCGCAAATGTGGCTGTAATGCAGCCATTACTGTTTTATGTTTGCACCCACATGCTTAGTGAGCCCACCTGTAAACCAAACATAGACTTTCTCTTGCTCTTTCAGCTGGTCATACAAGACCCTTCACAGGACCACAGGTCTAGGGGAAGGAGAAACTGAAAATTTGAATTATTTCTATATTTTTTTTTTTGTAATCTGGGTATTTTCTCAATCCAGGGATGATTTACATGTTCAGTATGTGCTTTCCTATTCCTGAAATGTTCTCTTTGGTTCCTGAATCAAGTCCATCTTAAACATGGACACCCATGTCCTGCATTGGCAGGCGGGTTCTTTACCATTAGTACTACCTGGGAGGTGCAAATATGGATACAGCCTCATCTAAATAAAGGAAGCAGAGCTGGTAAGAGGTGATCTGATTATAGTTGCTGTGTAATAAATAACCCAAAGCTTTGTGACTTAAAACAATAATTTTATTTTGCTCACAATTCTGTGGGAAAAGAATTCTGGAGATGACTTGGGAAGGCAAGTTTTGCTTTGGGTCTCTTCTGCTAAAGTCATCCAAGAGACTCAGTCACATGGCTGTCAGTTGATGGCTATCAGCTGGGAACTCAGCTAAGGCCTGTCCCCTGAAATGCCTACATGGGTGCCTTCAGCATGCTAGTTTTAAGGTGACTGTACCTCCTACCTGCTGAACATCCCAGGCTGACCTTCTGGGAAATGGGCATTCCAAGAAATCCAGAAGGAAGTTGCATGCTCTACTGCAATCGTGGCTAGGAAGTTATTTTTCTCAGCATTTATGAGTCAAGACGTGTGCCCTTTGCACACACATTAAAGGCAAAAGGAAAAGAGGGTGGCAGAGGATAAGATGGTTAGATAGTGTTACCAACTCAACGGACATGAATTTGAGCAAATTCCAGAAGATAGTGGAGGACAGAGAAGTCTGGTATGCTAGAGTCCATGGGGTCACAAAGAATCTAACACAAGTCACATGCCTGCCAGATGTAAGAAAAGGGGATATAGACTCCACTTCTCAATAAGCGTCAAAGATTCCAACAACATTTTTAAAAACCACCACATCAAGTTTCTTGAACAGTATGTCTGCCTTTAGCTTTCCTAAAATCAGGGGGAAAAATAATTAAGTTAAGCAGTTTTGTCAATAAATCCGATACCACTGAGTTTTCTGCCCTCAACTAGTTTGTATCCTGTGTCTCTTCATATTTTCACTTGTGAGAATTTTGAATAACCAAATGGCAAGAGGAAAAGTAAGAAAGGTCCTTAGGTAAATTACAAATTAGATAATTAGCATGAATCAGTAAGTTTCGTAGCTGTATTTTAAATAACTGTTCATGGTATTCCATGGAGTAGATAAAATCATGTTATGATACTATAACTGCATATAGATAATTAGTTCTACCTCCTAACATTTTGAGGGAGGGTAATAGTTACTATAAGGTTTTACATAGTCACATGGCTTCATTTTAAATGAGTTCACTGACCTATATATTATTTATTTCTACAATCAATAAGATAAAGTGATAATTTCTGTACCAATATGAGATGGAAAGTCATAACTAGTTTCAAATGACTCAACTAAAACAGGAAGAACATCACTTCATAATTTGGTGAGTGGTACTATTTGTTTTATTCAGAGCTTTGTGAATATGCCTTTACTTAAAAGCATAAGGGAACATCTGAAAAGTAAAGTCATCCTAAACACAACTGACTTTTATAATAAATTAATCATGACTTCTTTAATTCTTTGAAAATACTATCCTTGTCACTTTTAAAGTCTAAATTTCAAGATATGCAGCATCTCTATGCACACTATGGTGTGTATATATATATATATGCATTCTGTATATCTAACACATAATTATAATACTGTGGCTATTTTTAAGGTTATGAAGTAGAGTCAAAGTATAAATAAGGTATAGTCTTATTTTTGCTAAAGGTCATACATAAAATTTAACAGAGATAAAAATCTTCAATGAGATGTATTAAAGTATTTGCATTTATATAATTTTTTCTTCTTCCAGTCAACAAAAAGTATTTTTAGCCTGTTTTAAACTTTCTATAGTTTCAACATTTACTATTAGTTCTTACTAATATTCATGTCATATTGAATAAATTTGCAAATGTTTCACATGTTGGAATTTTATGTATTGGGTTCTCTAATACTATATTTTAGATATATAGGCACACACATTAAAGGCAAAAGGAAAAGAGGGTGGCAGAGGATAAGATGGTTAGATAGTGTTACCAACTCAACGGACATGAATTTGAGCAAATTCCAGAAGATAGTGGAGGACAGGGAAGTCTGGTATGCTAGAGTCCATGGAGTCACAAAAAATCTAACACAAGTTAGTGACTAAACACCATACACACACAAAAACAAATCGTATATATATATAGATAATTTTCTATCTCAGTCAAAAAAGATCTGCTTCTATATAATCCTCCTTTATCTTACATGCAAAGAGAAATCCCTGAGACTATAGATTAAATAAGAAACTCATTCCATAATTTACACACACTTTATATTGCTTATCTAGTCCCAAAGTCAGTCCAATTTCTAGACTCCATTTGATGGCAGAAGTTAAGAAGTCAAAGTAGTAGTAATGATGATGATGATAATGACAGAAAAGTTCAACACTTCAGGATTGATGCAATCTATGGAAGCAATAAATAAAGTATCTCTTTTCTAGAAAAGTTAGATTGTGTTCATACTGAAATAGGTATAGGCCTCTCTTAGGGCGGCTGGAGGAGTCATTGCATTGTGTTGACAGACCTTGTAGTAATAGCTTTCTTTCTGGATTATTTTGTGTACCATATGATGTGTGGTAGGGTCAGAAATTCTAGGACCACTCCTTAGTAAGATAATTATACATCTGATTCCCCTTGGAAAAAGTAAAATAGGTCCACATATGGTAATCCTCTTTTTAGCCAATGTTGACAAAGTAACACATTTTAGATATCTGACATTTTATGATGGCATTCCTTTATCAGATTTGTATTTTCTTAGGAATAATTTTCCCCTAAGATTAAATGACTTACTTTTTAAACAAGCCTCAGAATCTGGAAACTCGTAATGTGTAAAAACGATCCAAAACTCAGAAGTTTTTATTCAAATATAAATTAGCTGAAGTTAAACAAATTAAGTATTAGTAATATCTAGCTTTTAGAATTATTCTGGAAATGTGATAATTGAAAAAGCATTTAATAAATCATTAAAATTATAACTTGTAAAATTTATATTTTACAAATCCTTTATAATCAGAAAAAATTTTTTAAAAACACTGGTGGAGTGATTCTACTTTATGATTAATTAATCTGGAACCAAATCAACAGAATTAGAAATGAAAACGGAGAGATCACAACAGAAAACACAGAAATACAAAGGATCATAAGAGACTATTATCAGCAACTATATGCAAATAAACTGGACAATTTGGATGAAATGGACAAATTCCTAGAAAAGTACAACTTTCCAAGAATAAACCAGGAAGAGATAGATAATATTAATAGATCCATCACAAGCATGGAAATTGAAACCGTAATCAGAAATCTTCCAAAAAACAAAAGCCCAGGACCAGATGGCTTCACAGCTGAATTCTACCAAAAATTTAGAGAAGAGCTAACACCTATTCTACTCAAACTCTTCCAGAAAATCGCAGACGAAGGTAAACTTCCAAACTCATTCTATGAGGCCTCCATCACCCTAATTCCAAAACCTGGCAAAGATGCCACAAAAAAAGAAAACTACAGGCCAATATCACTGATGAACTTAGACGCAAAAATCCTCAACAAAATTCTAGCAAATAGAATCCAACAACACATCAAAAAGATCATACATCATGATCAAGTAGGCTTTATCCCAGGGATGCAAGGATTCTTCAATATTTGTAAATCGATCAATGTAATACACCACATTAACAAATTAAAAAATAAAAATCACATGATTATCTCAATAGATGCAGAGAAAGCCTTTGACAAAATTCAACATCCATTTATGATAAAAACCCTCCAAAAAGCAGGAATAGAAGGAACATACCTCAACATAATAAAAGCTATATATGACAAACCCACAGCAAACATTATCCTCAATGGTGAAAAACTGGAAGCATTCCCCCTGAAATCAGGGACAAGACAAGGGTGCCCACTCTCACCACTACTATTCAACATAGTTTTGGAAGTCTTGGCCACAGCAATCAGAGCAGATAAAGAAATCAAAGGAATACAGATTGGAAAAGAAGAAGTAAAACTCTCTCTGTTTGTTGATGACATGATCCTCTATATTGAAAACCCTAAAGACTCTACCAGAAAATTACTAGAGCTAATCAGTGAATATAGCAAAGTTTCAGGATACAAAATCAACACACAGAAATCCCTGGCATTCCTATACACTAACAGTGAGAAATCAGAAAGAGAAATTAAGGAAACAATCCCATTCACCATCGAAACAAAAAGAATAAAATACTTAGGAGTATTTCTACCTAAAGAATCAAAAGACTTGTATATAGAAAACTATAGAACACTGATGAAAGAAATCAAGGAGGACACAAACAGATGGAGAAATGTACCGTGCTCATGGATTGGAAGAATCAATATAGTGAAAATGAGTATACTACCTAAAGCAATCTATAGATTCAATGCAATTCCTATCAAGCTACCAGAGGTCTTCTTCAAAGAATTAGAACAAATAATTTCTCAATTTGTATGGAAATACAAAAAACCTCGTATAGCCAAAGCAATCTTGAGAAAGAAGAATGGAACTGGCGGAATCAACCTACCTGACTTTAGGCTATACTACAAATCCACAGTCATTAAGACAGTATGGTACTGGCACAAAGACAGAAACATAGATCAATGGAACAGAATAGAAAGCCCAGAGATAAATCCACGCATCTATGGACACCTTATCTTTGACAAAGGAGGCAAGAATATACAATGGAGAAAAGACAACCTCTTTAACAAGTGGTGCTGGGAAAACTGGACAGCCACTTGTAAAAGAATGAAACTAGATCACTTTCTAACACCATACACAAAGATAAACTCAAAATGGATCAAAGATCTAAGCATAAGACCAGAAACTATAAAACTCCTAGAGGATAACATAGGCAAAACACTCTCTGCTATAATCCAAAGCGGGATACTCCATGACCCACCTCCCAGAATATTGGAAATAAAAACACGAATAAACAAATGGGACCTAATTAAAATTAAAAGCTTTTGCACAACAAAGGAAACTATAAGCAAGGTGAAAAGACAGCCTTCAGAATGGGAGAAAATAATAGCCAATGAAGCAACAGACAAACAATTAATCTCAAAACTTTACAAACAACTCCTGCAGCTCCATTCTAGAAAAATAAACAACCCAATTAAAAAGTGGGCCAAAGAACTTAACAGACATTTCTCCAAGGAAGATATAAAAATGGCTAACAAACACATGAAAAGATGCTCAACATCACTCATTATCAGAGAAATGCAAATCAAAACTACAATGAGGTACCACTTTACACCAGTCAGAATGGCTGCCATCCAAAAGTCTACAAGCAATAAATGCTGGAGAGGATGTGGAGAAAAGGGAACCGTCTTACACTGTTGGTGGGAATGCAAACTAGTACAGCCACTATGGAAAACCGTGTGGAGGTTCCTTAAAAAGCTGCAAATAGACCTGCCATATGACCCGGCAATCCCACTGCTGGGCATATACACCGAGGAAACCAGAATTGAAAGAGCCACGTGCACCCCAATGTTCATCGCTGCATTGTTTACAATAGCCAGGACATGGAAGCAACCTAGATGCCCATCAACTGACGAATGGATAAGAAAGCTGTGGTACATATACACAATGGAATATTACTCAGCATTAAAAAAAAATTCATTTGAAGCAATTCTACTCAGATGGACGAAACTGGAGCCCATTATCCAGAGTGAAGTAAGCCAGAAGCAAAAACAACAATACAGTATATTAACACATATATATGGAATTTAGAAAGACAGTAATGAGAACCCAACATGGGAGACAACAAAAGGAATGCAGATGTATAGAATAAACTTGTGGACTTTGTGGATGAGGGTAAGGGTGGGATGAGATGGGAGAAGGGCATTGAAGCATGTTAATTGTCATGTGTCTAATCAATCGCCAGCCCAGGATTGATGCTCGGGACTGGTGCAGCGAGATTTCCCGGGGGGGGAGGGAGGAGGGAGGGGGGACCCGGAGGGGAAGCATATGTAAACCCATGGTGATATCATGACAATGTATGGCAAAAACAATAATAAAAATAAATAAATAAATAAATTAAAAAAATAAAATAAAATAAAATAAATAATTAACACAATTTTAATTAACTACATATTTTTAATATTTAATTTTTAAATATGCTATTCTTTTATATGCTAGAAATTTTTTAATCATTTGAAAATTTTTAGCAGCCATATTTGTACCTATATCACCTCCCTCTTGAGCCTTCCTCCTTCCTCACCCATCCTAGCCCTCTAAAACATCACAGATCACCTGGCTGGGCTTCCTGTGTTATATAGCCACTTCTCACCAGCTATCTATTTTACACATATTAATATATATATATATATATGTTGATGCTACTTCCTCCACTCAAGGTACTCTCTCCTTCCCCCACTCTGTCCACAAATCCATTCTCTATATCTGCATCTTCATTCTTTTCCTGCAAATTGGTTCATCAATACCATTTTTCTAGATCTCATTTATACATGTGTTATGTACAAATTTTGTTCTCTTTCTGACTTACTTAACTCTGTATAACAGGCTGTAGGTTCATCCACATCACTAGAACTGGTATAGTATTCAGTCACAAGAAAGAACAGTTGGCTGTCTTTCTTAATGGGAATTCCCAGCTGGCTCAGTGGTAAAGAATATGCCTACCAGTTCAGGGAATGTGGGTTCCATCCCTGGGTAGGGAAGATTCTCTGGAGAGGGAAATGGCAACTCATCCAGTATTCAGGCCTGGGAAATCCCATAGTCAGAGAAGCCTGGTGGGCTATAGTTTATGGAGTCATTGAAGAGTTGGACACCTTAGTGACTAAACAAAAACAATATTCTTTCTTAATAATATCTTTCCAATAGTCATGTATGGATGTGAGAGTTGGATGGTAAAGAAAGCTGAGAGCCAAAGAACTGATACTTTTGAACTGTGGTGTTGGAGAAGACTCTTGAGAGTCTCTTGGACTACAAGGAGATCCAACAAGTCCATCCTAAAGGAGATAGGTCCTGGGTATTCATTGGATGAACTGATGTTGTAGCTGAAACTCCAATACTTTGGCCACCTCATGTGAAGAGTTGACTCATTGGAAAAGACCCTAATGCTAGGAAGGACTGGGGGCAGGAGGAGAAGGGGACGCCAGAGGATGAGATAGCTGGATGGCATCACTTACTTGATGGACATGGGTTTGGGTGGACTCCGAGAGCTGGTGATAGACAAGGAGGCCTGGTGTGCTGTGATTCATGGGGTTGCATAGATTTGGGCATGACTAAGTGACTGAACTGAACTGAATAATATCTTCACTTATTTCTATTCAGGCTATACACATTACAGTCATTTCCTTTCTTGTCTTTTCCTGTCATGGAATGAGTTAATGCCTAGATAGCCAATGTTTCAATGTTTCAGTATTACTAGGAGGCATTCTTCCTCCATTATTGAAGGCAGCTGTGGCCATGGATAGACTAGATGTAGGTTCTCATACTTGAAGTAAGCACGCATCTTATTTTGTAATTCTAACATAAAGGATCCACATTTCTTTCCAAGTAAAATATCTTCTGTTAATACCCCTTTATAGCAAAATTAGATTTCTTAATAAGAAAGTGCCAGTGTTAAGGAGCTGTCAGATTACCAAGTTCTTCCATTTTTATAGAATTAATTAGATGAATCAGCTTGACTCCCTGGAGAAGGATATGGCAAACCACTCCAGTATTCTTGCCTGGACAGAGGAGCCTGGTGGACTACAGTCTATGGGATTACAAAGTCCGACAGGAGAACACACCAATTTGACTAGTCATTTATTTCATTACAAGTTTTCCAAAATTATGCTTAAAAAAAACTGGCATAGGAAAAAATTGTGCTTATCTGAACTTATTGAATGTTTAAGACTGCCAGGTTAAAGACTGTGCCAATATTGAGAACTTAGAAAAATTAAATGATTTTAAAGGTATTCCGATCTCCACAGGACTGTGGGACACCTTGATGTTTATTTATACTTCATTCTAAGAATACTGTCTTCAAAGGCAACATGGCTCATTAATATCCAGTTATGGACAGATTTTTTAATTGTTTCTCAGACTCCTGGACTTAAGCCAGGAGCAGGGAGCCTGTGATGTTGGATGCTGGCTACATTTGCATTTCCAGGAATCACAGTGAAAGGCAAATTTAGGGAACTAGGGTTTATTTTAGTCTACCTGACGTTTTAGGAAGAATAGAGTTTGTAATTGAAGCAAGTCTATTTTAAAGATGTAGTGTTCAGATGACCCGATAGGCATAGGTCCTCTGAGTTCTCTGAACCAAGACATCACCTAAGATACAGACATTGTTCACCCTCCCTAGGGTTATGCTGTCAGAGTAATATCATGGCTGCTGACATAATGTTACCCAGGGGGATGAGCACTGGATTCTTAGTTTTATAGACTTATTTGTTCCACATGTTGGCTTATCATACTTTAAACCTCTTGTTTTCTCTTAAATATGTGTGTGTGTGTGTGTGTGTGTGTGTGTGTGTGTGTGTGCGCACATGTGTTTTTGGGTCTGAGATGGACATAATAAAGGGGAACTTCATTTTGTACTGCAATATAATCTTGTTAAGATGAAGTCTAATTAAAAAATAAGGATTATTTCATTTATCTTAATTTCTAAAAGTTTTAATTATTTTTACTTTTATTTCTTTCTAAGTAGTTAATAGTAGATTTTTATAGTGATTCAGTATGAGCCATAATATTTTGGACATTGTATTCTTAAGATTACTTTTATAGGGTCATTTGAATCATTATATAACCCCTCACTGTGTCATAACTAACCCCTTGCCTGGGAAAAAATAATTAAGACATGAACAGAAAAATGCACAGTTTGGATCTAGGAAAAAATATGGATTTGGATTCATGTAACTGATACATCTGTCTAACCTACTTCAAGTGTATCCACGGACAAAAGTTAAACAAGTAAGCACTGCTCCTAGAATTGAGTCAGAAAATGGAATTAAAACTTCTATGCTAAAAAGCTGATATTTACCTTCCCCAAAGAGTACAGGTACCATGCTGGGTGTCATGGATTTTTAGTAGTTAAGAAAAAATACAGAGGAATGAGTGAAACAAGTTTTTGTTTTGTTAATTTTATTCCCTATGTTTCTGATAATAAAATAATACTTTCTTTTTTAATGTTGCTATACCCCCTAGAAAAATTACTAGGTAAAAACCTCTTTATATGTTCACCCCATTTGAGGGTTGAAGCTTTATTTAAACAGTGGAGATGTGCTGTGATCATGACACACAAACAAGACAGATCCCCCTGACACAAAATTTAGTTTGGATTTGAAGACTACATACCAATAGGTGACAAAATAGACTCATTACATGAATGATAATATTTCTTGGAGGAGCAGGGCAAGCCTGAAGTAGGACCCCAAAATGGCTAGAGAGTGTATAAGAAGCTGACTGGCTTGGATTCTTTTGTGAGTAGGTGTAGGCTGGGATGTGGCTTCTGATATGTTGGCTGGGGCTTCCTTGGTTTGAACTTCTGGCTCCTAGGAAAAGGAACACTTGGGTTTTCTTCTCAATTTGCTTAAATGTAGGACCAAAGAGGAAGAGGCAGTGGTAGAACTTGAATGCTCTCAGCAATGAAACGTAAAAACAAAGTCAGGATCTTTATTAAAAGGCCAAAGTTAATTGTATAGGAGAAACATTTCCTTTGAAAGAGACAAAGGGTGAAAATAGGTCATAGCAAAGAAATCAGGTGTCTAAAAGATTTGAGGTGCAATGTATCAACTATTGAAGCAAATAGCTTTGAAAGATGAAATAGAAATTGTTTCCAAAAGATACAGTGTGGTAGAGTACTTAAAATATCATATTGCAAGGAAAAGACATTTAATTCTTTAATTAAATTGGTACATGAAAAGCTTAAGCAGTAGCAAAAACATAAAATATTGTATTTTTTTTGTTTTTCAATTATTTTTCCATTTCTCTTCATCTTTACCACTTCAGTGCAATTTTCTCAAAAAATTGGCTTACCTTAATTCTCATTTCAATCTTTTTTCTTTTTCATTTACTTTTAGATGTATGTTGACACTCTAAAAAAGCCTCACAGCATATCATATGCATATAGTTTACTGTTTGTGACCTTTAAAGTTAATCCAGTTCCATAAAAGACTTCATAAACAATTTTTCTTCTAAAATTATTAAATATCTTTCTCTTTACTCTTCTACCTTAGTTTTGTTCAAAGAACTATAACTCTGTCTGAGTTTTCTGAGATACTCAATTTAGTGAAATGACACTATTTTTCAAACTCTCCCTAGAGAAAGCCCAACTTAGAACTGTAGATTAGATTTTATATTAATAAGACTGTGGCAAAAAAAATATTTTTGAACTACTACAAATCAAAGTGTCTTAAAAAGGGATTACTGAAAATTAAAAGCTTGTTCTATTAAAACTCAGGTAGGAAATGAGTAAATGGATACTCTGTAGAATGTAATTAGCACTACATTTTTTAATGGGCTTGGGAATTCGTATTTCAAATAAAAAAGTTTTATTAGCAAGTGAAATAAATGCATTAGTTTGGTAAATTTTTTTTCTTTTTTTCATATATATTATTTAAAAAAAAACTTTGTTATTTAAGTTGAAAACATCTTTAGCAAGCCTCTAGTCCACCTGTCTCATTTACTATGTCTGCAAACTGAAATGTGATTAGAGAGTATGACTGGCAAATGGTTAGCAAGTCTGGTGGGAACATGACTTCCTGTGTGTGGAGTATGAATAACTGAAAAAAGATAAACTGATTATCTCAAACCAATAGTACTGAGAACTTAAAATACCCACATGATATAAACATTATGAGACAAGAATATGAGTATTAGCTATTTATTTTTTAGGCTGTTGTAAATGTTGTGAGGAATCCCCTGTGGCTTCAGAGGTAAAAAAAAATACACCTGCAGTGCAGGAGACCTGGGTTGGATCCCTGGATCGAGAAGATCCTCTGGAGGAAGAAATTGCAGCCTACTCCAGTATACTTGCCTGCAAAATCACGTGGACAAAGGAGCCTGGCAGGCTACAGTTTATGGACTCACAAAGAATTGGATGACTGACCAAAATATGGGAAGAAAAATCCAAGAGGTGGTCTTATAATTCCCCTTTGGAGGGAGGGTGTCTTTGTTTGACAAAAAAAAATTAGTGAGTCATTTTAATTGGAAAGATTATTCTCAGGGTAGCACTTGAATAACTCAAAGAACAAACTTCTGAGAAAAAAAAAAGAATAATGTAGAGGTTAATAGTAGTAGTAATGTTAGTTGCTTAGTCATGTCCAACTCTTTGAGATCCCATGAGCTGTAACCCACCAGACTTCTCTGTCCATGGGATTCTCCAGGCAAGAATATTGGCGTGGGTTGCCAATCCATTTTCCAATGGATCTTCCTGACCTGGGGATTGAACCTGTGTCTCCTTCCTGGCAGGTGAATTCTTTACAACTGAGCCCCCTGGGAAGTCCAAGGAAAATGTCTAAACATGTCTAAATCTAATTTTCCATTATACGCTTGGCTATAATGACAAAATTTTCAGCACTTCATTTTTAAAACCAAGGTCATGTGTGATCTCTTGAGACACTAAAGGAAATAAGACCAATTTTCTTTTATGGTTGTGTTGCAAACAAAGAAATGATTATAGGAAAAAGAGCATTAAAACGTTCTAGAAGATAGGGGAAACCACAAATTTGCCTCACAAGTAATCAGTAGAAATAGAAGACCCCTAAAATACTTTGTAGGTACTTGAAGGGATTCAAGGCTTTTAACCATACATAGGATGTAGTTGGAGCCAATTAGCTTCGCTAAAAGAATGGATGTAGTTGGAGTCAATTAGCTTGGCTAAAAGAATGGAGTAAAAGAATGGATAACCAGAGATGACATCTAGCTGTATATAATTTCAATGAACTCTGTACTACAATTGCAATTTTCAAATCAGCATATACTGTCGCAATAAATAAATACTAAAGAACAGAGATAAATGTTATAGTTTATATAAAATCATTAGTATTGGACACTAAATATTTTTATTTAAATAGTTCTGCATTAATAGTGCTATGTTTATACCAGAAAAATACAAAATATAATTAAAATATAGAAGAAAATAGATTATATGAAAGTTTTCAACCTAATGAACATGATTATCATTACAATTTAGATATATAATTTTATAAAAATATTTAAAAAGATACATTACTATATATTCTTCCTAATACATTATAAGCTTCTTCATCTTAGAGTAAACTATTATAAGAAGTATTTTCTTGACATATATACTTTCACAATTTACATACTGTCACTCTTTCACTTATACTAGATCATAAAATAATTTTATATTCATATATGCAGATCCTATTTGTTTTATATATATATATGTACAACTCATAAATTTGATTTGAAATATCCAATGATAAAAGTGTATAAAAAGCAAAAAAAAAAAATTGACTGTGTACACATATGTTCACATCTCTAAATCTTAATCTTCCTGTCTGTAAAATATTCTGTGGTACCAACCAAATAAGAGTTCTTTCGAGAATTAAATGAGACAATACATGATATCTGGCAGATATTTGGTGCTCAGTACATGTTCAGTTCAGTTCATTCACTCAGTCATGTCCGACTCTTTGCGACCCCATGAACTGCAGCATGTCAGGCCTCCCTGTCCATCACCAACTCCTGGAGTCTACCAAACCCGTGTCCATCGAGACGGTGATGCCATCCAGGCCTTCATCCTCTGTCGTCCGCCTGTACTCCTGCTCCCAATCCTTCCCAGCATCAAGGTCTTTTCCAATGAGTAAACTTTTCGCATGAGGTGGCCAAAGTATTAGAATTTCAGCTTCAACATCAGTCCTTCCAAAGAACACCCAAGACTGATCTCCTTTAAGATGGACTGGTTGGATCTCCTTGCAGTCCAAGGAACTCTCAAGAGTCTTCTCCAACACCATAGTTCAAAAGCATCATTCCTTTGCTGCTCAGCATTCTTCACAGTCCAACTCTCATATTCATACATGACTACTGGAAAAACCATAGCCTTGACTAGACAGATCTTTGTTGGCAAAGTAATGTCTCTGCTTTTCAATATGCTATCTAGGTTGGCCATAACTTTCATCCAAGGAGTAAGAATCTTTTTATTTCATGGCTGCAATCACCATCTACAGTGATTTTGGAGCCCAAATAAATAAAGTCTGAAATAGTTTAAACTGTTTCCCCATCTATTTGCCATGAAGTGATGGAACCAGATGCCATGATTTTAGTTTTCTAAATACTGAGCCTTAAGACAAATTTTCACTCTCCTCTTTTACTTTCATCAAGAGGCTTTTTAGTTCCTCTTAACTTTCTGACATTAGGGAGGTGTTGTCTGCATATCTGAGGTTATTGATATTTCTCCTGGCAATCTTGATTCCAGCTTGTGATTCTTCCAGCCCAGCGTTTCTCATAATGTACTCTGCTTAGAAGATAAATAAGCAGGGTGACAATATACAGCCTTGAATTACTTCTTTTCCAGTTTGGAACTAGTCTGTTGTTCCATGTCTAGTTGTAACTGTTGCTTTCTGACCTGCATACAGGTTTCTCAAGAGACAGGTCAGATGGTCTGGTATTCCCATCTCTTTAAGAATTTTTCACAGTTTATAGTGATCCACACAGTCAAACGCTTTGGCATACTCAATAAAACAGAATATACGTTGTTCTGGAACTCTCTTGCTTTTTCAATGATTCATCAGATGTTGGCAATTTGATCACTGGTTCCTCTGCCTTTTCTAAAACCAGCTTGAACATCTGGAAGTTCATGATTCATGTATTGCTGAAGCCTGACTTGATGAATTTTGAGCATTGTTTTACTAGCATGTGAGATGAGGGCAATTGTGCAGTAGTTAGAAAATTTATTAGCATTGCCATTCTTTGGGATAGGAATGAAAACTGACCTTTTCCAGTCCTGTGGCCATTGCTGAGTTTTCCAAATTTGCTGGCAGATTGAGTGCAGCAGTTTCACAGCATCATCTTTCAGGATTTGAAATAGCTCAACTGGAATTCCATCACCTCCACTAGCTTTGTTTGTGGTGATGCTTTCTAAGGCCCACTTGACCTCCCATTCCAGGATGTCTGGCTCTAGGTGAGTGAACACACTATCATGATTATCTGGGTCGTGAAGATCTTTTTTGTACAGTTCTTCTGTGTATTCTTGCCACATCTTCTTAATATCTTCTGCTTCTGTTAGGTCCATACCATTTCTGTCCTTTATCGAGCCCATCTTTGCATGAAATATTCCCTTGGTATCTCTAATTTTCTTGAAGAGATCTCTAGTCTTTCCCATACTGTTTTCCTCTATTTCTTTGCATTTATCCCTGAGGAAGGCGTTCTTATCTGTCCTTGCTATTCTTTGGAAGTCTGCATTCAGATGGGAATATCTTTGCTTTTCTCCTTTTCTTTTCACTTCTTATCTTTTTACAGCTATTTGTAAGGCCTCCTCAGACAGCCATTTTGCCTTTTTGCATTTCTGTTTCTTTGGGATGGTCTTGATCCCTGTCTCCTGTACAATGTCATGAACCTCCATCCATAGTGCATCTGGCACTCTGTCTATCAAATCTAGTCAGATAAATCTATTTCTCACTTCCACTGTAATATCATAAGGAATTTGATTTAGATCATACCTAAATGGTCTAGTGGTTTTCCCTACTTTCTTCAATTTCAGTCTGAATTTGGCAGTAAGGAGTTCATGTTCTGAGCCACAGTCAGCTCCCAATCTTGTTTTTGCTGACTGTATATAGCTTCTCCATCTTTGGCTGCAAATAACATAATCAATCTGATTTTGGTGTTGACCATCTGGTGATGTCCATGTGTAGAGTCTTCTCTTGTTTTGTTGGATGAGTTGTTTGCTATGACCAGTGCGTTGTCTTGGCAAAACTATATTAGCCTTTGCCATGCTTCATTCTGTACTCCAAGGCTAAATTTGCCTGTTACTCCAGGTGTTTCTTGACTTCCTACTTTTGCATTCCAGTCCCCTAATATGAAAAGGACATCTTTTTGGTGTGTTAGTTCTAAAAGATTTTGTAGGTCTTCATAGAACCATTCAACATCAGCTTCTTCAGCATTACTGGTTAGGGCATAGGCTTGGATTACTGTGATATTGAATGGTTTGCCTTGGAAACGAACACAGATCATTCTGTCATTTTTGAGATTGCATCCAAATACTGCATTTTGGACTCCTGTTGACCATGATGGCTACTCCATTTCTTCTAAGGGATTCCTGCACACAGTAGTAGATATAATGGTCACTATGCACTGACGAACAGAGCGTGGCTGTTGAGAAGGCGCACTGAGCAGGACCATGAGGGGAGATGAGCTACCCTGCGTCTGAGATCAGGGGCGGCAGCTGCACTTTGCTGGAACAGTTGTGAAGAGAGACTCAGTGTCCAAGGTAAGAGAAACTCAGAAGCGCGGCCGAGAGGGGCTACCTCACGCCCAAGGTCAGGGGCAGAGGCTGAGAGGAGCTACTCCAAGATCAAGGTCAGGAGAGATGGCTCTGAGGAGATAGATACCCATCGTCTTAGGTAGGGAGCAGGGACTGCACTTTGTTGGAGCAGCCATGAAGAGATACCCCACGTCCAAGGTAGGAGAAACCCAAACAAGAGGGTAAGTGTTGTGAAAGGGCATCAGAGGGCATACATACTGGAATCATAATCACAGAAAACTAGCCAATCTGATCACAAGGACCACTGCCTTGTCTAACTCAATGATACTACGACATGCCGTGTGGAGCCACCCAAGACAGGAGGGTCATGGTGGAGGGGCCTGACAGAATGTGGTCCACTGGAGAAGAGAATGGCAAACCACTTCAGTATTCTTGCCTTGAGAACCCCATGAACAGTATGAAAAGGCAAAAAAGATAGGCAACTAAGAGATGAACTCCCCAGGTTGGTAGGTGCCCAATATGCTACTGGAGATCAGTGGAGAAATAATTCCAGAAAGGATGAAGGGATGGAGCCAAAGCAAAATCATTGCCCAGTTGGTGTGACTGGTGATAGAACCAAGGTCCGATGTTGTAAAGAGCAATACTGCATAGGAACCTGGAATCTTAGGTCCATTAATCAAGACAAATTGGAAGTGGTCAAACAGGAGATGGCAAGAGTGAACATTGACATTCTAGGTATCAGTTAACTAAATTGGACCAGAATCGGTGAATTTAACTCAGTACATGTTAGCTATTACTAAATGCCTCCATCAGAACTAAATGTCAATTGTTATAAAACATACATTTTAGCAATTGTAAAGATAATAATGGATTGTCTTTAACATATTGATATGAATCATGTTAATTCCCTTCCTACTAATAACAAATATCCATTGGGCATTTATTAATTTAGGTATGTAGCTAACAATAATTTGCAAATTGGTTAACTGAGTGTGAACTGGTTTCTTTTCATTTTTCATTTTAGCTTTCTGTGTTGAGAGAGAAACAGAGGAAAGATATAAATATCATCGATAGTACTATTCTTGAAAATTTAGGCAAATATTACAATGTTCTAATAAAATTGTTTTGAAATGGATAAGTTTATTTAGAGCAAGTTATGATGAAAGTGAAAGAGGAGAGGGAAAAAGCTGGCTTAAAGCTCAGCATTCAGAAAACTAAGATCATGGCATCTGGTCCCATCACTTCATTGCAAATAGATAGGGAAACTGTGGAAACAGTGGCTGAGTTTAATATTTGGGGGCTTCAAAATCACTGTAGATGGTGATTGCAGCCATGAAATTAAAAGATGCTTACTCCTTGGAAGGAAAGTTATAATCAACCTGGAAAGCATATTAAAAAGCAGAGACATTACTTTGTCAACAAAGGTCCATCTAGTCAAGGCTATGGTTTTTCCAGTAGTCCTGTATGGATGTGAGAGTTGGACCATAAAGAAAGCTGAGCACCAAAGAACTGATGCTTTTGAACCATGGTGTTGGAGAAGACTCTTGAGAGTCCCTTGGGCAGCAAGAAGTTCCAACCAGTCAATTCTAAAAGAGATCATTCCTGGGTGTTCATTGGAAGGACTGATGTTGAAGCTGAAACTCCAATACTTTGGCCACCTGATGCAAAGAGTTGACTCATTTGAAAAGACCCTGATGCTGGGAAAGATTGAGGGCAGGAGGAGAAGGGGACGACAGAGGATGAGATTGTTGGATGGCATTACCGACTCAATGGACATGAGTTTGGGTAAACTCCAGTAGTTGGTGATGGACAGGGAGGCCTGGTGTGCTGCAGTTCATGGAGTCTCAGAGTTGGATGTGACTGAGTGTCTGAACTGACTGGCTGACTTATGTTAAAATTGATTATAAATGTAGAGAAAAATCTACACTGACACACAATTTTCAAATGGGTAATTTCTAAGAAAGATATTGAACCAACATGTTTACAAAGTCACAACAGTCCAAACTGTATAACAGTGTACCATATTATTAGCTTGGAGAAGGCAAGACACCCCACTCCAGTACTCCTGCCTGGAAAATCCCATGAATGGTGGAGCCTGGTAGGCTGCAGTTCATGGTGTCGCCAAGAGTCAGATATGACTGAGCAACTTCACTTTCACTCTTCACTTTCATGCATTAGAGAAGGAAATGTGACCCACCACAGTGTTCTTGCCTGGAGAATCAGTGATTGGGGAGCCTGGTGGTTTGCCATCTGTGGGGTCACACAGAGTCAGACACGATTGAAGCAACTCAACAGGAACAGCAGAATTTAGCTAATTTACAAACTGTACCCTGAATACATATGTAGGTAGATAGGAAAGAGGTTAACAACTATAAGGGATTTATAGCTCTTTTCATATAATAGCTACAGTTGTCATACATCATCCTAGTTTATTAAGTACAGTAGTCAGCAGATATTCAATGTGTCCAGTAGTTACATTGAGCTTATTCTGCCCCCCCACATTTTTTGGATAAATCTGTCAGGTTTATTTGCATGTCCTGTTTTTCATAATTCTTTATCAGTTCCTCATTTGTCCCTGTCAATGTAACTAGTAAATATGATTAGTCACATGTCATATCCTTTAACATGCCTTAGGTTCAGGTTAATTTCTCACTATGTATATGCTTTACTAATGTGTGTGTTTGTTTATGTGTGTTAGTCACTTAATTGTATCTGGCTTTTTGCTACTGAGAAATTAACAGGCAGGAAGGCCAGGGGTCTTCAAATGGAGGAAATAGGCTGCAAGTGTCCGATTTTTTTACATCTCTCTCTTCAGCTGCAGAAGGAAACTGTTAAGTAGTTAGAAAAAGGAGTCCAGAATGGAGGTGGCTAAAAGACAAGGAAGGGAAAAGCCCGCAAAAATAGAATAAAGAAAGGTCCAGGGACCGAAGTGAGGACCTCAGGTAGAACAAACAGCACTCCTGGCTAGACCAATTTACATAGGGTTGGTCCAGGGGAAGGCAAAACATATAAAAAAGAGGAGCCAAAGGGTCAGGGGCCTCTCTCTCTCCCCCAGGCATGCGCTCTCTCTCACTCTTGCTCTCAGTCTCTTCTCTTCACGTCTTTGGGTCAGCATGCCCTCATGCCTCGAGGAAGTATTTTCCTTTATTTTCTAAATAAAACTGAGCTGTAACACGGTGCTGTAACACTGATCTGTCCGAGAGCTGTAACACAGTCTGTCTGAGAGCTTAGACACATCTGTCCGAGGGCTTTAACATCCTCTGCTTCAAATTTTTGTTGTGAGAGACAGAACTGAGGAAATTACACACTTCTCCTATAAAACAAACTAGTGTTATTTTTTTTCCCCTTCTGTATACACATTTAAAAAGTGGTATCTCTTGAAATTCTGTGTTGCCATAATGACACCTGGTTCCACCTGAACTTAACTTTTCTCAAACCTTGAGCTAGCCAATGCTTTTTTTCTTATGGAAATGTTTGTCTTAAGCTATGCTAATGTGCTGTGTATTGACCCTAGACTCTGTCTTCAAGTCAGTTCTGCCTAAAGGCTCAGAACCAACTTGACAAACCAGTATGTTATACTCATACATTGTTCTCCTAATTTATGTTAATGAAACTATATATTTGTATGGAAATCTGCCTTTCTTCAAGATTCTTATCAAACATTTTATGGCCCAGGATGACTCACCTGGTGCCAATATTATCTCAAAATGCATGTTGTGGCTGAAGGGCCTGGTGCCATTCTCTGAGTTTTGAGACATTTCCTTTCTTTAATTAGCAGACTGCTAGCAGTTATATAACATCTAGCTAAAGACTAGTAGGGAGTTACTCTTTCTGGCCCCTTCTGATGTCTATGTCAGACGCTTTCTCTATCTCTTTTATACTTTAATGAAACTTTATTACACAAAAGCTGTGAGTGATCAAGGCTCATTTCTGGCCCTAGATTGACTTCTCTGAAGGCCAAGAATCCAGGCATCTTTTGTGGTTCAGTAACATCCTTACACTACCCCATGGGCTCCTCTGTCCATGGGATTCTCCAGGCAAGAATACTGGAGTGGGTTGCCATATCCTTCTCCAAGAGATCTTCCCAACCCAGGAATTAAACCCGAGTTTCCTGAATTGCAGGCAGATTCTTTACCCACCGAGCCACACACATATATATACCAGTATATATACATATGGGCTTCCCCTGTGGCTCAGCGGGTAAAGAATCTGCCTGCAATGTGGGAGACCTGGGTTTGGTCCCTGGGTTGGGAAGGTCACTTGGAGAAGGGAAAGGCTACATAGTTCATGAGGTCACAAAGAGTCGGACATGACTAAGCAATTTTTTTTTTAATATATACATACCAATATATATACAAAGTATACTTAAAATTAATCTTATTATTTTTTCTTCCCCCCCTTTTGTTTCTAGACCTTTCATTACTATTTAAAAAATAAAACTAATGCCCTTAATGTTATGAACTTGGCTTTGATTTCTGCTGTGATTGCATCCCATACTTCGAATACCATTATCTTCTAGGTATTATGTCACTTCAGTTTTACGTGCCATTTGATCAAGAATTAATTAGTAGAGTATTTTTTTACAAATTGTGGGTAATTGAAAAAAATTGTGGTAATTGACTAATGATCAAGTAACTTGTTTTTATTTGTGTATAGTTTTATGACACTGTTATGCCCAGATCCCAGTCTCCACAAACCACCAGGAGGCCATTCACTGATGCAAACGCAAAAGGTAGTTTATTGCAGACCCGGGTCTGGACTGCACACACACACACACCGACGCAGCGGAGTGGGAGCAGCGGCCCCGAGCCGCATGGTACAAGGCTTTTAAGGGAAAGGGACAAAGGGAAGAAGGGTGCTAATGGGGTAATGTACCTCAGCGTCCTGTGACTGGCCAGGACAGGAGGGGAGGTCAGGGGTTTTTTGCGCGCTAGTCCCTGATAGGTATATTCAACCGCGAACAGCCCCCTGACTGGCATATTTTGTGGCGCTTCCCTGACGCACGGTGATTGGTCGTGTCTAGGGTGGTGCCAGGGGATGAGGGCTGGACTACACTGCAGGTTGTTTCAGGAACCTAGGTGTTGCCCTGTTTTACAAAATGGTGGCTCCTTTTCTTAAGGTGGAGTCACTCAGGCTCTACAACACTATCTATAATATTTATACATTAGTTAAGTGTTCACTTTTTTTTTTTCATTTTGTGTTTCTATCTGTTTTGAGATCTATGTAATTATTGTTGAAAGTGGAAGATTCATTACTAGCTTATATAAAGGATTTGTGGTTAACTGTATAGATTTGAGATGAAGCCAAGAACATGAATAAACCAAGAAAAGAAATATGAATTTTTGTCTTACTGGGAAATAATTTTGGCAAAATATTGTACCAGGCTAGGTTTGGTTGGCCTTTTCTGACACTGAAATAGCTTTTGCTTTTCCATCTAACTCCATCAGACTGCCAGCCTCACTGTGAGAACAAATACATGATAAACGGCTTGTTCCAATTGGTAATCCATTCTTTGGTTTATCAAATTTTACCTAATTGAGCATAGAATTAGCCTACTACTTCAGAAAGCCTCTTCTCTGAATCAGACGTGGTAAATTGATGGTCTCAGGTAAGGATGATCATAAAATTAATTTTTTGTCTAAGCTGGGACACAGTCATCAATAAAGTTCTATTAATGCTTATTCTGGGATAACTGTCTTGGGCAAATCATGAATTATATGGTCTTCACATATGTGGTTTAAATGTAGCCTTAGATACGTTGATGGGAAGAATATTTAAATTAGTGATAGGTAAAATCAGGAGAGTTCACATAAGAATTTACATTTCCAGTTTGTTATTGTTAGTTTGTTTTTAATTATCATGAGGTATAATCACAGAGTGTTGCAAGTTTGGTTCTCTGAAAAGTAGGCTCTAAAATTACAGTGGGCACAATGTTGATTAGGGTGTACACTGAGGATCAATATATGTAGAAGGGAAGGAACCAAGGCAAGTTATGTGGAGAGAGGCAAGTCCACTAACAGCCTTGGCTAATTTCAAAGGATACACTTGAGATAAAATGGCCCAGCAAGGTTGTATATATGTATATATATAGAGAGAGCTTCCCTGGTAGCTCAGCTGGTAAAGAATCTGCCTGCAATGCAGGAGACCCCGGTTCAATTCCTGGATTGGAAAGATCCACTGGAGAAGGGATAGCCTACTCCTGTATTCTTGGGCTTCCCTGGTGGCTCAGCTGGTAAAGAATCCACCTGCAATATGGGAGACCTGGACTCAATCCTAGATTGGGAAGATCCCCTGGAGAAGGGACTGGCTACCCACACCAGTATTCTTGCCTGGAATATTCAATGGAATGTATAGTCCATGGGTTCGCAAAGAGTAGGACATGACTGAGAGACTTTCACTTTCACATATATGTTTATACATATGTACGTATGTACATTGATACATACATATATATGTATATGGCTTTGCATATGTACCCAATAAGGGATTACTTTGAAGAGGCAGCTGCCTATAATTGAAGCAGTCTTTGAAGGAGTTGACTGCTAAAAGCTATCTACAAATCTGGACCTCCAAGAAGTACTATTTTGGTGTTACAGCAACATGTTCACCAAAATGAATCATTACATTTGAGAACAACAGTCACTTAGAGGTGTGTGTTTGTCTCCATGTGATAGGGCTACATTCCCAAGGTCTTCTAATTTCCCAAGTCACATCTTTCTACCTGCTTGGCCTCTGTATGCATTTGAGCCAGTGACCTCTAATATAGAGCAGTAAGTATCTCCTGCTTTTCCTGTACAGAGGATACATTTTGTTCCTTAGCCCTTTCTGAGTTCTTGTTTTTGCCAACATTGATGTCTTTTAGTTCTGCAGAACAGTGACAAAAGCAGTGGCTCCACCCAGTCACACATAATACCCTCATTTTTAAGCAAATATTTTATAATTCTTCTTGACTCTCCTGAATTAAGTTCAGAATTATGACTACATATGTTTCAAAAAGCCAATACCATTCTCTAAATATAATATGCAATTTAATAAAAGAAACATAAAATACAATGAAATTACTGTTTTTAATACATAAAAATTGTGAGATGACTATATCAGTTAAAATACTGAAGGATTCAGATGGCTGTATGTGAATGTAGAGTCATAGTGAACACAATGACTACAACTGTAGACTGAAACAATTATGTGGCATGGGCCATTCAAATATTACAAGAAACAATTTTCCAAAATAAGGAATGACTCACTCCCGTCTCTAAAAGATATGATATTTTCTTGATCTACACAGTAATGGTATTACTGAGAAATTCACTGAGTATTAAAACTATCTGATAGTACTTTACATTTATGTGTGAAAATGAAATTAAAGTTCCAGTCTCAACTATGAATAAACTAGCTTTCCCTACACAAATAATCAATGCCACCTTCAAACTGTCAAGGACACAGGATATGGGGCAGAACTCTGTTAAGCAGGATTATTGTCATCACTGCCAGATTTCTGGCATCTCTGGAACAAAACCAAACTGTCAATTGGACCTTTCAATAAATAATACCCCCACACTGGAACACTCAAATTAAAAACCACAGAAATAAAGGAAATTTAATTAAAGTTACCAATCCACTTGTCAGTCCTTGCCCCACTTTATTGCCCATGGTCCATCATTTCCTTTGCTTTCCCATTAAGCCACAATAATACAAGAATATGATTTATCAATCTGTCTACAGCCTCATTTTGCCTCTATCTGTCAAAAATTCTTTTTTCATAGTTCGTGCCATTTAGAAAACTCTACCCTAGTTTTCAGTGGTGATGCAGAGAACTCCCTTATCACATTTCTTTGTGTCTTAGGCTATTTCTTTTAAACTAGAAAGAAATATGCAAACATGTGAACTCATACCAACACATTTCTGGGAAGCTCTAAATATTTAATTCTGCAAATGGAAAAATTTGTTTTATAAAGATCTTGTTATCCTAACTTAATATTATTTCCTTCAGGAGAAAGCATTCTCTGGGCATGTATGAAAGATAATTTTGACTGTCATTTTTTCAATATAATTACAGAAACTTTTTTTGTTGTTATTTTATTTATTTTCTTTACATTATCGTGTTGATTTTGCCATACATTGACATGAATCCACCATGGATATACATGTGTTCCCCTTCCAGAGCCCCCCTCCCACCTCCCTCCCGATTCCATTCCTCTGGATCATCTCGATGCACCAGCCCTGAGCACCCTGTATCAAGCATCAAACCTGGGCTGGCGATTTGTTTTGCATATGATAATTTACATGTTTCAATGCCATTCTCCCATATCATTCCACCCTTGCCCTCTCCCATAGAGCCCAAAAGACTGTTCTATACATCTGCATCTCTTCTGCTGTCTTGCATACAGGGTTATCATTACCATCTTTCTAAATTCCATATATATGCGTTAGTATACTGTATTGTAGTTTTTCCTTCTGGCTTACTTCACTCTGTGTAATAGGCTCCAGTTTTGTCCACCTCAGTAGAACTGATTCAAATGTATTCTTTTTAATTGCTGAGTAATATTCCATTGTGTATATGTACCACAGCTTTCTTATCCATTTGTCTGTTGATGGACATCTAGGTTGTTTCCATGAGGAAACCAGAACTGAGAGACACGTGTACCCCAGTGTTCATCGCTGCATTGTTTACAATAGCCAGGACATGGAAGAAGCTTTGTTTAAAATGATTGGGAACTTCGGTTTATTGTATTTGATTATATATTTAGAATACAGCCTTAATGTCCAAACTATATAATGTCCACAGTATTTAATAAGTTGAATAAACTGAGCTTGGCAGCATGATGGTAAAGTACTGGTAAAAGATGAATCTCAGCTTCATTTCTATCAGTAACTAGTTACGTGAACTTAGGCAAAATGTTTAATTTATTTTGGCTCTGTTTTTTCATCTGTGAAATTGTTGAGTTAAAAAGCCTGATCTCTTAGAATCCTTTCAGCTAAAAAATTCACGGACTCTGTTTTCGTGATTACCTTTTCTACATTTTCCAGATGTTAAATTGGCAAGAAGTTAGGCTTTGAGGGTTTTTTTTTTTTTTTTGGAAAGCTTTCAGCTCTATTTTGCAAATGCAGATGTTTGGTTACATATAGAATTTCCCTGATGCCTAATGATATATGACCTCAGCTGCCTTCAAGCAGATTATCCATCTGGTATTTTATGTCTACTCTGAAGCAATATTTTAAAACATCTTCAGGAGGGTAGTTCCATGGAATATGACATATCTCAAGACACAGCCAGGCATGACTCATTTTAGCATAGATGAAAAGGATCTGGAATCTAATCTACTTAGTGGTGTAGAGGAAATACCAAGGTGGCTGACCTATGTACAGCTATTTTCTTGAAGGAAATCTCATTGGCAGGCAGAACACTGTACCCAGAGAATACACAATAGATGACTGGTAGTAATTAAAGTCATGCCATTGATTTCAAAGAACCAATGTCAAATAATAGATCATATGAATAAATGTTCACCCAATTTAATATTGAAATATATTCTTTATTCATTGCATAAGTACTTATTGAGTGTTTACTCTGTGTTCATGAATAAATCATGTTTTCAAAAATGGAATTGAAATGTAGATACTCAGTATAATATAAATCTTTTAATGTGAAACAGGGTTTTGGGAACAATACTCTGGGATCCAAAGAAGGAAAATTAAGCAAAAAATAAACAAATACCCACTTTTATAAAACTGAAATATTAAACAAGGTTATTGATAAATTCAGTCAGGCACAATAAATAGTAGGAATCCAGTTACAGAAACTAGAATTCAGTGGAGGATTTTCTATCAGAAGCAATATAAAAGTCCAGTTTGCTTTAAGGCATCAATTAAAGGCTGCACTAGAAGCCAGAACTCATAACCTTTATTCCTAAATATGCTTTAAACTTTATTTTCTAAGTGTCTCAAGCTAGACCTGTAGACACAAGTCTATCTTTTTTAAATTCTTCACAGGAACTCTGATTTTAAAGATAGCATTCTACAAATTGACTAAATACATGTCCTACATTAAATTAAGGTTTACTTGAAAAATTAAAATACCTTTTTTGTATGTTTTTTATAACTTATGATGGACTATGGTTTATCTGCAACTATTTTAATGCACATTCTTTTCAACTGTAATGACATTTTTAGTGATAAATTTAATAATTAAGGAAATGGAGACTTACTCTTTTAGTCATTTGATTATACGTTTGTTGATTTTGACTTTACAGATTGCCTCTCCTACTTTCATATTGTTTGAAATCATAAACATTTAGTAGCCTGAAATGAGTATTGGACATATGTTTGTGCATAAGGTACCTGTTGCTAAGACAGACCTTTCTAGGGACATAATGATATAAATGGATGACACCAGTTAAATGTAGAATAATTGACAAGCATAGAAACATATGGAGAGCATATGACCTCTCCAAGGAAACAGTCACTGCAAAACAAATAAATTTCCCTAGGTTCAAGTTTCTGAAATTTGTATAAAGCCAAAGTCTTGTGAGGCAACTAAGACTGTCTATCAGTGATGGTGCAAACCATGTGAAGAGGAAAATAGGAACTACAGCCAGGCAAACGCTGACAGATCAATTGTTTCACAAATTTATTCAGGACACAACAATGCATTCAAAATAATATTCAATGAGATTTAATATGTGCTCCATTTCTGGTAGGTTTGCCAGTTATAATGCAAGACACTCAGCTAAGCTTAATTTCAGATAAATAATTTTAATAATATTTTGGGACTTCCCTGGTGGCTCAGATGATAAAGAATTCACATGCAAGGTGGGAGACCTGAGTTCAATCCCTGGGTTGGAAAGATCCCTTGCTGGAAAAGGGAATGGCTACCCACTCCAGTATTCTGGCCTGGAGAATTCCATGGATAGAGGAGCCCAGGAAGCTATAGTCAGTAGGGTTGCAGAGAGTCAGACATGACTGAGTAACTTGATACTTCACTTGGTCTAAGCTATGCCTAATGCAACACTGAGGTTAAGACATATTTATACTAAAAGAACAAACACAATAAAACTATCATTCATTGCTTATTTAAAATCAACTTAACTGGGTGTCCTTTACTTTTATTTTTAAATCTGGCAATCCTAATTTCTAGACATGAAATAAGAAAAAATAAAAAAAATTAAAAAACTGAGCAAAAAACATATGTAACACCTGTTCTAGTGGAGGAAGCAATGAAATTGGGAAAGAAAAACATTGATTAAATAAGAACATAAACCAATGAAAATTGTTCCTATAGCAAGTACTATGAAGGAAAAAGAGTCAAAGATGTTTTGTGACTCCATGATAGAGGATTTTGACCTGACTGGGAGGTTCAAGTGGCCTTTTATGCCATCTAAATGAACAGAAGAAATTAACTAGGGTAAGGTTTGTGGAGGTGGGTAATCAATAAATGCAATTTTAAAGAATAAGAGACAGAAAAATTTTGTACATAAAGGTATCCTGGATAGGAAAAGAGAATGCCAGAGTAGCTCCAACATGTGAGAAGAAATTAAAATGAGAGATCGTGTGTGCCATATTAAAGGTGAAGCTGTACGTGTTCAGGAAGGTCAGTTAAGTGAGTAGATTTGTGTTACAGAAATTGATTGCAGAGAGTCCACAGTGAATGCCTTAAACCAATAACATTACACCCTATCTTTTTATCTCTCTCCCCCCAAAATTTATATTATGGTAATCACAATAATTTCCTTGATCTTGATATATTATTTCTCTATCTATAAAATTACTCTTGATCTCCCTACAGGTAATAGATTAATTTTGATGGCCCAGACAGTGGGATTGTATTTCTCCTCTGATCTATTTGCAATTGAACCTTCTTGTTTATGTATTTCATAAAGGCCCATCAATCACACCACAACTATAGGCTAAGATTATGTAAGAGAAGTTAATGATTTTCTGTAATTTCCCTGATGGGTAACAAAATATATACAAACTGATCTTCAGAAAGAACACAGTGTCAGAAATTTTTCAGGGTAAGAGAGAAGCCAGTTACGAGGGAGATGGTTCTTTTTATTCATATATTACTTAAGCATAGAATATCATTACATAAACTTTGTGTTATCAGGCAGCTTGTTAAGCTTTTTTAAACTTAATCATATAAAAACAGAAAAAAAAATTTGATCTAGTAACATATCTTCACTTAACTTCCTAAAAATTTAATATGGATTTAAATGATCAGTTTGGTTGTTTCTTGAGGCATCCAAAGTAAAAGTGATACATTTCCTGTTCTCTTTACATAGTACCTTATTCTTATTGTGCCAATTCCAGTAATATCTGCTAGCAGCTTTTCACTAAGTCAGAAAATGCACAGTTTTCTGAGTACTATTAATAGTTGGGGTTAAGATAATTCTTATTCATATAAACAATGAAATAATTGAACAATTTTTAACATCATATATCTTTGGTATCATCATTTTTAAACATTAATTGGCATAGCACATTCAAAATTATCGAACAATTCATTAATTCTCTCAAAAAACATGTGTTGGGTGACTCATATATGGACTTACTTATCCAGAAATTAGCTGTGACAATATATCAGTGTACATATAATTTAAAAGTTCAGGGAGATGGCTTTCATGTCCTGGATTGTAAATAGTCCTGCAATAAATACTGGGATACATGTGACTCCTACACTATGATTTTCCTAGTGAAATCTCTGATACCGAGATTGCTGAGATGTATGTAGAAATATGTAGAATAGTTCCATTTCTACTTTTTTATGGAATCTCCATACTATTCTGCATAAGGGCTGTATCAATGTACATTCCTGATAACAGTACAAGTACTTTTTTCTACACCCTCTACAGCTTTTATTTGTAGATTTTTTGATGATGGTCATTCTGGCTGGCTTGAGATGATAAACCATTGTAGTTTTGATTTGCATTTCCCTAATAATTAGCGATGTTAAGCATCTTTTCATATGCCTCTTGGCCATCGGTATGTCTTCTTCGGAGAAATGACTACTTAGGTATTCTGCCCATTTTTACAACTGGGTTGTTATTATTTTGATATTGAGCTGCATGATATATAAGAAATTGAAGAAAGTGGGGAAAACCACTAGACCATTCAGGTATGACTTAAATAAGATCCCTTATAATTATACAGTAGAAGTGAGAAATAGATTTAAAGGACTAGATCTGATGGACAGGGTGAGTGATGAACTATGGATGGAGGTTCCTGATATTGTACAGGAGACAGGGATCAAGACCATCCCCAAGAAAAAGAAATGCAAAAAGGCAAAATGGCTGTCTGAGGAGGCCTCACAAATTGTGAAAAGATGGGAAGCAAAAAGCAAAGGAGAAAAGGAAAGACATTCCTATCTGAATGCAGAGTTTCAAAGAAAAGCAAGGAGAAATAAGAAAGCCTTTCTCAGCTATCAGTGCAAAGAAATAGAGGAAAACAATAGAATGGGAAAGACTAGAGATCTCTTCAAGAAACTTACAGATACCAAGGGAATATTTCATGCAAAGATGGGCTCAATAAAGGACAGAAATGGTATGGACCTAACAGAAGCAGAAGATATTAAGAAGAGGTGGCAAGAATACGCAGAAGAATTGTACAAAAAAGATCTTCATGACCCAGATAATCATGATCATGCAATCACTCTCCTAGAGCCAGACATCCTGGAATGTGAACTCTTATGAAGCATCACTATGAACAAAGCTAGTGGAGGTGATGGAATTCCAGTTGAACTATTTCAAATCCTGAAATATGAAGCTGTGAAAGTTCTTCACTCAATATGCCAGCAAATTTAGAAAATTCACAGGGGCCACAGGACTGGAAAAGGTCAGTTTTCTTTTTTTTTTTTTTTTTTTATTGTTTTTGCCATACAATGACATGATATGACCATGGGTTTACATATGCTTCCCCTCCAGAACCACCCTCCCTTCTCCCTCCCCCCCGGGAAATCTCACTGCACCAGCCCCGAGCATCAATCCTGGGCTGGCGATTGATTAGACATGTGATAATTAACTTGTTTCAATGCCCTTCTCCCATATCATCCCACCCTTACCCTCATCCCCAAAGTCCACGAGTCTATTCTATACATCTGCGTTCCTTTTGCTGTCTCACATGTTGGGTTCTCGTTACCGTCTTTCTAAATTCCATATATATGCGTTAATATACTATATTGTTTTGCTTCTGGCTTACTTCACTCTGGATAATGGGCTCCAGTTTCGTCCATCTGAGTAGAATTGCTTCAGATGAATTTTTTTTTTAATGCTGAGTAATATTCCATTGTGTATATGTACCACAGCTTTCTTATCCATTCATCAGTTGATGGGCATCTAGGTTGCTTCCATGTCCTGGCTATTGTAAACAATGCAGCGATGAACATTGGGGTACACGTGGCTCTTTCAATTCTGGTTTCCTCGGTGTATATGCCCAGCAGTGGGATTGCTGGGTCATATGGCAGGTCTATTTGCAGCTTTTTAAGGAACCTCCACACTGTTTTCCATAGTGGCTGTACTAGTTTGCATTCCCACCAACAGTGTAAGAGGGTTCCCTTTTCTCCACATCCTCTCCAGCATTTATTGCTTGTAGACTTTTGGATGGCAGCCATTCTGACTGGAAAACACTCTCTGCCATAACCCAAAGCGGGATACTCCATGACCCACCTCCCAGAATATTGGAAATAAAAACACGAATAAACAAATGGGACCTAATTAAAATTAAAAGCTTCTTCACAACAAAGGAAACAATAAGCAAGGTGAAAAGACAGCCTTCAGAATGGGAGAAAATAATAGCCAATGAAGCAATGGACAAACAATTAATCTCAAAAATATGCAAGCAACTCCTGCAGCTCCATTCTAGAAAAATAAACAACCCAATTAAAAAGTGGGCCAAAGAACTTAACAGACATTTCTCCAAAGAAGATATAAAAATGGCTAACAAACACATGAAAAGATGTTCAACATCACTCATTATCAGAGAAATGCAAATCAAAACCACAATGAGGTACCACTTTACACCAGTCAGAAAAGGTCAGTTTTCATTCCAATCCCAAAGAAAGGCAATGCCAAAGAATGCTCAAACTACAGCACAATTGCACTCATCTCACATGCTAGTAAAGTAATGCTCAAAATTCTCCAAGTCAAGCTTCAGCAATACGTGAACCGTGAACTTACAGATGTTCAAGCTGATTTTAGAAAAGGCAAAGGAACCAGAGATCAAATTGACAACATCTGCTGGATCATCGAAAAAGCAAAAGAGTTCCAGAAAAACATCTTCTACTTTACTGATTATGCCAACATCTTTGACGGCGTGGATCACAATAAACTGTGGAAAATTCTTCAAGAGATGGGAAAACCAGGTCACCTGACCTACCTCTTGAGAAACCTGTATGCAGTTCAGGAAGGAACAGTTAGAACTGGACATGGAACAACAGACTGGTTCCAAATAGGAAAAGGAGTACATCAAGGCTGTATATTGTCACCCTGCTTATTTAACTTTTATATGCAGAGTACATCATGAGAAACACTGGGCTGGAAGAAGCACAAGCTGGAATCAAGATTGCCAGGAGAAATATCAATAACCTCAGATATGCAGATGACACCACCCTTAGAGCAGAAAATGAAGAACTAAAGATCCTCTTGATGAAAGTGAAAGAAGAGTGAAAAGATTGGCTTAAAGCTCAACATTCAGAAAACTAAGATCTTGGCATCTGGTCCCATCACTTCATGACAAATAGATGGGAAAACAGTGGAAACAGTGACTGACTTTATTTTTCTGGGCTCCAAAATCATTGCAGATGGTGATTGCAGCCATGAAATTAAAAGACATTTACTCCTTGGAAGAAAGTTATGATCAACCTAGACAGCATATTAAAAAGTAGACACATTATTTTGTCAACAAAGGTCCATCTAGCCAAGGCTATGGTTTTTCCAGTAGTCGTGTATGATTGTGAGAGTTGGAGTATAAAGAAAGCTGAGCATCGAACAATTGATGCTTTTGAACTGTGGTGCTGGAGAAGACTCTTGAGAGTCCCTTGGACTGAAAGAGTTCCAACCAGTCCATCCTAAAGGAGATCATTCCTGGGTGTTCATTGGAAGGACTGATGTTGAAGCTGAAACTCCAATACTTTGGCCACATGATAGGAAGGGCTGAATTATTTGAAAAATCCCTGATGCCAAGATCGAAGGCAGGAGAAGAAGGGGATGACAGAGGATGAGATGGTTGGATGGCATCACTGACTCAATGGACATACACAGGTTTGGGTGAATTCTGGGAGTTGGTGATGAACATTGAGGCCTGACATGCTGTGGTTCATGGAGTCACAGTCAGAGAAGAGTGAGCAACTAAACTTAAGTGAGTTGTTATATTAGAACCTAAATGTCCATTGACAGATGAAGTGATAAAAAGGATATGATACATATATGCAATGGCATATTACTCAAGCATAGAAAGAAATAAAGTTGAGTCATTTGTAGAGATGTGGATAAACCTAAAATCTGTCATACAGAGTGAAGTAAGTCAGAAAGAGAAAAACAAATGTCATTTATTAATGCATATATATGGAATCTAGAAAAATGATACGGATGAACATCTCAGGAGTGGAAGAATAGAGATGTAGATGTAGAGAATGGACATGTGGACATGGGGGGAAGGGGAAGGTAGGATGAATCAGGAGATTAGGATCTATACGTATACACTCAATTCAGTTCAATTCAGACAAATATACTACTACGTGTAAAATAGATAGCCTGCAGGAACCTGCTGTACAGCACAAGGAGCCCAGCTGGGTGTTCTGTGATGGCCTAGATAGATGGGATGGAGGGAAGTGGGATGGAAGAGAGGTGGGAGGGAGGTCTGTGAGGGATGGGATATATTTATGCATATAATTGAATCATTTTTCTGTACAGCAGAAACTAAGACAACATTGTAAAGTTATTATATTTTTAAAAAAATGGTCAGGGAGAGGTAAACATTTAAACTTAATGTACTTATGTTACAAAATCAGATATATTCCAGTTACACCAGTTCCTATAAGAGGGGTAACTGTGCATGAAGGTTCAGGGAAGCTTTTATAGCTGAGATGGTATGCAAAATCATCGTGAAACAAGGGAGAAGAGAAACAGACAGACAACAAGTTCCAGGCAGTTTGCAGCAAGAATGGAAATGAATCTCTGTCAGGATCAAGAAACTGAAAGGAGCTGCATTTCAGCGGAGCAGTTTTTGAATGAAGATGTGGATTATTAGCATGAAAGCATGTGATAAATATCTGTGAGTGACACTAAAGATTTGAGAGTAGGCTACAAAGTTGATAAGCAGTTTTTCAAAGGTTGGGTAGTGAGTTTTCTTTTCCTTGTCTTTCTGAAAGAGAATCCTCAAAAGATGATGAGGAGCAATGAAATCAATGATTACTTGCAAGATTGTTCACGGTAATTGACTAATAAACTGCATAGGTGAGAAGAATGGGCAAAAATAATAGTGTAGGTATTTAGTAGATGATAAAGTCAGTAGTCATATATGGATGTGAGAGTTGGATGGTGAATAAAGCTGAGCACTGAAGACTTGATGCTTTTGAACTGTGGTGTTGCAAGGAGATCCAACCAGTCCATCCTAGACTCCAGGAGTTGGTGATGAACAGGGAGGCCTGGAGTGCTGTGATTCATGGGGTCGCAAAGAGTTGGACACGACTGAGCGACTGAACTGAACTGAATTGAAAGTAATCCACAGATGTTAATTGACCTGACAACATTTAAAATAGTATTTTCTATTTGTTCCATACCTACTCTGAAATGTCAGATTGTTGGCATGCTTTACATACATTTTATTCACTTACTTTTCAATTTGTCTACAAAAATCTAAGAGCTATAATAAATCTTACTTTAAAGATAATGGAACTAAGACAAGAGAGATTAACTGGCTTGCCTGAGCTTATATGAATATTACTGGATTGGGAGCTTGAGATATTTATGGGCTTTCCAGGTGGCTCTAGTGGTAGAGAACCCACAAGCCAGTGCAGGAGACATAAGTGATGCAAGTCCGATCCCTGGACCAGGAAGCTCCCTGGGAGGAGGGCATAGCAACCCACTCCAGTATTCTTGCCTGGAGAATCCTATGGACAGAGGATCCTGGTGGTCTACAGTCCATAGGTTTGAACAGAGCTGGACATGACTGAAGTGACTTAACACACACACACAAACACACACAATTTATATCATGCATGAAATAGATAAGTGATGAGACAATTAGATAACTAATAAGAACCTACTGTATAACACAGGGAACTCTAGTCAGTGCTCTGTGATGAGCTAAATCCATAAAGGAGGGGATATGTGTATACTTACAGTTGATTCACTTTGCTGTACAGTAAAAGCTAATAACCTTTTAAAGCAACTATATGCCAATAAAAATAATTAAAATAAATATCACAGGCAAAACCAGGTTTTTCTAATTAAGAACCCATGTATTTGACTTAATATGGCTGAGACATAATTTAGGACCTGAGAAAGATTTTAGAATAATGGTTGGAGAAAAGACATATTTCAGACAACAGGATGGTAATAACACAGGCTAATAAAGTGAGGAAGACCCATGTAGTTGAATGATTTGAGAACTTTGGTTTTGAATGGAATATTTTTAAGATGAGAGCAGTAAGGTCATGTTGTATGATTATAGGACATAAGCATGTGAAATGTTGTCAACCTAAAATGGAATTGGAGGATATGAAAGGGAGACTCTCAGACATACAACCTCAGAAAGAAACCTGAAGACTGCATTCTGTCAATGGCTTTTTTACAAAAGACTGAGACTTATCTTCTGACCAATGAACATCTGCGAAGAATCTCTCCCCCACTTCCAGCCAGTAATTTACTATTTAAATTCTGCCTAGTCTTCCCCTTATTTGTCCATAAATATATCTCAATCCAAACCCTCAACATGCTATATATGCATTCACTGAATTACAATTCCTCCACTGTTCCCGAATAAACTCAAATTTTAGTAATCTGAGTTTGCTTTGGTTTACCTGTTTATTTAGGTTGACAAGTGAAAAGAAGAAAATAATAATAATAAAAATAATGTGATACTGGACCTGGTATGGTCTGGAAGCTAAATCATCGGATGTCAAATGTTCCTCTTCCAAGAAGTGGGAGCATTAACCTTGAATAGTAGCAGTGGAAGGAGAGTTTAAAGCCAAGTATTCCTTTGAGTCTTGGGAGAAGGAAGATAAAATGATTTAAATGATAAGTTTTGTTCATAAGAGCAAAGATGCAGACTATTTCCCAAAGCTTTATTTTGGAGAATTTTGTTTGTTTGCTTTGTTTCTATTTCTAAAATTTGCCTTTCTTTTTTTCCCTTCCTATAGTTGATGTGTTTCCTAAATTATAGTTAACTGAAGCGTCTGACAAGGTGGCTTCTAGCTAATCAAGGCTTTTATCTATGTTGTTTGCTCACTGACAGATTAACTGCCTGAATTACCTTTTTATGTTTAAGTAGTTCTGAGAAGGAAATTTAGCAATTAAAATGATTTAGACTCTGCAGCTTATGTATCAGTTCAAATGACATTTGAAAGGTAGTGGGGAAAATTAATAAATGATTGTATAAGATAATATGTTGCAGAAAAATGTTTGTTACTATAATTATAAATGAATAACTTAGTGATCCGGGTCAGTTTTTACAAAGAATCAATCAGCTGGGCTTTTCAAATGGCTTTAAAAATTGATTGTTTCTAATCAGAAATATTTCAACTTCATGGATTTGAATATTCAATTAATTGATTTTGAAGTAATATGTTACACACTATATTTTATGTAGCTGATAAGTAATTCCTTGTAGAGGTATACTAAGTACTCATAAAAGTTTAATTAACTAGAGACTTCAAATCAGTATATTAAGAACAGATTTTTATGTTTTCAATTATTAACGAAAATGTGCCAATATAGGTTTTTATTTTAATACTTCATTTTAAACATTGCTCTATATATTCACTATATATAAATAAGTATAATACAGGAATAAAATCTTTAAAACATTTAAGTATTGGAAATTATACCAACAAATAAGAATACGGAGAATACGGTTAAAAATCAGAAGCATATATTTCTAAGTTTACCTGTATGAAACTACAGGTGAATAAATAATGCACAGTTATATATGTGTGAAATTTCACAAAATGGAAACATTATAATCTATGTAAATGTAATTTTTCTTTTTACAAATGTTGAATATATTTATAAGCCCATAACTATCAATTTTCATAGGTATGAATTTAGCTTTATAGAGTTTTCATTATATGTATTTATGTAATTAACATTAATATACATATATTTATTTTTTTCCCTTGAGAAAAAAAAGCTAAAAGGAGAATTTAAGCATGAAAAAGAAGTAAATAAAACTTTTGATATTTGACTAATATGTCTCCAGAAAGGATATAATTTATTCTCCTAAATTTCTTTTGTAAGGGTAAGTGTTAGCAAATCATCATCCCTAAATCATATTTGGCCTACGATATTTGGTGTAAATGAAGTGCTTTCGAAACAGCAACGCTCTTTTGTTTACCTATTATTTTATAATTTTTCATTTGTTACCTACCTTTTAGAGTAGTTACAACAGAGAATGTATAGTATTTGTATTTAACATAGTCTTAATTATTTACTATTTTCTTTTACAGAAAAATTTTGTAAGCCCTGGTGTTAAGGCTTTTCCCCCCAGTCATAAATATCTTATTCTATATTTACTGACAAAACAGAAGATTAAAAGTAAAATAGAATAAAATTTGTTTTAATTTACTTAACAACTGAGATTTAGTGTTTTCATCCCTATATCCTCTCTGTATTTCTTTCATTCTGACTGCCACATTTTCCAGTATGACATTCACTTTTTTTAATTTAATTTTTTTATTGAAGAATAATTGCTTTACATAATTTTGCCATTATCTGTCAAACCTCAGCATGAATCAGCCATAGGTATATATTTATCCCCTCCCTTTTGAAATTCCCTCCCTTCTCCCTCTCCACCCCACCCATCTAGGTTGATACAGAGCCCCATTAGAGTTTCCTTCTTGTTGATACAAGACAGCTCTCTATATGTTGAAGATGTGAATTTTTTAAACAATTATATTGAGGAACAATTCACATACCATAAAATTCCACCCTTTTAAGTGCATAATTCATGATTTTTGGTAAACTTATAGAGTTATATAATCATTACTACAATCCAGTTTTAGATCATTTCATCACTTCCAAAAGATCCCTAATGTCCTTGGCAATCAATCCCCAGTTACAACTCTAGCCTTAGGCAACCACTATTGTCAAGCTATTTTCTACCACTAAATATTTTCTTTTTCTAGACCTTCTCTATGAAAGAAATCATGCATTATGTGGCCTTTAGTAGAAGTTTATCTTTTAATATAAAGTTTATCTTTTTAGTATAAATTATCCATCCACAAGTGGATGGACATTTATCTGCGCTATTTTGAATAAATGCTGCTACAGACAATTGGATACAAAGCTTTATGCAGAGATACAGTTACAGTTTGCTTGATAGATGCCCAGAATTAGAATTACATTGTACATTTTTGTGTAAATTATTAAAAAATTGCCCAATTTTACCCAGAGTGGTGGCACAATTTTACATTCCCATGAGCAATGTATGAAGGTTTAAATTTCTCTACATAACCTTTCTTATTACAGTAAGTCCCTGACATACAAACCTTCAAATTGTGAACTTTCAAAAATGCAAATAAGAATTTGCTTGTCCAGTCACATGTCTAGTATACAATGTCATGAGTGTTCATCCTTTACAAGTACTTGTGTACTTTAAAGTACTGTATGGAGTTCAGTATTCTTATTACAAGCCTAGGATGTTCAGAAGCAAGCGTAAAATCAGCCATGACTGTAACTGGTGCTACTGTAATATTCAAGGCTCAGTACTATAGGATTAAAAATGTTAATTTGTGTTTGTTTTTAATGCATTATTTGTGTGAAAAGTATTATAAAACTGTTACAATATAGTGCTATATAGCTGCTTGTTTTGAGTACCTAGGCTAACATTGTTGGATTTTTAAACAAACTGGATTCATGAATGTGATCTTGAAACGAAACTAGTTTGTATGTAGGGGACTTACTGTATCTTTTTTTTTTTTTAATTATTATAGACATGCTGGTGTGTCTGAAGCAGTATCTAATTGTGGTTTTAATTGGAATTTCCCTGTTAACTAATGTTGAGCATTTTTCAATGTGCTTAGTGTCCATTTCTATGTCTTTTGTGGAGAAATATCTATTCAAAGCTTTTGCCCATTTTTAATTGGTTTACCTTTTTATTATTCTATATACATTTTCAAATGAAGTCCTTTCCAGATATATGGTATATAAATATTTATCTCCTTTTGTGGGTTGTCTTTTCACATTTCTTGATAGTCAATTTTGAAGCATAAAACTTGCTTTTAATGAAATCCCATTTATTTTTTCTTTTTTTATTATTTTTTTAAAATTTATTCTTTTTTTTATTTGCATTATTGTGTTGGTTTTGCCATACATTGACATGAATCCGCCTTGGGTATACATGTGTTCCCCTTCCAGAACCCCCCTCCCACCTCCCTCCTGATTCCATCCCTCTGGATCACCCCGGTGCACCAGCCCTGAGCACCCTGTATCATGCATCAAACCTGGGTTGGCGATTCATTTCACATTTGATAATTTACATGTTTCAATGCCATTCTCCCATATCATCCCACCCTTGCCCTCTCCCATAGAGTCCAAAAGACTGTTCTATATATCTGCGTCTCTTTTGCTGTCTCGCATACAGGGTTATTGTTATCATCTTTCTAAACCCCATATATATGCATTAGCATACTGTATTGTTTTTCCTTCTGGCTTACTTCACTCTGTATAATAGGCTCCAGTTTTGTCCACCTCAGTAGAACTGATTCAAATGTATTCTTTCAGTGTGACACTTAAGAAGTCACTGCCATCCTAAGAGGGAGGTTGATAACAATACAAGCCTACCTTAAGAGACAAGAGAAACATAAAATAAACAACCTAAATGTTCACCTAAAGTAATTAGGAAAAGGAAAGAATGCCAAAGTAGAAGGAAAGAAATCATAAAAATCAGAGAAGAAATAAGTGAAAAAGAAATGAAGGCAACTATAGCAAAAATCAATAAAACTAAAAGCTGGTTCTTTGAGAAGATAAATAAAATAGACACAGCATCAGCCAAATCCATCAAGGGGAGAAGAAGAAAATCAATAAAATTAGAATTGAAAATAGAGAAATTACAACAGACAACACAGAAATAGAAAATATCATAAGAGACTACCATGAGCAATTATATTCCAGTAAAATGGACAACACAGAAGAAATGAACAAATTCTTAGAAAAATGTTACCTTCCAAAACTGAACCAGGAAAAAATAGAAAATATTAAGAGTCCCATCACAAGCATCGAAATTGAAAGTGTAATAAAAAAATTTTCCAACAAACAAAAGACCAGCACCAAATGACTTCACAGGTGAATTTTACAAAAAAATTTAGAGATGAACTAACACCTATCCTACTGAAACTCTTCCAGAAAATTACAGAGGAAGACAAACTCCCAAACTCATTCTATGAGGCCACCATCACTCTAATACCAAAACCAGACAAAAATGCCACAAAAAAAGGAAACTATAGGCCAGTATCATTGATGAACATAGATGCAAAAATTCTCAACAAAATTCTAGCAAACAGAATCCAACAGCATATTAAAATAATCACACATAATGACCAAGCGGGTTTTATCCCAGGGATGCAAGGATTCTTCAACATTCACAAATCTGTCAATGTAATACATCATATTCACAAATTGAAAGACAAAAACAATACAATTATCTCAGTAGATGCAGAGAAAGCCTTTGGCAAAATTCAACACCCTTTATGATCAAAATTCTCCAGAAAGCAGGAATAGAAGAAACATACCTCAACATAATAAAAGCCATGTGTGACAAAGCCACAACAAACATTATCCTCAATGGAAAAAAGTTAAAAGTATTTCCTCTAAAATCAAGAGGAAGACAAGGGTGCCCACTCTAATCATTACTATTCAACATAGTTTTGGAAATCCTAGCCACAGCAATCAGAGAAGAAAAGGAAATAAAAGGAATCCAGATTGGAAAAGAAGAAATAAAACTGTCACTGTTTTCAGATGACATGATTCTCTACATAGAAAACCATAAAGACACCACCAGAAACTTACTAGAGCTAATCAATGAATATAGTAAAGTTTCAGGATATAAAATTAAGACACAGAAATCCCTTGCATTCCATACACTAAAAATGAAAAAACAGGAAGATAAATTAAAGAAACAATCCCATACACCATTGCAATGAAAAGAATAAAATACTTAGAAATAAATTTACCTAAAGAAACAAAAGATATATATATATATATCTTTATATAACTATATAAATATATATCTTTATATAACTATAAAACACTGATGAAAGAAATCAAAGATGACACAAATCAATGGAGAAATATACCATGTTCGTGAATTGGAAGAATTAATATAGTGAAAATGAGTATACAACCCAAGTAATTTATAGTTTCAATACAAAACCTATAAAGCTACCAATGGTATTTTTCACAGAACTAGAACAAATAATTTGATAGTTTGTACGGAAACACAAAAAGCCTCAAATAACCAAAACAATCTTGAGAAAGAAGAATGGAACTGGAAGAATCAAACTGCCTGACTTCAGACTATACTACAAAGCTACAGTCATCAAGATAGCATGACACTGGCACACAGACAGAATATAGATCAACTGAACAAAATGGAAAGCCCCGAGATAAATCCACACATTTGTGAAAATCATATCTTTGACAAAGGAGGCAAAAATATACAATGGAGAAAAGACAATCTGTTTAACAAGTGGTACTGGGAAAACTGGTCAACCACTTGTAAAAGAATGAAACTAGAACACTTTCTAACACCACACACATGAGTAACTCAAAATGAATAAAAAATCTAAGTGTAAGACCAGAAACTGTAAAACTCTTAGAGGAAAACATAGGCAGGACACTCTCTGACCTAAATCACAGCAAGATCCTCTATGACATACCTCCCAGAATAATGGAAATAAAAACAAGAATAAGTAAATGGGACCTAATTAAACTTAAAAGCTTTTTCATAAAGAAGGAGCCTATAAGCAAGGTGAATTGGCAGCCTTCAGAATGGTAGAAAATAATAGCAAATGAAATAACTGACGAAGAATTAATCTCCAAAATTTACAGCTCATTCAGAATATTGATTCTCATGCAGCTCAATACCAGAAAAATAAATGACCCAATCAATACATGGGCCAAAGAACTAAACAGACATTTCTCCAAAGAAGACATACAGATGGCTAAGAAACACATGAAAATATGTTCTACATTGATCATTATTAGAGAAATGCAAATCAAACCACAATGAGGTACAATCTCAAACAGGTCAGAATGGCTACCTTCAAAAAGTCCACAAGCAATAAATGCTAGAGAGAGTGTGGAGAAAAGAGAACCCTCTTACATTGTTGGTGGGAAGCAAACTGGTATGACCACCATGGAGAACAGTGTGGAGATTCCTTAAAAAACTGGGAATAGAACTGCCATATGACCCAGCAATCCCACTGCTGGGCATACACACCGAGGAAAAGAGAATTTAAAGAGACACGTGTACCCCAATGTTCATTGCAGCACTGTTTACAACAGCCAGGACATGGAAGCAACCTAGATGTCCATCAGCAGAAGAATGGATAAAGAAGCTGTGGGACATATACACAATGGAATATTACTCAGTCATTAAAAAGAATACATTTGAATCAGTTCTACTGAGGTGGATGAAACTGGAGCCTATTATACAGAGTGAAGTAAGTCAAAAGGAAAAACACCAAAACAGTATATCAATGTATATATATGGAATTTAGAAAGATGGCAACAATGACCCTATATGCAAGACAGAAAAAGAGACACAGATGTAAAGAACAGATTTTTGGACTATGTGGGAGAAAGCAAGGGTGGAACGGTTTGACACAATAGCATTGAAATCTGTATATTGCCATATGTAAAAGAAATGACCAGTGCAAGTTTAATGCATGAAGCAGGGTATGCAAAGCCGGTGCTCTGGGACAACCCAGAGGGATAGGGGTTCAGGATGGGTGGACATGTGTATACCTGTGGCTGATTCCTGTCAATGTATGGCAAAACCCACCATAATATTGTAAAATAATTAGCCTCCAATTAAAATAAATTAATTAATTAAAAAAAGGAAGCCACTGCCAAACCCAAGGCCATGAAAATTTACACCCTTGACTTTCTAAGAATTTTATAAATTTAGCTCTGATAGTCAGGTCCCTAACCCATGTTAATTTTTGTTTTATATTATATGATGTATAAGCAAATATAGCAAATTAAATTTGAGGCTCTGAAGAGAAAAAACATTCTCCGGTGATTCATGATCCCCCCTTGCCTCCTTATTTTTACAACTTAAGGATTATTTTAAAGAATAAATTTTTCTATGTAAAATAAATGCATACATTTATGTAAAAATCATGATGTCATACGTATACAGATAAAAAATGAAAGAATCTTTTCACATTTTATCATCCTTAAAGAGGTCTCTGTTATAACTGAAAATAGCAAGAATCTTAGACAATTTAGAATCTCTGTGGGTCTCTCTTAACCCACTAATCTGACAAATTCTATAGGCCAGGCATCGAAATGTAAATGTGCTACCTATGTAGCTAAAATTACAGTATACAGCTAGTTTCAACTCATCCCATGGACCTAGAGCGTTCTGGTAAATAACTGTGTAAATTACTGCCAAAGAACATTTCTATAAGGCTATGTCGTGGAAGTAATTTGCTTTTCTTCCTTTTTTCTGTCTAGCAAGTCTGTACACCTAACAGAATGTGTTTGCTGTGCTTACTGCTGTGCAGGTAAACACCAGGGGTGTTAAATTATTATAATATGTTCTGTGAATAACTTCTTTGAGATAAAAAATTGGCATGATACTTTTTTATCCACATCAATAAAACAAAGGTAGAAATATATTTTGTTGTTTAAGGACTCAGATAATACAAAGAAAGCAAAGACAGTTAAATACCCTAGTTTAGCTTCCCCTCACTAGAACTTTATCAACTGCTAAGTAATTAAAGATTGGTTGTTAATATTAAATATTAACACATTTGAGTAATTTCTACTTATAATTTGCAATTTTTTGGCCTTCATCTTTTATACATAAAAGTGTTTACATGTGCAAATATAATTCCAGATTACATTAAACAGATGGTTTCTGGAAACAAAAAATGATATGATTATATAGAATTTGCATGAGTGAATCAAAGTATGATTTTCACCAAGAATTTTTCTTGTTAAAATTTATTAAATATAAATTTTATATAAATTTAAATGTAAAGAAGGGATTTAAGGATACTCTTTCCTTCCCCAAGCCCTGTGAGAACATTTTAATTATTGACTGACTGGTGTTCATGGGGAAACTGAGTGGATGCTGATATAATTAGGACAATATGATGGTTATCATCATCAGAACCATTATCAAAATGGTTCTATACATTTTTGTTATAAGTGTGATACTGAATTCTTTCCTTAGTTTCTTCCAATTAAAATTAAAATTTTCAATCAGTTTCCTAAATGAAACAGTGAGTGAGTGATAGTTACTCAGTTGTGTCTCTTTGTGACCCATGAACTGTAACCTGGCAGGCTCCTCTGTCTATGGAATTCTCCAGGCAAGAATACTAGAGAATTCTTGCCATTTCCTTCTTCAAATGAAGCAGAAGTAATTAAAAAAAAAAAAAAAAAACTGATAAGAAGCATGACACAGTGATCAACGCTAGCAAATGGAATTTAAAGACCAGGAATGATTGTGCTAGATTTAACAACTGGATGAGCTTAAAAATATTTTTTTAGGAGGCATCCTTGCTTAAATAATGAGTTGTGTACAATTGTAAGAGAACTATAAAGCTATTGTTGTTGTTGTTTTAGTTGCTAAATTGTGTCCTCATGAATTGTGACCTCATGAATTGCCTCCTGCCATGGAATTCTCCAGGCAAGAATAATGGAGTGGGTAGCCATTCCCTTCTCCATGGGACCTTCTTGACCCAGGGTTCAAACCTGGATCTCCTACATTGCAGGCACATTCTTTACTGTGTGAGCCACCAGGGAAGTTAGCAAAATCAGGATTTTAAAGAATAAATCCCTGTTAATATTGTTGATCTATATCCATGTGGCAATTCATGCTGCTTGATAGTCATAAGCCTGAAGTTCTTTAGGTATACTTAAAGAAACAGCTGAAAGTTAAAGAATAGGAAAGACTTAACAACTGTTAATAGGAAACAAAACTAAAGAAAGCAAATGATTAAGCTTTATATAATTTTTTAATAGTATGCTTGTAGGAAAACAAATTTAATTTAATACAAAGCAGGGTTAACAGAAAAATAATGTTCAGATCTAAATAGTCATTAGTTCCACCATACTCTATCCAAAGTGCAATTAAATTTGAAATGTCTCATTTACATTTCCTTGGCAAACTCTAGTCTGTAAAACATAAGATTGGCCCTGAGAATAAAAGGCATTAAAACTGTATGATATGAGGAAAAATTGAGAAAGAATGCAGTGTTTCAACTATTTAAGGCAAGATTTAGGAATACAGAGATTCGTTCAAGTAGTTGGAGTTCTGTGACTGGACACAGGGACTAGAGTCAGTTGTATCGCTTCAGGTAACACAAGCAATTTCCATGAATGGTAATTATTCAGAGGCATATTTTCATTCAAACCAAGATGGTGTGACTGTATAACAGAGAGCTTCAACAAGGGAATGGGCTGTCTCTCAACGTGCTGAACGTCTGTCACTGGAAATATTCTTGATAACCTTGGATGAACATTCATCATGGGTAGCATGGAGTGTATTCCCTTCTTTGAAAGGTGATATAATTAACTGACCTTTCAGCTTGTTTCCACCTCTCATATTCTCATTTTATGTTTACTTTGACACATTTCAATGTTACACCTTGTCATTTCAATCCCAAAACTGAGGCTGATGCCATGTGAACCAGTAAGCTAAGTGACACTGTTTCACGATGCATGTTTTACACTAGGAGGTAATATACTTTTTCATTGAGTGTTTTTACTTTTATTTTTCTATCAAAAATTTATTATAGCCAGAAAATGTATAAATATATGCATATACATATAGACAGTTATCAAGATAAGCATTATGTAACTTTGCTTTTAATTTGTTTGTTTCAGCTAGGTATTGTATTTTAAAGATTCTATTTTAAAACTTAATATAGCAGCCTGTTTCCCTTAGCTGATAGATTGGTTTTTTTTTTAATGGAAAACCAAACATTCCATGGAACTGGATTTATATGGAGGCCTGCTTTCTCTGTGTATTTCTAACAGCCCAAGACTGTGTTTAGTGTGTCCATGAAAGTGAAAGAGTTAGCTGCTCAGTCACCTCTCACTCTTTGTGACCCCAAAGACTGTAGCTCGCCTCTGTCCATGAAATTCTCTGGGCAAGAGTGCTGAGTGGGTAGCCATTCCCTTCTCCAGGGGATCTTCCTGACCCTGGGGTCCAACCAGGGTCTCCTGAATTGAAGGCAGATTCTTTAATGTCTGAGCCACTGGGGAAGCACATGTAGGGATTTAAATTCCAACTCCCAGTCTACAGAGAGAATATTTGTGATTCTTCCACCACTCAATATCTGAGGCACATACATGGTTTTATTTTCTTTAGGTTTTACATGTTTTGCCTTTGAATCTTTCAGTTTTTGCCTGTGATGAATTAATTTCCTTCTATTGAGTTCACGTGCGCATTTTATTAATGTATTTCATGAGGGAAGAGAGTTCCCAAGTGAATCTGCCATACTTTTAATAATCCAGCCAATTTTATACCCTTCATTAAAAAATTTGAAGAATATTCATCCTCTTTTTTTGAAGCTATCTCACTGTTATTCTTATATTTTCAGTGGGCTTATGCAATCTTTCCCTCTATATACTTCCTAGCATACTTTTTTTAGATTCTTACAGATTATTGAGTAGAGTTTCCTGTGATAAATAATAGGTCCTTGTTGATTATCTCCTTATACACACTAAAGATACTAGTGTGTATATCTTTATCCCAAACTCCTAATTTATCCATCCATCTTTCCCTTTTGGTAACCATGAGATTATTTTCAGAGTCTATGAGTCTGTTTCTGTTTTGCAAATAAATTCATTTGTATCATTTTTTTTTAGATTCCACAAAAGTGATATCATATGCTAATTGGCTTTCTCTGTCTGGCTTACTTCACATACTACGGTAATCTCTAGGTCCATCCATCTTGCTCAAAAAGCGTTGTTTCATTCTTTTTATGGCTGAGTAATATTTCACTGTATATGTATACCACTTCTTGCTTATTCATTCTTCTGTTGATGGACATTTAGCCTCCTTCTATGTCTTGGATATAACAAATAGTGCTGTAATGAATACTGGGGTACATCTATCTTTTCAAATTATGGTTTTCTCCAGATATAGCCCTAGGACTGGGGATGCTTGATCATATTGTAGTTCTATTTTTAGTTTTTAAAGGAGCCTCCGTTTTGTTCTCTGTAGTGGCTATACCAATTTACATTCCCATCAACAGTGTAGGAGGGTTTCATTTTTTCCACATCATTTCCAGCATTTATTGTTTGTAGAAATTTTGATGATAGCCATTCTGACTGGGCTTCACTGACAGCTAAGCTGATAAAGAATCCACTTGCAATGCAGGAGATCCAGGTTTGATTCCTAGATCAGGAAGATCTGCTGGAGAAGGGACAGGCTACCTACTCCAGAATTCTTGGGCTTTGCTTATGGCTCAGCTGGTAAAGAATCCACCTGCAATGTGGGAGACCTGGGTTCAATACCTGGTTGAGAAGACACTTGGGTTGAAAGGCTACCCTCACCAGTATTCTGGCCTGGAGAATTCCATGGGCTCTATACACCATGGAGTTGCAAAGAGTTGGATATGACTGAGCGACTTTCACACATTTCACATTCTGACTGGTGTGGGTGATAACCTCATTCTAGTTTTGATTTGCATTTCTCTGATAATTAATAATGCTGAGCATCTTTTCATGTGTTTTTTGCCCATCTGTATGTCTTCCTTGGAGAAATGTCTTTTGGGTCTTCTGCCCATTTTTAGGATCGGGTTGCTTGTGTTTTTTATATTAAGCTCCATGAGCTGTTGGTATACTTTAAAGATTAATCCCTTATTTGCCATTTTGTTTGCAAGTATTTTTTCCCATTCTGTGGGTTATGGTTTTGTTTTATTTATGGTTTCCTTTGTTGTGTAAAGCTTTTAAATTTAATTAGGTCCCACTTGTTTACTTTGGTTTTTATTTTCATTATTCTAGGAGGTAAATCCAAAACGATACTGCAGCAATTTATGTCAATGAGTTTTCTGCCTATGTTTTCCCCTAAGAGTTGCACAGTATCCAGTCTTACATTTAGTATTTAATCTATTTTTTAGTTTATTTTTGTAGAGAGTGTTAGAGAATGTTCTAATTTCATTCTTTTACATGTAGCTGTCCAATTTTCTCATCACCACCTATTGTGGACAATATCTTTTCTCCATTTTATATTCTTGCCTCATTTTTCTTAAATTAATTGAGCATAGATACATTGGTTTATTTCTGGATTTTCTACCCTGTTCCATTGACCTATATTTCTGTTTTTGTGACAGTACTGTACTGTCTTGATTACTGTAGCTTTATATTATAGTCTGAAGTTAGATTTCTTCAGTTCCATTTTTCTCACTGAAGATTTCCTTAGCTATTTGGAATCTTTCATATTTCCACAAAAATTCAAAGATTTTCTATTTTAGTGAATTGGCAGATGGCCATGGCAAGTATAGTCACTTTGAAAATATTGCTTCTTTTTATTCAAGAAAATGGTATTTCTTTCCATCTGTTTGTTTCATCTTCAATTTCTTTCATCAGAATCTTAAAGTTTTCATAATACAGGTCTTTTGCCTCCTTAGATACCCTATTTTTAGGTGTTTTATCTTTTTGATGCAATGATAAATGAGATTGTTTCCTTAATTTCTCCTTCTGATCTTTTGTTATTAGTGTATAGAAATGCAATGGATTTCTGTATATTAGTTTTGTGCCCTGGAAGTTTACCAAACTCATTGATGAGCTCTAGTAGTTTACTGGTAGCATCTTTAGAATTTTCTGTGTAGAGTATCATGCCACTGACAAGCAATGACATTTTTACTATTTCTTTTCCAATTTGGATTCCTTTATTTATTTTTCTTATCTGATTGCCACTGCTAGAATTTCTGAAACTAAAGTGAATAAAAGTCGTGAGAGTGGGCATCCTTGTCTTGTTTCTGATCTTAGAGAACACTTTCAGCTTTTCACCATTAAATATGATGTTAGCTGTGTTTGTCATATATGACTTTTGTTATGTGAGATAAGTTCCTTTAATGCCCACTTTCTGGAGAGTTTTTATCATAAGTTGTTTTTGGATCAAATAAAATCTATGAATTGAACCAATTCAGTGATTTTAATAAATATAATCAAATCTAGTCTAATTATTTTGATGAATAAGATCACAGCAATAGTTACAATTATCAAGCTAATTTTACCATTGCTTAATCAAATAAAGTTATTCATCCATATTATTACTGGGTATTGTTTTCACAAGCTCTAACATAAATAATGTTCTCCCCTTTCAAAGGATTTAATGGAAGTACTAAATTAAAACAGTTGTTTTTAAGCAAGGAAGGTAACATATGAAGATAAGCTATACAGTACCTATCTGGAGTGGCAAAATTGACATCAAAAAGCTATGAGCTTGTAACCACCTTATTAAGAATCCTATCTACTTTTCACCACCAGATTTGCTGGGGAACACTGTGTCTCTCTGTGTTCCTAATAAGGTAAAGGTAAGTTGCAAATAGATTTTACCATTTATGATTCAGAACTTTTTTTTTTAAACTACAAGTGAACCCCTGATTTCTTATTTGTATTTATTTATTTTTGGCTGTGTTGGTCTATTCATCGCTGTGTGGACCTTATCTAGTTGCTGTGAGCGGGGTCTGCTCTCTTTAGTAGCAGCACACAAGCTTCTTGTTGCAACGGCTTCTTTTGTTGCAGAGCAACGGGCTCTAGGACATGTGGGCTTCAGTAGTTGTGGTACTTGGGCTCAGCAGTAGCGGACCCTTGGCCCTAGAGTGCGGGCTCAATAGTTGAGATGCATGGACTTAGTTGCTTTGCTGCATGTGGGCTCTTCCCAGGTGAGGGACTGCACCCGCGCCTCCCACATTGGCAGGCAGATTCTATACCACTGAGCCACCAAGGAAGTCCCAGAAGTGTTCTTACTGGAAAAAAGTCCCCAACTTCCACCCAAGGATGACAAGGTTGCTTATAATACATTAATATTGCTCAGCATTGCTTTATTAAAGAAACAGAGACAAACTAGGCAATTTGATATTTCTCTGCTTACCAGTTTCTTTTATTCCATGATTTAAAAAAAACAAAAACTGTATAATTTGCTCCAGTTAGGAATGGGCTCCTTACTTTTGGGAGAGCTAACATAAACACAAATATGAAAAAAAGCAAACTATTCAACACTGTTAACATTGCTCCATGCTTAAGGCATTTGAAGTCCATGTGTAGTAGAATATTTAGTGAAACATTAATGGAATCATATGTATGAGAACATCTCATAGAGTTCATGGCTTAATTAGTCACTAGCCAATTAAATTAGATTTGACTTCTCATATATTTTCCCCAGTCAGTATTTCCAGTAAACTCTAAAGCAAGTAAAGAGAGAGGCAGACTTAAATTTAGAGTTGAAAGGCTAAATTTAATGTTCCTTACATAAAATATGATAAGTAGAGAAAATGATACACATCAGGAATTAACACTTAGAGTCTAAGCATCCCATTTTATCACAGATTATAAATACCTTCTTAAAACAAGGGTTTAAAAAAATTCATAAGGCATCTGGTATTTTCATGTTTTCCATCAGAGTTTCAGAGAGGTTGAAAGAGGCCCAGGACATTTTAGTTTGAGAGATTCCCAATATATTTTAAATAATGAAATATCAAAATAAGTTTGCCAAAAATGAGTTCGACTTTAACTTATTGCAGTTAGCCAACTGATATTTTAACACATTAAAAATATGTTCACTTTATGAATAATCATATTTGAAGATTAATATATACATTCTCTGTGCTAGGTGCTTCATGACAGTGAGATCTAGAACACTTCATACGGCAGAAAAGCCTATTTCACATAATTTCTAGACAGTAAGAGTTTATGATATAAATAGGCTGATATTTTCTTTAATTTTAATCATTAAAAGAGGAACTTTAAAAAAGATTGTGTATTTCCTCTTGTTTTAAAAGACTATTTGACTTGATGGGTCTTATTTTTAATGCTTTATAATAAATATTACTATTTACCATTTTTAAGGATGACATATGATCAGATGTTCATTAAATGTGAATGAAATAATTCTGTCCCTTTAGAATGTGATCCTGTCTATCTAGTAATAAGTCGGGCATTGAATATTCAGTGCTTGTCATATGTTAAGCACTATTATAAGCTCTGAAGAAATTCTATGAAGATATTACACACAAAATAATTCCTGTTCTATGGTATAGTCAAGGCAAGGGTTAAAAGAAAAATAAACAAAGTCAGAATGATTTTTTAATTGAAATAAAAATATATTTATAACAAAATAATATATACTTATTGCAAATTTTAAAGCACACAAAATACTCTAGTATAAGTTAAATCTCCTCCTCTGCATCTCCACAAAATCTCATTCGTGAGAGTGATCATTTTTAAGTTCTTATTTGTATCTGTATATTTTATAATTATATAAAATGTCTCCAAAGAAAGAAAGAAAATATTTCTATTCACACAAGCATGTACATATAATAGAATATTTATAGCATTTTTCTCTTTCTCTGTCTCTCTCTATATATTTTATATGTCTTTCTATATGTAAATACATAATCATATATATAATGTATATAATTTACTGTGAAAGTTGGATGTAGAAGGAATGAAGAATTTCTTACTTTTCCTAAATAAAAACTTTTATGTCTCTAGCCTTGCAGAACAACGCATTTTAATATTTGGGGGGAATAGTTCTTCTTACTTTGTTTTTCCATGACTCTAGGAGGCTTATTGGATATATAGAAAATGGAAAGAGCCTTTAATATTAGAGTCTACGTATCCACGGTTTAACATACTTATTGTGCAGGTCAGCATATTTTAAATGTTTTACTGTATGTCAGGAAAGATTTTTCAAACATTATTTACACTACATACATGGTATTTCTTATTTAGGTACAATTTATTCAACCATTTCTTTTGTACTGAATATCAGTTGCTCCCAATATTTAAATGTTACACCTTATGCTATAAAGGAATCATCCATTAATTCTTTTGTTCAGTGTTAAATCTAACACCTCTTTTCTAGGTAGTTTTGGCATAAAGAATCTGTCTGTGATGAGCAAGACACAAGTTCAATCCCCAGGTTGGGAAAGATCCCCTGGAGAAGGAAACAGCATCCCACTCCAGTGTTGTTGCCTGGAGAATTCCATGGACAGAGGAGCCTGGTGGGGTACAGTTCATGGGATCACAAAGAGTTGGACATGACTGAGTGACTAACACTAACACTAACCAATGTTAATGGTGTCAATGGATTTATCTTAATAATATAGAGCATAAAATATGTTATAATTGTAACTGGCATTCTTGCTTTGCCCTTCTTACCCAAAGGAGTAAATTGTATAAACCTCACAGACAATTCAACTTCTCAGAATTCAAGAAAACCTCCATAACCTGGGAGCCCATGTATTGTTGATACCTCAGAAATGCTTCTGCTGCGAATTTCATAGTACTACTAACCCTCTCCCCTTATACACACTTTTTTGCTGCTTTTACTTAAGCAGCAAAGAGGAACTAAAGAGTCTCTTGATGAAAGTGAAAGAGAAGAGTGACAAAAAACTAAGATCATGGCATCTGGTCCCATCACTTCATGGCAAATAGATGGAGAAACAATGGAAACAGTGACAGACTTTATTTTGGGGCCTCCAAAAATCACTGCAGATGGTGACTACAGCCATGAAATTAAGACACTTGCTCCTTGGAAGAAAAACAATGACAAACAAATGCAGCATATTATAAAGCATAGACATTACTATGCCAACAAAAGTCCATCTAGTCAAAGCTATGATCTTTTCAGTAGTCATGTATGGATTTGAGATTTGGACCATAAAGAAAGTTGAGTGCCAAAGAATTGAGGCCTTTGAACTGTGGTATTGGAGAAACCTCTTGAGAGTCCCTTGGACTGCAAGGAGATCCAACCAGTCAATCCTAAAGGAGATCAGTCCTGAATATTCATTCAAAGGACTGATGCTGAAATCGAAGCTCCAATAGTTTGGCTACCTGATGTGAAGAACTGACTCATTGGAAAAGACCCTGATGGTGGGAAAGACTGAAGGCAGGAGAGGGGGACAACAGAGGATGAGATGGTTGGATGGCATCACTGACTTGCTAGACATAAGTTTGAGCAAGCTCCAGAAGTTTGTGATGTACAGGGAAGCCTTGCAAGCTGCAGTCCATGGGGTCACAAAGAGTTGGAAACAATCGAGTTGCTGAACTGAACGAAAACATTAGTCATTGCACTTATACTTGCCTATAACACTGTTCTGAACCATAAAGAATACCATCAACTTATGAGCTTATTTTGCTATCTGGAAAAAATTCTTAGGTTCACTTTTTAGCAATACATATCTATTGCTTTGAAATTAGTATGTTTTACTTCAGAATCACAGTCATTTCTCTAACAGTTACAGATAGTCTTCCTTTCATAATTCAAATAACTCTGGTCCATGTATACACACACCTCTCCTTACTTTATCATATTTTATAGCATAAGGATAAAATTTAAAAGTAAAAATAAATTATCTATGAGTCTAATATGATAAATGTTATGTAAACAAAACAGTAAGTTGTAGCAGGATGAACTAAGACTTCCAGTATGATGTTGAGCAGGAATGGTATGATGGGACATCCTTGCCTTATTCCTGCCCTTGGCAGAAAAACACCTAGTTTGTCATCATTTAGTATATTGGGTATGGGTTTTCAGTGGATATTTTTATTAAGTTGATGAAGTTAACCTTAGTTTGTTGAGAGTATCAAAAATTGATCTTGTATTTTTATATGCATTTTATGCATCTATTGACTTGTTCACATAAGTTTTTCTTCTTTAGCCTCTTGATCTAATGGATTATATTAATTTGTTTTTGAAAGTTGAAACAGCCTCCCCCACTGTGTCATACCACTAAGTCATGATATATAAGTCTGAAAAGTGAAAGTGAAAGTCGCTCAGTTGTGTCCAACTCTTTGTGACCTCATGAACTCTAACTTACCAAACTCCTCTGTCCATTGACTTCTCAAAGCCAGAATACCAGAGTGGGTAGCCATTCCCTTTTCCAGGGGATCTTCCCAGACCAGGAATCGAATTATGGTCTCCTGCACTGCAGGCAGATTCTTTACTATCTGAATCACCAGGGAAGCCCTGTATAGTCTATTTGATATTATTTAATTTGATTTGGTAAAATTTGGCTTAGGATTTGCATTTATAATGTGAGAAATTGGTCTGTACTGATAGCTTACAGTGATCAATGTCAGATTCGTGATCTCTGAAAAAGATTTAGCTTCCGGACTGGGGACCAGGCTTGATTGTTCAAGAGCTTTTGTGTATCAGTTTTATTAAAGTAAAAAAAAAGGACAGAGAGCTTCTGACATAGACAGAGAATGCCCCCTCACTAGTCTTACCAAGGCCTTATATACTTTTATCAGACCCACTCCCACAACATACATTTTAAATTAATAAGATTAGAACTAACAATAGAAAGGTCATACTAGACCCACTCCCACAATACCTGTCTTAAGATAATAAGATTAGTCAGAAGGTTCTTATTAAGGAGAAACATGTCCTGGAGCAAGATACATTGTTATATTGACTAAGACAAAGCACTATATTAAAGAAGTTTGTCCTTTTCTCCTTGAGAGCCCCAGACCCATTCTTCCTCCTCAGGGACCCTGGACTTCTTATCAGCCTATCTAGGAATTGACTGTCTCAGTACCTTTCCTCTCTGGTAGTACAATGTCTTCCTGTCATTTTGATATTAGGGTAATGCTGGCCTAATAGAATAAGTTAGGAAGTGTTACTTCTCCTATCTGAGACTGTAGAAAAATGGTACAATTTTCTCTTTAAATGTTGGATAGAATTCACTAGTGAACTCATCTGGGCCTGAAGTTATCTTGGAAGGTTATTAATTAATGATTCAATATGCTTAATAAATATAGGTCTATTCAGAATGTCTACTTTTTGTTTTGTAAAATTTTTTGAATTTGATAGATTGTGTTTGTTCAAGAAAGGGGTCCATTTAATCTGTATTATCAAATTTATGGGCACAGCATTGCTTATAACATCCTTTTTAATATTTACATGATCAGTTTGATGGCCCATCTTTCATTTATAATATCAGCTATTTTTGCATGCCTTATGCCTTTTTATCCTTGTTAGCTTAGCTAGAGGCGTATCAATTTTATTAATCATTTAAAAGAATCAGCTCTTGGTTTCATTAATTTTTTTTTCCTATAGATTTCCTGTTTTAAATTTCATTGACTTAGGCTCTAATAGTAACTTTTCTTCTTTTTCATTTGGATTCAATTTATTTTTCAGTGTTTTTTTTTTTTAAAGAAACCTTAGATTTTTTATTATAGTTCCCTCTTTTTTAACATACCTATGAGACGCTATGTATTTCCTTCCAGTCACTTCCTTTAGCTGTATCGCAGACATTTTAACTAGTTGTTATTTTTATTTTCATCTAGTTCAAAATATGTTTAAATTCTTTGCTGAGACTTATTCTTTGATGTACTATTTAGGAGTTTGTTGTTTAATCTCATAGTATTTTGAGATAGTTCAACTCTTTCTATTATTTATTTTAGTTAATTTTATTGTTACTCATTTTAAAGTGTGTTTTTAGTACAGAATATTGCATACCTTGTCATTATGGGATGGATTGTGTATTTCTAAATCTTATCTGCTGAAGTCATCTCTCCAGTACTTAATAATGTTACTTTATTTGGAAATAAGTTGATCTAGACATAATTAAGCTGAGAGGAAGTTATCTGGGAGGGTTTCCCTAGTGGGTCAAATGGAAAAGAATCTGATTGTAATATGGGAGACTCAGGGTTGATCTCTTGGCTGGGAAAAAATCCCCTGGAGAAGGAAATGGCAACCCACTCCAGTATTCTTGCCTGGGAAATCCCATGGACAGAGGAGCCTAGTGGGCTCACAAAGGGTCATTCATGACTGAACAGCTCACACTAATACAATATGACTGGTGTTGTTACAAGAAGGAGAAATTTAGAGATAGACATGGACATGGGAGTCTTTTGGAAAACTGACTTTTTTTTATTATGTAATGTTTTTTCTTATCCCTCATTATTTCCCTGGGAAATCGCATGGACGGAGGAGCCTGATAGGCTAGTCCATGGGGTCACGAAGAGCCGTACCCAACTGAGCGACTGACTTCACTTTCACTGTTCACTTTCATGCACTGGAGAAGGAAATGGTAACCCACTCCAGTATTCTTGCCTGGAGAATCCCAAGGACGGGGGAGCCTGGTGGGCTGCCATCTGTGGGGTCGCACAGAGTAGGACACAACTGAAGTGACTCAGCAGCAGCAGAATTATTTCACTTGTTCTGATATCAGCTTTGTACGAAATTAAAATTTCTTTTTTTCTTAGTGTTAGCATGGTATGCCTTTCTCCACCCTTTTACTTTTAATTTAGCTATATTTTTATATGCAAAGGGGGTTTCTTATAGACAGTATAGTATTTGGTCTTATTTTCTTTTAAATGTACTCTGAGAATCTCTATCTTTAATTGCATTTTGACCATTGATGCTTAAAGTGGTCACTGATATAGATGGATTAATATCTACCATATTTGTAACTGTTTTCTATCCATTGCATCTGTTGTTTCTTTTGCTTTTTGTCTTCCACTTATTTATGCCTTCTCTGGTTTTAATAGAGCATTACACACAAAATCATCTCTCCTTTCAGTGTATAAATTGACTTATGAATGCATACATAGATATACACAAACACACAGCAGGCCTATGATACATTTTGAGTTAATTTTTGTTTAATTTCAGAGGTAAGTCCAGATTCACGTTTTGCACAAGGAAGTCTAGTTGCTTTAGCCTTATTTGTTGAAAAAATCTACTCTTCCGCCATTAAATTGCCTTTATGTCTTTGTTAAAAATCACTTGGCTATATTGGTATGAGTCTAGTTCAAGGCTTTCTATTCTGTTTCCTTGATTTATGTGTCTATTATTTTGCCAATATTGCAATGCTTTATTACTGTAGCTATATAATAATTCTAGAGTGGGTATGGTAAGTTTCTGAACTTTGTTCTCCTCCAGTATTGTTTTGCTTTCTAGTAATTTAATTTTTTCATATAAATTTTAGAATCAGCTTGTAAACATCTACAAAATAGCTAGTTGGAACTTTGACTGGTATTGTGTTGAATCTATTGTGCAGGTTGGAGAGAACTGACATTTTAATAATATTGAGTCTTCCAATTTATGACAGAGTATCTTCTCCATTTATTTTGTTTTTTTTCTGTGATATCTTTCATTACTACATTGTAGGTTTTTTACACATATATCTAATACATATTCTATCAAATTTATATCTAAGTATTTCATTTCTCCAATTGTTCCTTGATAAAGGTACAAATGTGATTCAATGGAGGAAGAGTAACCTTTTCAACAAATTGTGCTTGAGCAATTGGACATTTATTGGCTAAAAAGTGAACCTCTATCTAAATGTCACATCTTATACAAAAACTAACTCAAACAGATCAGACTTAAGTGAAATGTATAAAACTATATAACTTTTAGAGATTACAAGAGATAGAACCTTTCAAATCTAGAGCTAGACCAGGAATTCTTAGGCTTAATTTCAAAAACATGACCCATAAATTGATTAGTTAAACTTCATCAATATTAGAAACATTTGCTCTATGAAAGACTATCTTAAGAGGATGAATAAACAAGATATGGACTGGGAGAATATACTTGCAAATCATATATCCAAGAAGGGACTAGCATGTAGCCTATATACTAAAATAATTTAATGTGATTTACTCAGGAATGACCTAAATCAAACCCCTTATAATTATACAATGGAAGTGAGAAATAGATTTAAGGGACTAGATCTGATAGACAGAGTGCCTGATGAGCTATAGACAGAGGTTCATGACATTGTACAAGAGACAGGGATTAAGACCATCCCCATGGAAAAGAAATGAAAAAAGCAATATAGCTGTCTGAGGATGCCTTACAAATACCTGTGAAAAGAAGAGAAGTGAAAAGCAAAGGAGAAAAGGAAAGATATTCTCATTTGAATGCAGAGTTCTAAAGAAGAGCAAGGAGAGATAAGAAAGCCTTCCTCAGTGATCAATGCAAAAAATAGAGGAAAACAACAGAATGGGAAAGACTAGAGATCTCTTCAAGAAACTTAGAGATACTGAGGCAACACTTCATGCAAAAATGGGCTTGATAAAGGACAGAAATTGTATGGACTTAACAGAAACAGAAGATATTAAGAAAAGGTGGCAAGAATACACAGAGGAACTGTACAAAAAAATCTTCATGACCCAGATAATCATGATGGTGTGATCACTCACCTAGAGCCAGACATCCTGGAATCTGAAGTCAAGTGGGCCTTAGGAAGCATCACTACAAACAAAGCTAGTGGAGGTGATGAAATTCCAGTTGAGCTATTTCAAATTCTGAGAGATGATGCTGTGAAAGTGCTGCACTCAATATGCCAGTAAATTTGGAAAATTCAGCAGTGGCCACAGGACTGGAAAAGGCCAATTTTCATTCCTATCACAAAGAAAAGCAATGCCAAAAAATGCTCGAACTACCGCACAATTTCACTCATCTCATACACTAGTAAAATAGTGCTCAAAATTTTCCAAGACAGTCTTCAGCAATACGTCAACTGTGAACTTCGAGATGTTCAAGCTGGTTTTAGAAAAGGCAGAGGAACCAGAGATCAAATTGCCAACATCCAATGGATCATCAAAAAAGCAAGAAAATTCAAGAAAAACATCGATTTTCTGCTTTTGACTATGCCAAAACCTTTAACTGTTTGTGGAAAATTATTCAAGAGATGGGAATACTAGACCATTTGACCTGTCTCTTGAGAAATCTGTATGCAAGTCAACAGTTAGAACTGGACATGGAACAACAGACTGGTTTTAAATAAGAAAAGGGGTACATCACGGCTGTATATTGTCACCCTGCTTATTTAACCTATATGCAGAGTACATCATGAGAAAAAATGCTGGGCTGGAAGAAGCACAAGCTAGAATCAAGATTGTGGGGAGAAATATCAATAACCTCAGATATGCAGATGACACCACCCTTATGGCAGAAAGTGAAGAGGAACTAAAAAGCCTCTTGCTAAAAGTGAGAGAGGAGAGTGAAAACGTTGGCTTAAAGCTCAACATTCAGAAAACTAAGATCATGGCATCTGATCCCATTACTTTATAGGAAATAGATGGGAAACAGTGAAAACAGTGTCATACTTTATCTTTTGGGGCTCCAAAATCACTGCAGATGGGGATTGCAGCCATGAAAGTAAAAGACGCTTATTCCTTTGAAGGAAAGTTATAACCAACCTTGACAGCATATTAAAAGGCAGAGATATTACTTTGCCAGCAAAGGTCCATCTAGTCAAGGCTATGGTTTTTCCAGTATTCATGTACAGATGTGAGAGTTGGACGGTGAAGAAAGCTGAGCGCCAAAGAATTGATGCTTTTGAACTATGGTGTTGGAGAAGACTCTTGAGAGTCCCTTGGACTGCAGGAGATCTAATCAGTCCATCCTAAAGGAGATCAGTCCTGGGTGTCCATTGGAAGGACTGATTTTGAAGCTGAAACTCCAATACTTTGGCCACCTCATGTGAAGAGTTGATTCATTGGAAAAGCCCTTGATGCTGGGAAGGATTGGGGGCAGGAGGAGAAGGGGACGGCAGAGGATGAGATGGCTGGATGGCATCACCGACTTGATGGACATGAATTTGGGTAAACACCAGGAGTTGGTATGGACAGGGAGACTTGGCAAGCTGTGACTCATGGTGTCTCAAAGTGTCAGACTCGACTGAGCTACGGAACGGAACGGAACTGAACAAGATATATGTACTTGGTCATTCAGATGACCAAAATATATTTCTCATATATATTTGGTCTTTGTCTATTGCCGGGGTCCGGCCCCGGCTGGTCCGGGGGTCTTGAGGGATGAGTGGCTTCAGGGAAGTACTGAGCTGAGTCAATGTGGTGATGGAGCAGTCTCTCTCGTTTATTGTTGTTGGTTTACAGTTTTTATAGCCAAGAAACACACCCTTTACATCACAATTATTTTATACAATCTTTTGTTTTCTGCCTACCATCAACAACTTTAACATTAAGCTCATTTTCCTTGCAGAAGTTGGATTGCTGCATAATTAAATTTAACAATAGTATGTTTACCATTTGAATGTCTCCAGCATACTTCGATAAGTACATCAATCTAAGTAGAAAGGTTACGTTTCTCTTATTAGGTGCAAGTATGTAGAAGCTAGAGGGAAGGGCTTAAGCTTGAAACTGTTTTATTCTGTTAACCTATTCCAATTCTTACAAGGAAAGAGAAAAGAGGATAAAGACAGAGTTTGGCAGCATTGCTTTAACAATAAAACCCTATTAACCTTATAACTACTATAATGAATTCCTTTGTCTACAATATCCTAGAGCAATCAATGTCTCTAACTCTGCTGGCCACAGTTATGAGCGTTCCTAAGTCCCATTCCCTTGGTCTCTTCAAGGAAAAGAGCCTCCTCCGTGGAGTGGTCGGGAGAGTGGGATGTGGAAAGGTGACCCACGTAGGAGCCCTTCTGGTGGTGGCCTTGCCATGATCCCCAGAAAACCCTCGGTAAACTCCCCAGTAATGAGTAGGAGGTGTAGTAATCTATTTAAATGTCCCTTATTCCTCCTTTGTCCTCAGGGAAGGGAATCTGCCTTCCCTAATCTCCTGAGGGAAATAAGGTCTGAGAGAATTATCTCAGGATGAATTCTTTCTAACTGGGACTGACCTGAGATGAGCTAAAACATAAACAGATGATCATAAACAGAACTTCCCAAGAAAAATACCAGGAGGGGCCTTGCCTTGGGATGCCCCAAAGGAAAATCCACTTTGCAGTTTCCTTCTTAATCTCAGGACCTTGTCATCTGAGTGATGGGGCATCCTGATGGTTCCCGGCAGTCTATTGTTCCTAGCTAACAACTCCCTAAAATTTAGAATTTCCTGAACAATGAGTATAATGGCAATATCAGTTAAATTCAGTTCAGTCGCTCAGTCCCTTATGTCCTTTGATAATAAACTGGTAGCCTATTAAGTAAAATGTTACCCTGAATTCTATGAGCTTCTCTAGCAAATTAAACCCAGAGAGAGAGAAAGTCATTGGAACCTATGATCCATGGCCAGATGGGCAGAAACACAGATGACTACCGACCTGGGTTTGTAATTGACACGTCTGAAGTTGCATGGGGTGGGGGAAGGGGCACAGTCATAAAGTCATATGAGCCTAAGCCTTTAACTTGTGGGGTCTAATGTTACCACCTGGTATGGTGTTAGATTTTCTTTGAATTGCAGGACACCATGCTGGTATCTGAGATTTGCTTGGTTCTGGGGATTCCCTCCTGACCCCAGCCATATTGGAATTGGATGATAAGAACAGTTTTAATAAAAGATATAAATAGAAACTTCTCTGAAGAGGATACATCAATGGCAAATAAGCACATGAAAAGATATTCAACAGCCTAGTCATTAGGGAAACACAAATTAAAGCCGATGAGATATCACTCACTGCATGTGAAATAGTTAAAATTAAATTCTAAAATGTATTGACAATAGCAAATAATTATGAGGATTCAGAGAAAGTAAATGACTCATATGCATTGCTGATAGGGATGCAAAATAGTAAACCCTCTCTGGAAGTTTGGCAATTGGTTTTTTATATAACTAAACATGCAATGATTTTATGGCTGGTAATTGTTTCCTGGTAATTTTCCCAGAGAGATAAAAACATATGATTACACAAATACCTATACATTGATGTTTTAGGGGCTTTATTCATTACCAACAAAACTTGGAAATGACTCAAATGTTATTCAGTGTTGACTTGTTAAAACTGCCTTATGTACACCCCATGGTGTATCATTCAAAAATAAAAATGGATAGACCTGATGCACAAAATAACCTTGGATAAATTGTCAGAATTACGTTCAGTGAAAAAGGTTAAGTCAAATCTTATATAGTGTGTAATTCCATTTCTATAACATTCTTGAAATAAAATCATTGAAATCTTCAGTTACATAATCTCAAGAGAAACAGGCATGTAAATATTGATATTTCTCTTTAATGATGAAAAAGGGAATATCAGGTGCACATACACACACACGTTTGTAAATATACATACACATTTGTCTAGCTAACTCAGCACCCAATCACTCAGAAGTTACCTATTCAATTATGCTTGGAATTTTAGTGTATTTATAAAGTTCTCTCTTAAGTTGTTTATATATGGATAGATAGATATTAAGAGAAATTCTCTAAGGTGGTAATTTTAAGTGATAAAATTGTGGCTGGCTTATTCACATTTTTATAAATGTTATTTTTCTTTTAATGAATGAAGGGGTATACACTCTATCTGTGTCCCCCAAATTCACATGACATAGCCTTACCCCCAATGTGATGGTATTTGGAGAATGGGCCTTTGGGAGATAATTAGGTTCAGATAAATTCATGAGGTTGGGGCTCTTATGATGGAATTAGTGCTCTTATAAGAAGATACCAAAGAGCTTGATTTCTCGCTGTCCCCCTACAAGGAGTTAGCCACCGCCAACAAGCCAGTAAGAAACACTTGACCAGAAACCAACCATGCTAGAACCTTCTTCTTGGACTTCTAGCCTCTAGAACTATAAGAGAATGAGTTTCTATCATTAAGCCACCAAATCTATGATATTTTATTATAGCAGCTGACACATACTGTAGTCTCTTTACCCTTAAAGAAGGAATGTTACATTGTTTAAAGTTCCATAACACATCCAAGAACTTGCTGATATCTCTTATGAACTACCTTATATCTTATAGAGAATATAAATACCAATTTTTTAGAAGCCATAGTAAAATATATTTAAAAGAACAAAACTTTTCAGGAAAGTCCTATTTGCAGTTATTTAATTCTACCATTAATTCATTGGACTAACTTGGATACTTTTTTCCTTTTTATTTCTCCTCATTTTTTAAATTAGAAAACTTTCTGATTTTTAAGAATGACACATCACAGAAAAAGAAAACTGCTCCAATTATCTTTTGGGAATGAGTTTTCATACTACCTGCACATCAATTCTTCTCAAGAGGAGACATACCTATTTCAAGGCTTCTTATAAAATTACTATTTAAGCAGCCCTTGCTTGTGTTAAAATTGTTTAGTCTACCTGAATTGCCTCAAGAAAAAATATGCTAAAGAAGCTTTATAAAAGGAAAACTTCTTGTTATTCAACTCATATGTTCCTCCTGAGAATTTTTTTAAGCATATTTATTTTAAGAACCTGTGGGGAAATTTACATTTTGTTCAGAGTTGTAAACAACAAATATAATAAAGATTCAAATAAAGTTGCTGAAGCAGGAGTGTGTTGAATTGCTCCAGTAAATTTTTGGGTGTCTATTTATATATGTTTCTAATATTTCCCTCTGAAACATTTATGAGGAAAAGAAATAAAATGTTAGAAGCAAAGATCTAGTGGTACATTTATGCAACATGTTGCCATAGATAAACTAATATAAGACAAATATGAATGGGAATATGTCTAAATGCTATAGAATTATAGCTGCATTTCTAAAAAAATGTTTAATCAATCCATCAGTTAGCAAATCACTCTTGTCATATGTATGCATTTAGCAATTAAGTCTTGACCTATGATAAATACTAATCTGTGTTATTTTTAAAGTTTATTTCACACTAAATGTTCTGATAATGGGAAGGAAAGATGTTCCAGAATAGGAAAATAATAGTACTTCAACAAAACAATATATTAATAGTTGCCAAGCTCCATAAGCTTATACAATGTTCCTTTAAAAAAAATGTTTAATAATTTTTAAGTAAGTCACTTGCTTAATTTACTTTCCAGTCAATTCATTTTATTTATAATCTTAATCTAATAATAAAATTATGAGAATAACAATGTTACTTTTATGTGTATCTTCATAAATATCAATTCAGTAGCCTTAACAGTAAGAATTTAGTTATCTTTAAAATTAACACAGAATCAATCCTTTCCAACATGAACCATAAAGATAAAGCTACATTTCATAAAATTACCAAATATTCTTGCCTTGTTTACACAAATTATTCAACTGACATATCTTAAGGATTTACTTGCAGACATGTGCTACCACTTCACTGGTATCAACCAGGCCCTTTGGAAGGATGTATGGTACTTCTGTTGGATAGCACAGGAGTGCTTGCAAACTTGGGGCTTGGTTAAGGAGAATATATTTGAGACTTTCAGTTTGGAGGGGGGAGTATATTTCTGTAGTTTTCAGGAACTTTTGCTTACAGTTATTAATGCTACTTTTTATAATGTAGGAATGAATTTCAGTAATAATCCTACTATACATTTTTAATTGAATTTTTATTTCATATTGGAATAAACTTTATTTACAATGTTGTGTTTGTTACAAGTGATATATATATATATATACATACACACACACACATACACACACACACACACATACATACATACATACATACATATATATCTATTATTTCTCAGATTCTTTTCCCATGCAGGGTATTACAGAATATTGAGTGTAGTTCCCTGTACTACATAATAGGTCCCTGTTGATTATTTTAAATACAGAAATGTGAACATGTCAATCCCAAACTCCCAGTCTATCCTTCCCTACTCCTTTCCCATCTGGTAATCATAAATTCATTCTCTATCACAAGTCTGTGAGTCTATTTCTGTTTTGCAAATAAGATCATTTCTATATTTTTTGATTTTACATATAAACAATATCATATATTTGTCTTTCTTTGAATTATTTCACTAGCATGATAATCTCCAGATTCACCCGTATTGCTGCAAATGACATTATTTTATTCTTTTTAATGGCTGAGTAAAACTCCATTGTACATGTGTACCATGTCTTCTTTATCCATTCCTCTGTTGATGGATATTTAGCTTGTTTCCATGTCTTGGCTATTGTAAATAATGCTGCAATGAAAATTGGAGTACATATATCTTTTTGAATTATGGTTCTCTCTGGATATATGCCTACAAGAGGGATAACTGGGTCACATGGTAGTTCTATTTTTACTTTTTTTAAGTAACCTCCATATTGTTCTCCACAGTGGTTGTATTAATTTACATTGCCACTAGCAGTGTATAGGGATTCCCTTTTCTCCATATCCTCTTCAGCATTTATTGTTTGTAGATATTCTGATGATGGCCATTCTGACAGCTGAGAGATAATATCTCATTGTAGTTTTGATTTCTGTAATAATTAGCAATATTGAGCACCTTTTCATGTGCCATTTGGCCATCTGTCTGTCCTCTTTGGAGAAATATCTATTTATATCTTCTGTCCACTTTTTGACTGGATTTTTGCTTTTTTGAAATTGAGCTGCATGAGCTGCTTGTATAGTTTGGAGATTAATCACTTATTAGTCATTTCATTTTCAAATATTTTCTCTCTTTTTTTTTTTAAATTTTCTTTACTTTATTGTGTTGGTTTTGCCATACAATGACATGAAACCGCCATGGGTTTACATATGCTCCCCCTCCAGAACCCCCCTCCCTCCTCCGTCCCGATTCCCTCCCCACTGGGACATCTCGGTGCACCAGCCCCGAGCATCAATCCTGGGCTGGCGATTGATTTCACATATGATAATTAACATGTTTCAATGCCCTTCTCCCATATCATCCCACCCTTGCCCTCATCCACAGAGTCCACGAGTCTGTTCTATACATCTGCGTTCCTTTTGCTGTCTCGCATGCAGGGTTCTCGCTGCCATCTTTCTAAATTCCATATTTATGCGTTAGTATACTGTATTGTTGTTTTTCCTTCTGGCTTACTTCACTCTGGATAATAGGCTCCAGTTCCATCCACCTGAGTAGAACTGATTCAAATGAATTTTTTTTTATTTTCTCTTATACTGTGGATTTTCTTTCTGTTTTGTTTATGACTTCCTTTGGTGAAAAAAATCTTTTGAGTTTAAATAGGTTTGGTTTTGTTTTTCCATTACTCAAGTAGGTCAATCCAAAAAAGATATTGCTGTGATTTATGTTAGAGTATTCTGCCTGTTTTCCTCTAAGAATGTAATAGTATTTAGTCTTACATTTAGGTCTTCAATCCATTTTAAATTTATTTTTGTGTATGGTGTTAGGGAATTTCTATTTTTTTTTTTTTTGTACATATAGCTGTCCTGTTTCCCCAGAACCACTTATTGTCTCTTCTCCATTGTATATTCTTGCTTCTTTTGTTATAAATTAATTGACCATAGGTGCATTTTGTTTCTGGGTTTTCTATCCTCTTCCATTGATCTACATTTGTTTTGGGGTCAATACTGTACTGTCTTGATTACTATAGCTTTGTAGTATAATCTGAGGTCAGGGAGTCTGATTCTTCTATATCTGTTTTTCTTGGGGATTTTTCGTTAATTATTTGGAGTCTTTTATGTATCCTTACAAATTGGAAAAAAAAATTCGTCCTAGTTCTATGAAAAATGCCTGCCACAGGTAATTTGATAGAGGTTTTGTGGAATCTGCAGATTGTTTTGGGTAGTATAATCATTTTGACAATATTTGACTCCTCTAAACCAAGCACATGATATTTCTTTCCATTTGCTTGTGTCATCTTCTATCTATTTCATTGTTTTTTTAGTTTCTCAGAGCACAGGTCTTCTGCCTCATTATGTAGGCTTATTCCTCAGTGTTTTATTCTTTCTAATGCAATGATAGGTGGATTGTTCCCTTAAATTTTCCTTCTGATCTTTTGTTGTTAGTGTATAGAAATACGACAGATTTCTCTGTATTTAATTTTGTATCCTAAAACCTTACCAAATTCATTGAGGTCTACTAATTTTCTGGTAGAATTTGATGATTTTCTATTTATAGCATTATGTCATCTGCAAACGGCAGTTTTATTTCTTCTATTCCAATTTGAATTCTTTGTTTATTTTCCTTCTGCGATTGCCTTGGCTAACTAGAACTTCCCTCCACATCCAGGCTTATCTCTCCACCAATGAGGGGACTTCCCAGGGTGGGGGAACCTGTCTTACTTTATAGCTCCTTCCCTGGGGTGCAGGGCCCTCCTGATTTTTTCCTCTTTCCCTCCCTTTTTCTTTTGTCCTACCCAGTTATATGGAGGATTTCTTACCTTTTTGGAGGTCATAAGTCCTTTGCTAGCATTCAGTTGATGTTCTGTACAAATAATTCCTCTTGTAGATGTGTTTCTGATGTATTTGTGGGAAGAGGTAAGCTCTGCATCCTACTCCTCTGCTGTCTTGATTCCTTTCCCTATATTGTTAATTAAAGAAATGAAGGTAGGTAAAAAATGGAGTCTAAACACTACTTAAGTTGTGTATATATATATATATATATATATATATATATATATATACCACTTAGGTATATATATACATATATATGTACTTAGTACACATATGTGTACATCATATATGTATCATATATACATATATCATATATATATACACATATCTCAAGCATATATGTATATATATACATACACACATATATAATAATGAGATTTACATTATGATATATTTGATAGATACTTTTCCTGCTTATTACCTTTTCACAAGAACATGGGCATTCATTTCTGTTCCAGTTAGATAAACGTTAATAAAACTCATTCTCCTATCTTGGCAAAGTTGGATCTCAGGCATTGAGATGCTGCAGTGGCATCTGAAGATCAAAGAAACTTGGATCCCTGCATGTCTGGATGTATAATGGTCATAATCAACTCACATCAGTAGATTTAGGGGCCAAGTGTGGGAATTCTATCAGACCATTTAGGGCTTGCCTAATTTACTCAGTAATATTGTTCTGTAAATGATACATGGCTTAGTTTCATTTATTATGTAATCAAGTTGAATATGAACATATACTTGTGTTTGAGCATAAAACATGTTTTAATAATAGTTCTTTATGTAGATACTGCTTAACATTGATTTTCTTTTCAAAATAATATCAAATATAAATAATGTAATCAAACAGTTCTGGCACTAAATATCTGTGTATTTTGAACTAGACTAATATTAGCATCTTTTCTGATTTAGGCCATTTGTATTCTGCTAAAAATGATACAAGGCAATCTTAAACTCTAGTAGATATTTGCCTATCTATACCAGTTAGGTGTCATCCTACTGAGAGAAAATGTTCTATATGTAATAAAGTCTGGTCATAAAATCACTCTATTTTGAAGTTCCTGTTGGATATTAAGGATACCATGATAAAGATGCAGTGTTTGTTTTTAAGTAGTGAGTGCTTGAAGGTTTGTAAACAATGTTTGTGTTTACTACTAAGTGAATCCAAATTGCATTGCATTTTACTTTTCCCTCACAGGAGGTAATAAACCAAAAAATATCATTAAAATTATAGTCTCTGAGAGTTAAAAAGAAATATAAATATTCTTTATATCAAAGCACCAAGCAAACCTATTAATAGATCTAAGTACTATTCTGATATTCTAATCATAACTACCCAGAGCTAGCCACACAATTTATTGCTAAACATATGCATTTGCCAGTCTCCCTTAAAGGCTGTCCTCAGTGCTTTCCTTCCTATATACAATGTCAGACATTCATTTCCTTACAATTCAAAACCTTACAGAAAAATTATATAAAGAAACTAAAATATCCTGCCTTTGAGATCATAAGTAATATTTCAAAATTATAACAAACTCCATTAACTGAAAGCCAAATCATTTTTGTAAGCATTGGACATTTCAAGAATATAAATTATTTTAAGATTAGAAGGCTAAAATCTGGAAGAAAATAAGATAGACTATATGCAACAAACAACAGATGTGGAAAAACTAAAGGAAGAAATGGATCTTCTCTCCCAAATTTCTCCACTGTTGTTGTAAGAGCTGCTGGCAAGGGAGAGGGTTTCACTAAGAAGGACTAAGCAGGCTCACCTCACAGGTTAAAGGTGTGCAGACAAAGTATGCAGAGTTGGCATCCAGTGGTTGGTCAGCTATGGCAAAGTGTGCTCCAAGTTGTTTCCCAATGAGACTGCATGACAAGTTCCCAATACCTAGAGTCCACACAGCCTGTGAGATGGAGATTTACTTCCACCTGTTTTCATTGTCATACATGGACGATTGCTCCTCAGCTAGGACCTTGCATTCCTCCACATTTATTTAAAGAATTTATATACTTTGTTCAGTTATACATAATTCTGTGTTGTGCTGTGCTTAGTTGCTCAGTTGTGTCAGACTCTTTGCAACCCCATGGACTGTAGCCCACCTGGCTCCTCTGTCCATGGGGATTCTACAGGTAGGAATACTGAAATGGGTTGCCATGCCCTCCTCCAGGGAATCTTCCCAATCTTGGACTGGAGCCTAGGTCTCCCACTTTGCAGGTGAAACTTTTATCAGCTGAGCTACCAGGGAAGCCTAATTCTACCAGCACACAAACTCCTTTGCAGTGTCTCAGAACTCTCATATTTTGTTGTGCAAATGCATCATCCGGAGATCTAATTAAAATGTAAAATCCAATTCAGTAGATTTATGGCACAGTCTGAGTTTCTGTCTTTCTAACAAACTGTCAGATGATGGCAGTGCCTTAGTCTAAAGGCCATATTAACATCGGAGTCATTCAAGTCTCAGCCATGAATGCATATGAATCACATGGTAAAATATTTAAAACAGAACTGTCCAAGTTTCAAAAGCCACTTGCCAAAAACATTTTTGTTGTAATGAGCCTGAAGTGATACCATCATACCAGAACTTGTTAAAAGCTCCTTGGTGATTTCTACCATGTACTGGTACTACTGCTGTGCTTAGTCTCTCAGTTGTGTCTGACAATTTGTGACCCTATGGACTGTAGCCCACCAGTCCTATCTGTCCATGGGCATTCTCCAGGCAAGAATAGTGGAGTGGGTTGCCATGCTTTCCTCCAGGGGATCTTCCCAACCCAAGGATTGAACCCAGGTCTCCCATATTGCAGGTGGATTCCTTACCTTCTCAGGCACCTAGGAAGTTAAGGAGTTAAAGTAGGGAAGACCTTCAGCACCTGCTTTTTGGTGGGACTGAAAAGAAAAGAGTGAACCTAAAGCTCTTTTGTTAAACCAGTATTTATCAATATAAAACTAGCCCAATTTTGTAAGTAAATATTTATACACATATCATTAACTTTCTACATTATTACAGCATGATTTGTTTTACTTGTGTATAAAAAGTAAGTAATGAGTTTTTGACTTTAAAAAGTACTAGTAAAAGCCAGCATCTCTTTGAAACTAAGTTGTACTGATTCCAAATAGGAAAAGGAGTACGTCAAAGCTGTATATTGTCACCCTACTTATTTAAGTTTTATGCAAAGTATATTATGAGAAACACTGTGCTGGAAGAAGCACAAGCTGGAATCAGGATTGCTGGGAGAAATATCAATAACCTCAGATATGCAGATGACACCACCCTTATGGCAGATAGTGAAGAAGAAATAAAAACCTCTTGATGAAAGTGAAAGAGGAGAGTGAAAAAGTTGGTTTAAAGCTCAGCATTCAGAAAACTAAGATCATGGCATGTGGTCCCATCACTTCATGGGAAACAAATGGGGAAACAGTGGAAACAGTGTCAGACTCTATTTTGGAGGGCTCCAAAATCACTGCAGATGGTGATTGCAGCCATGAAATTAAAAGACGGTTACTCTTTTGAAGGAAAGTTATGACCAACTTAGATAGCGTATTTAAAAGCTGAGACATTACTTTGTCAACAAAGGTCTGTCTAGTCAAGGCTATGGTTTTTCCAGTGGTCATGTATGGATGTGAGAGTTGGATGGTGAAGAAAGCTGAGCGCCAAAGAATTGATGCTTTTGAACTGTGGTTTTTGAGAAGACTCTTGAGAGTTCCTTGGACTGCAAGGAGATCCAACCAGTCCATCCTTAAGAAGATCAGTTCTGGGTGTCCATTGGAAGGACTGATTTTGAAGCTGAAACTCCAATACTGCGGCCACCTCACACCAACAGTTGATTCATTGGAAAAGATCCTAATCCTGGGAAAGATCAGGGTCAGGAGGAGAAGGGGATGACAGAGGATGAGATGGCTGGATGGCCTCACCGACTAGATGGGCCTGGGTTTTGCTGGACTCCGAGAGTGGGTGATGGGCAGGGAGGCCTGGTGTACTGTGGTTCATGGGGTTGCAAAGAGTCGAACACGACTGAGTGACTGAACTGAACTGTCCTGTGATTAACATGCATCATTCACTAAATCTCTCATACGTATAAACCAAATGAAAAAAAAAAAAAAAGAGCAAATGACCAATTCAGTTCAGTTCAGTCACTCAGTCGTGTCTGACTCTTTGTGACCCCACGGACTGCAGCACACCAGGCTTCCCTGTCCATCACGAACTCCTGGAGCTTACTCAAATTCATGTCCATCGAGTTGGTCATGCCATCCAACCATCTCATCCTCTGCCATCCCCTTTTCCTCCTGTTTTCAATCTTTCCCAGCATCAGGGTCTTTTCCAATGAGACAGTTCTTTGTATCAAATGGCCAAAGTATTGGAGTTTCAGCTTCAGCAGCAGTCCTTCCAATCAATATTCAGGACTGATTTTCTTTAGGATTGACTGGTTGGATCTCCTTTCTGTCCAAGGAACTCTCAAGAATCTTCTCCAACACCACAGTTCAAAAGTATCAGTTCTTCAGAACTCAGCTTTCTTTATAGTCCAACTCTCACATCCATATATGCTTTACTAAACAGTAAATTTTTGTGTGTGTACTATTTCACACTGACTTGTAAATGATAATGTAACTCTAAAGCAAGACTTGGAATTGGAAATTGTTAACTTGAATTGGAAATTCCAAGACTTGAAATGGAAATTTCAGTTATGACTTTTATCCTAATGCTTTTGTCCAGTGAGAAAATATATGAAGCAAAGTAATATTTTAAGTGCATGGATTATAGCAATTGGAGGATCCTTACCTTTGCTTGTATCAAAGAAATTTAAGTTAAGTATCAAATCCTTCCATTAAGAATAGTTTTAGAATTTATTATTGCAAAACGTACATATTATGAACATGATCATATATTTTTGAATGTAAATCTTTGGATATAGAACTTAAAGACATTTAAGAAGTTCTTGATCCTATATTCCTGAACTAAATAAAACTATTCTTGCCAGATGAGAATTTAACCTATCTTAAATTATCTTTAGAGAAATCAATTAACACTCTTCCCACACAGTAATCAATTGCATTTATTAACTTTCTTGAACTGTATCTTTCTGTGTATTCCAGATATATTTCATTTGATCTAGTTTGACCTTAACCAAAAAGGGAAAAACAGGACACTTTCCATGTTAAAGCTAATCACATATATTAACAATACTGTGAAGTTGTTTTTTAAGGGCTTCCCTGATAGCTCAGTTGGTAAAGAATCCACCTGCAATGCAGAAGACCCTGCTGGGATTCCTGGGTTGGGAAGATCCACTGGAGAAGGGATACACTACCCACTCCAGTATTCTTGGTCTTCCTCTGTAGCTCAGCTGGTAAAGAATCTGCTAGCTATGCGGGAGACCTGGGTTCAGTCCCTGGGTTGGGAAGATCCCTTGGAGAGGGGAAAGGCCACCCACTCCAGTATTCTGGCCTGGAGAACTCCATGGACCGACATAACTGAGAGACTTTCGGTTTCAGAATGATTTTCGTTCCCAAAAGAAATGTGTACATGTTTATTCCCTTTGGTTGCCCAGGATCTGTCTCCAGCTCTGAACAACATAACCATTTTCTATTAAGGTATTGTATCTCCTGTGCTATGCACTCTCTAGGTGAAACCAGCCTCTGTTCTGCTCTCTTCTAGCCAAGATTCAGAACACTAATCAAGTTCTGTATAAGTCAACAGTGCCCACGGATTTTGTTTAAAGTTTCATAGTTCATTTGATCACTTTTTCAGGCTTACCTGTTATTGATGGTATTTCCTCCTAGTGTAAACATCGTTCCTCCTATTTAAAACCTCATTCCTCCTATTTCCTCCGGTTGTAAACCTCATTGCTCCTATCTCCTCCTATTGTAAACCTCATACTTGATAGTGCCAAAACAATGGGCTCTCCCTAAAGAATTGTTCTTTATTACAAAAGTCTTTCATAAGTCAATTGATGTTTCTGAATTTTTAGGTTTATTTCTTATTGAGACTTGATCCATCATTCCATCTCTCTCGCTAGATAGATACTAATTGAATGGCACACAGATATACTTAAGCAAGCATCTGTTATAGAAATTTGACCATAGTTACAATTACTGCATAGAAACTATTTTTTAAGATTTCTATAATCAAAGACAATGAGCATTAAAATTGAAAACTCATGGAGACATCACTGTATTTATGTTGTTTCTTCCCAGTTAAAATAGTCCAAAATTTGTCAATTCTGTAAAAGTAACAGAGTCAAATCACTCTGACATAATAATTGATTACCATGGAAGTGAAAGTCCCTCAGCCATGTCCAACTCTTTGCGAACCCATGGACTATATTGTCCATGGGATTCTCCAGGCCAGAATATTGGAGTGAGTAGCCTTTCCCTTCTCCAAAATCTCTTCCCAACCCAGGAATGGAACTCAGGTATCCTGCATTGCAGGTGGATTCTTGATCAGCTGGACTACAAGGGAAGCCCAAGAATACTGGAGTGGATAGTTTGTCCCTTCTCCAATGGATCTTCCCAATCCAAGAATCCAACCAAGGTTTCCTGCATTGCCGAAAGATTCTTTACCAACTGAGCTATCAGTGAAGCCCTTGATTACCATAATCTGCTATTGTTTGTGATTTTTAAATAAAAAAATTAAAAATACTGTTTACCTTTTAGTGAGTGCTTTGCTCGTAGTAGCATGATGTGCCACTCTTTATTATTTAAATTGGAGAAAATTCTTGATATCTTTGCATATCAGATTTCTTCCTATAAAATAGAAATAATTTCTGGCTTAATAAGTGCAGAAGTTATTTTTCTTTCAAATGTCAAATATTTCAAATATTGAAGAGGAAAATAATTCATTGTAAGATTTCCCAAATCTACATGATTTTAACATTAAATTGTAATAGAGGGGGAATTAAAGGCCTCAAATTCTAAGATAGTAAATAGGTATAAACTAACTTTGAGTTTTAGGTAGAAAATGACACAATTTTACTTTTTAAATGAGAGAAAACATTAGAAAAATAAATTATTTAAAATGTTTTAATAAAGCATCTACAAAAACCTTATTTTTTCATAAATCATTCTTCTAATTGTAACAATTAGTCTGAAAATTTAACTAGAGTCAATATTTCAACTAAGTGTATTTAAATTAACAAGGAAAAATATGACTATTTGTCAATCCAAACACTCCAAATTGTTAACATTTTATTATAAACATTTTCAAAAATATAGTCTAGTTTATCAAAATTAATATTTTACTTTTCTTAATATTTGTTTTGTCATATATTGATCTATCTCACTGTTCATCTGTGAGTTGTGTTCTGATACTTTCTACAGGGAATTAGTACCATGTTGCAAGAGTTAAGGGCTCAGTCCCTCAAGACTGCCCCTCCCTTGACTTTAGAACCAGTAGCAAGTCCAGGTTACTAGCTGTTCTGATTAGCAATAAATTTGAGGGTCCCATGACTTCCTCCTCAGATCCAATACATTGCTTGAATAAGAGTTCTCAGGAAAATGATCTACTTCCTAGGTAATCATTTTATTATAAAAGATACATATCAGGAACAGCAAGGTGGAACAGATGCACATGGAAAGGTATGCGGCAAGAGTTGAAGCATATCTTGTGTTCACCAATATGGAATCTTCCTGAACCTTTCAGTTTTAGGATTTTTATGGAGGCCTCATTATATATGTGTCATTGATCAGATTCTGCCTGCTAGGAAGTAAATCAACTTCCAGCCCCTCTCCTACTCTCAGAGGTCTGCAGGTGGGTCTGAAGTTCCAATTCTCTAATCCCAGGATTGGGTGCCCTGGCACAGTTCTCATCCTAAGGGGGTTTACAAATAACACCTCACTAGCATAAAGTCAGGTATGATTGACAAAAATTCATTATAAATATCAAGATAACTTTATAACTTTTATAAATCAAGAAATTCCCCAGATTTTAGGAGCTCTGTGCCAAGAATGAGGACAAAGATCAAATATTATTCCTTATCATAAATCACAATATCACAGTAGGTTATAGAGCAGATGTATGTTAAGTTTTATAACAAACTTTCAACATTTTTACACCAAAAGCAAGCAACAGATTACATCCATACAAAATCTGACAGTTCAAATTTTTCTACATCATTGACAACATCAGGTATTATGGGTCTTATTAAGTTTTATTCATCTTTGTGAGTGTGTAGTTGTATTTCATTATGGTTTTAAGTTGTAATACACTGAGAACTTTGTATGTTGAGAATTTTTTGTCCAATGATTATTAGCCATGCATTTTTGAAGTCTCTATGTACATATTTTCCTCATTTGCTTTCAAATTTAACATTAAGTTATGGAAGTCTTTATATGTCCTGTATACCTGACTGCTGCTGCAGCTAAGTCGCTTCATTCTTGTCTGACTCTGTGAAACCCCATAGACTGCAGCCCACCAGGCTCCTCTGTCCCAGGGATTCTCCAGGCAGGAAACTGGACTGGGTTGCCATTTCCTTCTCCAATGCATGAATGTGAAAAGTGAAAGTGAAATTGCTCAGTCGTGTCCGACCCCTGGCAACCCCATGGACTGCACCCTACCAAGCTCCTCCATCCATGGAATTTTCCAGGCAAGAGTACTGGAGTGGGGTGCCATGGAGTAACAGGCAAATTTGGCCTTGGAGTACACAATGAAGCAAGGCAAAGTCTAATAGAGTTTTGCTAAGAGGACTCACTGGTCATAGCAAACACGTTCTTCCAACAACACAAGAGAAAACTCTACACATGGATATTACCAGGTAGTCAACACTGAAATCAGGTTGATAATATTCTTTGCACCCAAACATGGAGAAGCTCTATACAGTCAGCAAAAATAAGACCGGGAGCTGACTGTGGCTAAGGTCATGAACACCTTATTGCCAAATTCAGACTGAAATTGAAAAGGTGGGGAATACCACTAGACCATTCAGGTATGACCTAAATCAAATCCCTTGTATTTATTCAGTGGAAGTGAGAAATAGATTTAAGGGACTAGATCTGATAGAAAGAGTGCCTCATGAACTCTGGATGGAGTTTTGTGACATTGTACAGGAATAGGGATCAGGACCATCCCCAAGAAAAAGAAATGTAAAAAGGCAAAATGGCTGTCCGAGGCTCCCTTACAAATAACTATGAAAAAAGAGAAGTGAAAAGCAAAGGAGAAAAGGAAAGATATACCCACTTGAATGCAGAGCTCCAAAGAATAGCAAGGACAGATAAGAAAGCCTTCCTCAGTGATCAATGCAAAGAAATAGAGGACAACAACAGAATGGGAAAGACTAGAAATCTCTTCAAGAAACTTAGAGATGCCAAGAGAACATTTCATGCAAATATGGGCTCAATAAAGATGGAAATGGTATAGACTTAACAAAAGAAAAAGGTATTAAGAAGAGGTGGCAAGAATGCACAGAGGAACTGTACAAAAAAGATCTTCATGACCCAGATAATCATAATGATGTTATCACTCACCTAGAGACAGCCATTCTGGAATGTATAGTCAAGTGGGCCTTAGAAAACACCGCTATGTACAAAGCTAGTGGAGGTTAGAATTCCAGTTGAGCTATTTCAAATCCTGAAAGATGATGCTGTGAAAGTGCTGCACTCAATATACCAGCAAATTTGGAAAATTCAGCAATGGCCACAGGACTGGAAAGGTCAGTTTTCTTTCCAATCTGAAAGAAAGGCAATGGCAAAGAATTCTCGAAATATCACACAACTTTACTCATGTCACTCACTAGTAAAGTAATGCTCAAAATTCTCCAAGCCAGGCTTCAACAATACGTTAACAGTGAACTTCCAGATATTCAAGCTGGTTTTAGAAAAGGCAGAGGAACCAGAGATCAAATTGCCAACATCCGATGGATCATTGAAAAAGCAAGAGAGTTCCAGAAAAAACATCTATTTCTGCTTTATTGACTATGCCAAAGCCTTTGACTGTGTGGATCACAATAAACTGTGGAAAATCTGAAAGAGATTGGAATACCAACTGACGTGCCTCTAAAGAAACCTGTATGCAGGTCAGGAAGCAACAGTTAGAACTGGACATGGAACAACAGACTGGTTCCAAATAAGAGAAGGAGTATATCAAGGCTGTATTTTCTCACCCTGCTTATTTAACCTATATGCAGAGTACATCATGAGACATGCTGATCTGGGAGAAGCACAAGCTGGAATCAAGATTGCCTGGAGAAATATCAATAACCTCAGATATGCAGATGACACTACCCTTATGGCAGAAAGTGAAGAACTTAAGAGTCTCTTGATGAAAGTGAAAGAGGAGAGTGAAAAAGTTGTCTTAAAGCTCAACATTCAGAAAACTAAGATCACGGCATCTGGTCCCATCACTTCATGGCAAATTGATGGAGAATTTATGGGGACAGTGAGATATATTATTTTACTGGGCTCCAAAACCACTGCAGATGGTGATTGCAGCCATGAAATTAAAAGACCCTTACCCCTTGGAAAGAAAGTTATGACCAACCTAGACAGCATATAAAAAGCAGAGACATCACTTTGTCAACAAAGGTCCTTCTAGTCAAGGCAACGGTTTTTCCAGTAGTTATGTATGGATGTGAGATTTGGACTATAAAGAAACCTGAGCACCGAAGAATTGATGCTTTTGAACTGTGGTGTTGGAGAAGACTCTTGAGAGTCTGTTGGACTGCAACCAATGCATTGGAGATCCAACCAATGCATCCTAAAGGAAATCAGTCCTGGGTGTTCATTGGAAGGACTGATGTTGATGCTGAAACTCCGATATTTTGGCCACCTGATGCAAAGAGCTGACTCATTTGAAAAAACCCTCATTCTGGAAAATATTGAGGGCAGGAAGTGAAGGATATGACAGAGGATGAGATGAATGGATGGCATCATCAACTCAATGGACATGGGTTTGGGTAACTCCAGAAGTTAGTGATGGACAGGAAGGCCTGGCATGCTGTGGTTCATGGGGTTACAAAGAGTTGGACATGACTGAGTGACTGAACTGACACCTGTATTTGCTTATTTATGTATTTTACAAACATTTTCTCCCAGAAAGTGCCCTATATATTCATTTTCTTTATGATACATTTCAATAAGCAGAATTATTACTTTTAATGAATTCTAGTTTATCAGTTTTTTATGCTTATTTGTTTTTATGACCAGTTTTAGCACTTTTTATATATGCCAAGTCACCAAAACAGTTTCCTATAGAAATGCAAATCAAACTACAACAAAGTACCACCTCACCTCACACCAGAATAGTCATCATTAAAAAGTCTACAGTGAATGCTGTAAAGAGTGTGGATAAAAGGGAATCCTCCCACCCTCATGGTAGGAATGTAAATTGGTGCAGCCACTATGAAAAGAAGTACAGAGGTTCCTCAAAACACAAAAAATAGAGTTACCACATGATCCAGCATCCCCACTCTTGGACATTGTGGAAATTGTCATTTAGTTATTAAGTAATGCCCAACTCTTTTGCTGCCCCAAGGACTGTAGACTGTCAGGCTCCTCTATTCATAGAATTTTTCCAGCAAAAATACTGGTGCTAGTAGCCATTTCTTTCTCCAGGGGAATCCAGCCAACCCAGAGGTTGAAGTCATGTCTTCTGCATTGGGAGGTGGGTTCTTTGCCACTGAGCCACCATGGAAGCCCACTCCTGGGCATATATCCAGACAAAACTAAAATTCAAGAAGATATACACACCCCCATGTTCACTTGTTGGTCAGTCACTACATCATATCTGACTCTTTGCAACCCCATGGACTGCAGCACGCCAGACCTCCTTGTCCTTCTCTACAGTGATTTTGGAGCCCAAGAAAGTAAAAATCTGTCACTGTTTCCATTTTTCTCCCTCTATGTGCCATGAGGTGATGGGATTGGGGGCTAGGGTCTTAGTTTCTTGAATGTTTCTGTTGTTCAGCCACCTTTTCCACTCTCCTCTTTCACTTTCAAGAAGCCCTTCAGTTCCTCTTACTTTCTGCCATAAAGGTGGTATCATCTGTATATCTGAGTGTGTTGGTTTTTCTCCTGATTATCTTGATTCCAGTTTGTGATTCCTCCAGCCTGGCATTTAGCATGATGTACTCTGCATATAAGTTAAATATGTAGGGTGACAATATACAGCCGTGACATACTTCTTTCCCAATTTGGAACCAATACATTGTTCCATGTCTAGTTCTAACTGTTGCTTCTTCATCTGCATACAGGTTTCTCAGGAGGCAGGTAAGGTTGTCTGGTATTCCCATCTTTTTAAAACTTTTCTACAGTTTATTGTGATCCACGCAGTCAAAGGCCTTCACATAGTCAATGAAGTAGAAATAGATGTTTTTCTACAATTCTCTTGTTTTTTCCCTGATCCAGTGGAGGTTGGTAGTTTGATCTCTGGTTCCTCTTCTTCTGTTCATAGCAGCACTACAACAGCCAAGACATGGAATAAACCTAAATGTCCATTGATGGCTTATCATAAAACTTTTTTTTTTGTTTGTTTTTGTATATAGTAGGAGGTCTCCCACATGGTTAGCCCATGAAATAGTTTTGAATCGTGAGTATGAGAGATGTGTGACATGATTAGATAGATATTCTTAAGAAGGAAATATATTTCCACTCTCTTACTTCCTAAGCATTTCGATGTAGATGACTACTATAATATTATAAGACACTATAAAGAGGGTGGGGTCACAATATATGATGAGACTGAGTTCCTGAATTACCACCTAGAAGAGATCAGTTGTCAATCTGAAATTTCTTGAAATGAGAAATCAGCATATATCATTGCTGAGTCATTATACATGTTTGGGTTTGTTCCTTATAGCAGTAAGTGTTACTCTATTATACCTTGAGTCTGTTTTAGTTTCTTACCCCAAGGGTTATAGTTGAAAATTTGGCATAGCTCACAAATAGATTTTGGATCTGTCTTTTACATACTAGTTGGTGATCTGAAAATGCATTAGTGAGATTAAAGGTTTGAATTCTTTTAATGTCAATTCTACGTGTCTGATAATACAACACCTGTCCCAAAGGGGGCTTCAAGTTCTTGCTAGCATAGGAGTGCTAAATTAAAATAGTATCATCTGAAAGACCTTGTCACTACTTTGTCAGTTCACAAGGAAAATTCTAATTATGTATCTTGGAAGGTTAAAGTAGGGGACTTTTAGTTTGGTTACATGTTAAGAGTTTGGTTAAGCTGCTCCATGAGATTGCAGACTTGGCATCCATTTTGTTTGGCCAGATGGCTAGAAGTGATTTAATATCAACAGAAGCCTGTCATGCCAGTTCACACCCTAAATAGCAACCTAACGAGTCATAAATAAATGTAAATTCCTGATGTGGCTTCCCCAACAGCCTAATGATGAACAATGTCCCCTCCTCTCAACAACTTCCTTATATGTGCCCCTTAGATAAGAACCCTGAGGGGCTTACCCAAACTCCACACTTTTAGGTCCTAACACCCTCTCTCTGCACCCAGCCTTGACTGCTGCCCAGTTCCATGTGGCTCATCAAGGAATGCCAAGAACTTCTTCTAGGACATAGAGGAAATAGAGTACTTCACCATCTTGTACCCTGTGCTTCACTTATCAATTCTTAATTTGAAATTTCCATAATACCACAGCAATAGTGACATTGGTTACCCCATTTCCCTTGTGAGAGAAATATTATGGCATAAGGAAAATTATACTATGTTGCTTTTTGAACACTAGGCTAGAATGAGCATAGTATACAAACTATAATTTGCTGTCTAGAACTATTATCACAATGTGGAATAAAAAAAATTATATATCAAATAACATGCTCTACCAAATAAATTGCTCTTTCTATTATTATATGAATTCTAAAAAAACACGTTCTGAGGTTATCAGCTCTGTAGTATGCTAAAAAGTATATGAGGAAAAAAATAAAGATTTCCTTCCTAAATTTAGGAAAAACTGATTTAAGCATGTTGACTGCCCAATTACACTTCCTCTGGGAATGTTTAAGATTATTCCCAGAGGCAGGGAGCACAAAGAAAATGGGAGAGAGAGTAATCAAGGAAACATATGGCCTGGGTCACATCCTTCTTACCAAATGTTTTGTCAGCTCAAATGTCATTTTCATCAATGCATTCTTTCATCTCAAAATGTTAATTTTCTTTCATTGTTTTACAGTATGTTTCCTTTTCTTAGTGGTTATTTGCTAACATTTTAATTATTTGTTTATTCAGTTTCTTCTACCAAAAGAATGAAATTTACCTTAGGAAAAAAATTATCATATGCACAGTTTTATCTCTACACTTGTCAATCATCACCTTTTCTCTTATTATCTCCATAACTGACTCCAATTGGTCTCCATGCTGACTCCCTTCCTGAAATACATCTTAGCAAGAAAAGGGATGGCTTAATGATTTTGAAATTGGACATTCACATGCAAAAGAATGCAAATAGAACCTTATCCTGTGCCAAACATAGCTGTTGTTCAGTCGCTAAGTTGTGTCTGACACTTTGTAACCCCATGGACTGCAGCTTGTGCCTTCCCTGTCCTTTGCTATCTCCCAGAGTTTGCTCAAACTACTCTCCATTGAGTCAATGATGCCATCCAACGGTCTCATCTTCCATCTCCCCCTTCTCTTCCTTCCCTCAATCTTTCCCAGAATCAGTGTCTTTTCCACTTAGTTGGTTCTTAACATCAGGCGGTCAGACTATTGGAGCTTCAGCATCAGTCCTTCCAATGAACATTCAGGGTTGATTTCCTTTAGTTTTGACTGGTTTGATCTCCTTGCTGCCCAAAGGACTCTCAAGAGTATACTCCAGCACCACAGTTCAAAAACATCAATTATATGGCACTCAGCCTTCCTTATGGTCCAACTCTCACATCCATACATGACTACTGGAAAAACCATAGCTTTGACCATATGGACCCTTGCTGGCAAAGTAGTGTCTCTGCTTTTTAATACACTATCTATACTTGTCATAGCTTTTCTTCAAAAGAGCAAGCACCTTTTAACTTTATGGCATAGTAATTAACTTTAAGTATATTAAAGAGAAATGTAAGGCTTGAAACTATAAAATTTCTAAAATAAAACATAGGGTAAAAGCCCCTTGGTATTGGTATTGACAATGGTTTTTGTGATGTAACACCAAAGCACAGGGAACAAAATCAATTATAAACAAGTGGGATTATATTCAACTGAAGAGCTTTTGTTCAGCAAAGGAAATCATCAACAAAACAAAATGGCAATCAGTGGTTTGGGGGGGGAAATTGCAAACCATATATCTGAGAATGGATTCATAATCCAAAGTAGATAAGAAACCCATACAACTCATAAACAGAAATAAAATACTAATAAATAAAAACAGAAACAGTTCTGAGACTGCATCTGATTTAAGAAAGATATTTTCTTTACAGATTATTCAGTGATGTTTTGCTCCCTGTCCCTGAAAAGCCACTCTTTAAGACACCTATAAAGTTAAGAGGCATTGAGAACTGCCAAAGAATGTAGGATATTGGAAATGCATTGAAAAGTAATAGACCAGCAACTTAAAACAAGTGTGTGTGTAGAATCCTATATCAAAACATGATGGTAACCACAAACCAATAATCTATAATAGATACACATACAGAGAGAAAAAACAGTCCAAATACAACACTACAGATAGTCATTAAGTCACAAGAACAGAGAAGGAAGAGAAGAAAAACAACCTACAAAAACACTTCTACAGCAATTAAGAAAGTGGCAGTAATTACAGACATGTTGATAATTACCTTAAATGTTAATGTATTAAATGCTCCAACCAAAAGACATTGATTAGCTGAATGGATACAAAAGCATGGCCAGTGTATACATTGACTACAAGAGACCTATTTCAGATCTAATGAAAATTCAAAGAAAGCTGGAGTAGCAATACTCATATCAGACAAAATAGGCTTTATTGACACAAGGAAATTTTGTAGAAACTAATGCCTGCCAATTTGGTATATAAGTGAATAATGAAACACCTGTACTTGAGTAAATATCGACAATGTTTTTGCACTTCATGTATTTATTTGAAACTTTGTGTATGTCTTGCTAAAAAATTCCAATATTTAATTAGAGTGTGATAGGCAGTATATCAGACATCTCTGTGCAGGAGAACAGAACTAAACATACTGTGTTTTCTATGCTTTCCCCTGGAAGAGCAAACTCTACACTTTCTAGTAGCAATTAGTTTTTAAGCCCTGTGGATATTGTTTCCTCTAGAATATGTTCTTTTATTTTACCTGATAGTCAACAAGGTGTATCTTTGAATGGGTGGGGGAGACTCTTTTAGAAATATCACAAGAAGAACCAGATGTGGGACCACCACTGCATTCACCAGAATGATTAGTTGCCTATTCTCTAGGAATTGCTAGCAGAAATTGCTTGCAAGTCATTTTACACTGTGTATTAAAGCTAAAATAAATTTTAAATACATTGAATAAGCTGCAATTACTTGACTAGAAACTCACTTTCTTATACCATTTTTGAGTTTTATGGAGGATATTGAAGTTTGCCAGATATTGATTGGATCAATCAACTTCTTTCATGTATTTATTATACACTAAATTATAAGTGCGATTAGTTATTTGATATCCAGTCCTCCTGTCTTTTTCCCTGAAGATGCTGTACAGGAATCATGAATAATCATCACCCTGCAGACTAATCTCTTATCATTTCATACAAGAAGAATCACTTCTCCCTTCCATAAGGATGTCATCTTCTCCTTCTGTAAATGTTTAGATTTCTCCTCTAATTGGTTTGGTAGATCAAGATTCTCTCTTATATTCCCACAAATTCTAGTTTATTTTTCAATAATATTTCAGGTGTGGACATACTGTTGTATAACTTGTCTGGATAAATATGGTGCCCTGAACCAAGACAAGGTTGTATGACTGATAGTATTGCTTCTTAAAGTTTCTTTCCTTCACTTACATAAATCTTAAGTTTGCATATGTATCGTATATATCCATACAAACCATACTGACCAAAATTCCATGGTTTGTCAATTTTTCAGTATTATAGCTTTTGAATCTGTGCTGTCTTTTCTACTTTATCATTGCCTCAAGTGATAACTCCTGTTTAGGCATATAGATCAATTTAAATTTTGGTAGAAAATAATCCAAAAGACACGTTATCTTTTGAAATTCTGTCTGCAGGAAGTAGAGGTTCTGAGTTATCTTTAAAATGAAGAAATGTCACTATTTGTTCAAACCTTCTTCTTGTCATAATCTTTGGAAAGATAGGTATTTCTTTTTTTTTTTTTAGGTTTATTTATTTATTTATTTATTTTTATTGTTTTTGCCATACAATGTCATGATATCACCATGGGTTTACATATGCTCCCCCTCCAGAACCCTCCTCCCTCCTCCCTCCCCCGTGGGAAATCTCGCTGCACCAGCCCCGAGCATCAATCCTGGGCTGGCGATTGATTAGACATATGATAATTAGCTTGTTTCAATGCCCTTCTCCCATATCATCCCACCCTTACCCTCATCCACAGAGTCCACGAGTCTATTCTATACATCTGCGTTCCTTTTGCTGTCTCGCATGTTGGGTTCTCGTTAGCGTCTTTCTAAATTCCATATATATGTGTTAATATACTGTATTGTTGTTTTTCCTTCTGGCTTACTTCACTCTGGATAATGGGCTCCAGTTTTGTTCATCTGAGTAGAATTGCTTCAAATGAATTTTTTTTAATGCTGAGTAATATTCCATTGTATATATGTACCACTGCTTTCTTATCCATTCATCAGTTGATGGGCATCTAGGTTGCTTCCATGTCCTGGCTATTGTAAACAATGCAGCAATGAACATTGGGGTACACGTGGCTCTTTCAATTCTGGTTTCCTCGGTGTATATGCCCAGCAGTGGGATTGCTGGGTCATATGGCAGGACTATTTGCAGCTTTTTAAGGAACCTCCACACTGTTTTCCATAGTGGCTGCAATGAAGGGATCAGTCACCTAATATTTTTTCCAGTGTGAGTTTCTTATTTGCCCCATCAAAAATTTTAATCCAGGAAACTTCTTTACTATTGATTACATCCCCATCTCTTTAAGAACTTTCCACAGTTTATTATAATACATAGTCAAAGGCTTTAGCATAGTCGATGAAACAGAGGTAGTTGTTTTTCTGAAATTCCCTTGCTTTCTCTATGGTCCAGTGAATGTTGGCAATTTGATCTCATGTTCCTCTGCCTTTTCTAAACCCAGTTTAGATATTGGGAAGTTCTTGATTCACCTCATGCTGAAGCTTAGCATTCAAAATTTTAAGCATGGGCATCTAGGTTGCTTCCATGTCCTGGCTATTGTAAACAATGCAGCAATGAACATTGGGGTACACGTGTCTCTTTCAATTCTGGTTTCCTCGGTGTGTATACCCAGCAGTGGGATTGCCGGGTCATATGGCAGGTCTATTTGCAGCTTTTTAAGGGACCTCCACACTGTTTTCCATAGTGGCTGTACTAGTGTGCATTCCCACCAACAGTGTAAGAGGGTTCCCTTTTCTCCACATCCTCTCCAGCATTTATTGCTTGTAGACTTTTGGATGGCAGCCATTCTGACTGGTGTAAGGTGATACCTCATTGTGGTTTTGATTTGCATTTCTCTGATAATGAGTGATGTTCATTATCTTTTCATGTGTTTGTTAGCCATTTTTATGTCTCCTTTGGAGAAATGTCTGTTAAGTTCTTTGGCCCACTTTTTGATTGGGTCGTTTATTTTTCTGGAATGGAGCTGCAGGAGTTGCTTGTATATTTTTGAGATTAATTGTTTGTCCATTGCTTCATTGGCTATTATTTTCTCCTATTCTGAAGACTGTCTTTTCACCTTGCTTATAGTTTCCTTTGTTGTGCAAAAGCTTTTAATTTTAATTAGGTCCTATTTGTTTATTCGTGCTTTTATTTCCGATATTCTGGGAGGTGGGTCATCGAGGATCCCTCTTTGGTTTATGTCAGAGAGTGTTTTGCCTATGTTATCCTCTAGGAGTTTTATAGTTTCTGGTCTTATGATTAGATCTTTGATCCATTTTGAGTTTATTTTTGTGTATGGTGTTAGAAAGTGTTCTAGTTTCATTCTTTTACAAGTGGCTGTCCAGTTTTCCCAGCACCACTTGTACCAGAGTGAAGTAAGCCAGAAGGAAAAACAACAATACAGTATACTAACACATATATATGGAATTTAGAAAGATGGTAACGAGAACCCTGCATGCGAGACAGCAAAAGGAACGCAGATGTATAGAACAGACTCGTGGACTCTGTGGATGAGGGCAAGGGTGGGATGATATGGGAGAATGGCATTAAAACATGTTAATTATCATATGTGAAATCAATCGCCAGCCCAGGGTTGATGCCCGGGGCTGGTTCACCGAGATGTCCAGGGGAAGGGAATCGGGAGGGAGGAGGGAGGGGGGTTCTGGAGGGGGAGCATATGTAAAGCCACGGCGGTTTCATGTCAATGTATGGCAAAACCAACACAATAAAGTAAAAAAAAATAAAAAAAAATTAAGCATGACCTTACTGGCATGGGAGATGAGTGCAGTTGTTCTATGGTTGGCACATTCTTTAGTATTACTCTTCTTGGGAATTGGGATGAGGGCTGACGTTTTTCCAGTCCTTTGGCCACTGCTGGATCTTCCAGATTTGCTGACATATTTAATGCAACACTTTTATAGCAACACCTTTAGGGTTTGAATAGCTCTACTGGAATTTTGTCTCATCCATTAGCTTTATTAACAGAAGTGCTTCCTAAGGCCCACTTGACTTCACACTTCAGAATGTCTGGCTCTGGATGACTGACTACACTATCATAGTTATCTGGTTCATTAAGATCTGTTTTATACAGTTCTTCCATGTATTTTTTCCATCACTTCTTGATTTCTTCAGCATCTACAGTATTGCATAGGAACCTGGAACATCAGGTCCATGAATCAAGGTAAACTGAATATGGTCAAGCAGGAGATGGTAAAAAATAAACATCAATATTTTAGGAATCAGTGAACTAAAATGGATGGGTGAATTTAATTTAGGTGACCATTACATCTACTACTGTGGGCAAGAATCCCATAGAAGAAATGGAGTACCTCTCATTATTCTCAGAAGAGTCCAAAATGAAATACTTTCATGCAACCTAAAAAATGAAAGAATGATCTCGGTTCACTTCAAAGGCAAGCAAATCAGTAGTTGAATATTACAGTAATTCAAACCTAGTCTGCTACAACTGATGCCAAAGAAGCTGAAGGTGATCAGTTCTATGAAGACCTAGAAGACCTCCTAGAACTAACACCAAAAAAAGATGTTCTATTCATCACTAGATATTGGGATGCAAAAGTAGGTATTAAAGAGATACCTGGATGTAATAGGAAAAGTTGCCCTTGAAGAACAAAATGAAGCAGGGCAAAGGCTAACTGAATGCTACCAAGAGAATGTACTGGTCAGAGCGAACACCCTTTTTCAACAACACAAGAGATGACTTTACACATGATGGTGGTAGTTTAGTTGCTAAGTTGTGTCCAATTCTTGTGACCCCATGGACTGTAGCCTGCCAGGCTCCTCTGTCCATGGGATTCTCTAGGCAAGAATACTGGAGTAGTTTGCCATTTCCTTCTCCAGGGTATCTTCCTGACCCAGGGATCAAACCCAAGTCCCCCTCCCCTTGAGCATCCCTCCCACCACCACCATCGCATCCTTCTAGATTGTCACAGAGCACCAGACTGAGTTCCCTGTGCTATATAGCAACTTCCCCCTAGCTATTTATTTTACATATGGTCATATATATTTTTTCAATACTCATGAAATAAGTTTACTCTAAGATATCAATCTTACCTATCTCCTGAGAAACCTGTATGTAGAAAAAGAAGCAACAGTTAGAACCAGACACAGAACAATAGGCTGATTTAAAACTGGGAAAGGAGTAGGTCAAGGCTACATATTCAGTTCAGTTCAGTTGATGAGTCATGTCCAACTCTTTGCAACTCCATGCCAGGGCTCCCCGTCCATCACCAAAACATGGAGCCTACCCAAACTCATGTCCATTGAGTCAGTGATGCCATGCAGCCATCTCATCCTCTGTCATCCCCTTCTCTTCCTGCCCTCAATCTTTCCCAAAATCAGGGTCTTTGCAAATGAGTTAGCTCTTCACATGAGGTGGCCAAAGTACTGGAGTTTCAGCTTCAACATCAGTCGTTCCAATGAACACCCAGAACTGATCTCCTTTAAGATGGACTGGTTGGATCTCCTTGCAGTCCAAGGGACTCTCAAGTGTCTTCTCCAACATCACAGTTCAAAAGCATCAGTTCTTCAGCACTCTTTATGGTCCAACTTTCACATCCATACAGGACTACCGGAAAAACCATAGCCTTGACTAGATGGACCTTTGTTGACAAAGTAATGTCTCTGCTTTTTAATATTCTATCTAGGTTGGTCATAACTTTTCTTCCAAGGAGCAAGCATCTTTTAATTTCATGGCTGCAATCACCATCTGCAATGATCTTGGAGCCCCCAAAAATAAAGTCAGCCATTTTTTCCACTGTTTCCCCATCTATTTCCCATGAAGTGATGGGACCAGATGCTATGATCTTAGTTTTCTGAATGTTGAGCTTTAAGCCAACTTTTTCACTCTCCTCTTTCACTTTCATCAAGAGACTCTTCAGTTCTTCTTCACTTTCTGCCATAAGGGTGCTGTCATCTGCATATCTAAGTTACTCATATTTCTCCTGGCAATCATGACTCCAGCTTGTGCTTCACTCAGCCCAGCATTTCTCATGATGTACTCTGCATGGAAGTTAAATAATCAAGGTGACAATACACAGCCTTGACATACTCCTTTTCCTATTTGGAACCAGTCTGTTGTTCCATGCCCAGTTCTAACTGTTGTTTCCTGTCCTCCATACAGGTTTCTCAAGAGACATGTCTGGTGGTCTGGTATTCCCATCTCTGTCAGAATTTTCCACAGTTTATAGTGATCCACACAGTCAAAGGCTGTGGCATAGTCAATAAAGCAGAAATAGATGTTTTTCTGGTACTCTTGCTCTTTTGATGATCCATCGGATGTTGGCAATTTGATCTCTGGTTCCTCTGCCTTTTTCTAAAACCAGCTTGAACATCTGGAAGTTCACAGTTCACGTATTCCTGAAGCCTCACTTGGAGAATTTTGAGCATTATTTTACTAGTGTGTGAGATGAGTGCATTTGTGTGGTAGTTTGAGCATTTTTTGGAATTGTGTTTCTTTGGGATTAGAATGAACACTGACTTTTCCAGTCCTGTGGCCACAGCTGAGTTTCCCAAATTTGCTGGCATATTGAGTGCAGCACTTTCACAGCATCGTCTTTAAGGATTTCAAATAGCTTAACTGGAATTGCATCACCTCCACCAGTTTTGTTCACAGTGATGCTTCCTAAACCCCACTTGACTTCACATTCCAGAATGTCTGGCTCTAAGGTGAATGTGAGTGATCACACTATCATGATTATCTGGTTCATGAAGATCTTTTTTGTACAGTTCTTCTGTGTACTTTTGCCACCTCTTCTTAATATCTTCTGCTTCTGTCAGGTCCACACCATTTCTGTTCTTTATTGAGCCCATCTTTACATGAACTATCCCCTTGGTATCTCTAATTTTCTTGAAGAGATCTCTAGTCTTTCCCATTCTGTTGTTTTCCTCTATTTGTTTGCATTGATCACTGAGGAAGGCTTTCTTATCTCTCCTTGCTATTCTTTGGAACTCTGCATTCAGATGGGAATATCTTTCCTTTTCTCCTTTGCCTTTTGCTTCTCTTGTTTTCACAGCTATTTGTAAGGCCTCCTCTGACAGCCATTTTACCTTTTTGCATTTCTTTTTCTTAGGGATAGTGTTGATCTCTGTTCCTGTACAGTGTCACAAACTTCCATCCATAGTTCATCAGGCACTCTGTCTATCAGATCTAGTCCCTTAAATTTATTTCTCACTTCCACTGAATAAATACAAGGGATTTGATTTAGGTCATACCTGAATGGTCTAGTGGTTTCAGCCACTTTCTTCAATGTAAGTCTGAATTTGGCAATAAGGAGTTCATGACCAGTCAGCTCCTGGTCTTGTTTTTGCTGACTATATAGAGCTTCTCCATCTTTGGCTGCTAAGAATATAATCAATCTGATTTCAGTGTTAGCCATCTTGTGATGTCTGTGTGTAGAGTCCTCTCTTATGTTGTTGGAAGAGGGTGTTTGCTATGAACAGTGTGTTCTCTTGGCAAAGCTTTATTAGCCTTTGCCCTGCTTCATTCTGTACTCCAAGGCCAAATCTGCCTATTACTCCAGGTGTTTCTTGGCTTTCTACTTTTGCATTCTAGTCTCCTATAATGAAAAGGACATCTTTTGTGGTATTAGTTCTAAAAGATCTTGTAGGTCTTTATAGAATTGTTCAACTTCAGTTTCTTCAGCATTACTGGCAAGGACATAGACTTGGATTACTATCATATTGAATGGTTTGCCCTGGAAACGAACAGAGATCATTCTGTCATTTTTGAGATTGCATCCAAGTACCACATTTCAGACTCTTTTGTTGACTATGATGGCTACTCCATTTCTTCTAAGGGATTCCTGCCCATAGTAGTAGATATAATGGTCATCTGAGTTTATTTCACTCATTTCAGTCCATTTTAGTTTGCTAATTCCTAGAATGTCAGTGTTCATTCTTGCCGTCTCCTCTTTTACCACTTCTAATTTGCCTTGATTTATGGACCTAACATTCCAGGTTCCTATGCAATATTGCTCTTTACCTCTTTGGACCTTGCTTCTATCACCAGTCACATCCTGGTGTAACTATATATTATCACCCTGTTTATTTAACTTCCATGCAGAAAACATCATGCAAAATGATGGGCTGGATTAATCACAGGCTGGATTTCAGATTATAAGGGGAAATATCAACAACCTCAGATATGCAGATAATCTTCCTCACACAGGGATTGAACCTGGGGCTACTGCAAGGCAAGAATATCTTTACCATCTGTGTCACCAGGTTGAGCACTGAAGAAATGATGCTTTCAAGCTGTGGTGCTAGGGAAGACTCTTGAGAGTCCCTTGGACAGCAAGGAGATCAAACTAGTAAATACTAAATGAAATCAACCCTGAATTATTCATTGGAAGAACTGATGCTGAAGCTGAAGTTCCAATACTTTGGCCACCTAATGCAAAGGGCCGATTCTTTGGAAAAGACCATGATGCAAGGAAATATTGACAGCGAGAGGAGAAGGGGGCGACAGAGAATGAGATGGTTTGATAGAATTATTGACTCAAAATACATGACTTTGAGTAGACTCTGAGAGATGGTGATGGACTGGGAAGCCTGCCTGCTGCAGTCCATGGGGTCACAAAGAGTCAGACAAGATTTGCAATTAAACAAAATATCCGTGTCAATTAAAAGATTTTTTTTTTGGCATGGGATAATGTGATGTAGACTAAATGCAGAATACCCAGATTTGATCCCTGGGTTGGGTAGATACTCAGGAGAAGGCAATGGCTACCCACTCCAGTATTCTTGCCTGTAGAATTCCATGAACAGAGGAGCCTGGTGGGCTTTAGTTCATGGAGTTGTAAAGAGTCAGATATGACTGAGCTACCAACATTTTTGAAAGCTCAAAAATCTCCAAGTTAGACTTCAACAGTACATGAACTAAGAACTTCCAGATGTTCAAGCTGGATTTAGAAAAGCAGAAGACCCAGATATCAAATTGCCAACATCCATTTAATCAAAGAAAAACCAATAGAATTTCAGAAGGACATCTACTTCTGCTTCATTGACTATGCTAAAGCCTTTGACTGTGTGGATCACAACAAACCATGGAAAGTTTTTAAGAGATAGGACTATCAGACCATCTTACCTGTCTTCTGAGAAATCTGTATGCAGGTCACAAAGCAACAGTTAGACCCTGACATGGAACAACAGGCTGGTTCAAAGGCTGTATATTGTCAACCTGCATATTTAACTTATATGCAGAGTACATAATGTGAAATGCCTGGCTGGTTGAAGCACAAGCTGCAATCAAGATTGCTGGGAGAAATATTAATAATCCCAGATATGCAGATGATATCACCCTTATGGCAGAAAGTAAAGTGAAATTAAAGGGCTTCTTGGTGGGAAAGGAGGTTGAAAAGCTGGCTGAACAACAAAGCATTCATAAAACTAAGGTCATAGCATCTGGTCTCATCACTTCATTGCAAATAGATGGCAAAACATTGGAAACAGTGATAGACTTTATTTCCTTGTGCTGCAAAATCACTGTAGTTGGTGACAGCAGTCATGGAATTAACAGACGGTTGCTCCTTGGAATAAAAGCTATGACAAACCTAGACAGCATATTAAAAAGCAGAGACATTGCTTTGTCAGAAAAGGTCCATCTAGTCAAGGCTATGCTTTTTCTAGAAGTCATGTATTGATGTGAGAGTTAGACCATAAAGAAAACTGAGTGTTGAAGAATTGATACTTTTGAACTGTGATGTTGGAAAAGACTCTGAGAGTCCCTGGGACTGAAAGGTGATCAAACCAGTCAATTCTAAAGGAAATCAATCCTGAATATTCATTGGAAGGACTGATGCTGAAGCTGAAGCCCCAATACTTTGGCCATTTGATGTGAAGAACTGACTCACTGGAGAATACTCTGATGCTGGGAAAGATTGAAGGGAGGCAGAGAAGGGGATGACAGAAGATGAGATGGTTGGATGCCATCACTGACTCCATGAACATAAGATTGAGCAAGCTCCCAGAGTTGATGATGGACAGCAAAGCCAGGCATGCTGCAGTCCAAAGGGGCACAAAGAATTAGACATGACTGAGTCACTGAACTGAACTAACACTTAATTACAATAGAAGTACAAAGGTCATTTAAAATGTATAACAATAGAAGGTACAAAGGCCATTTAAAAAGTATAACAAAGTTTTGATTAGAAAAAAAAAAACGAGGACAGTTTCTGTTAGACACAGCATTAGTAGTAAGAATTTCAAAATTAAAGATAAATACAAGAAGCATAAAATACTTTATAAAAAATGTTTTAGTACACAAGGAGAATATGCATCACTAGTTGATTAAAACGCCATCTGTTCATTCTTCTAAAATCACAATGCTTTGTATGGCTAAGGAAGAAAGGTTAGTAAAATTTCACGGACATTAACTGGGCCCTCTTAGCATCTAAGAATAGTTTCAAAGTAAACCTTGGAGTGTTTTATACTCTGGATGAGAAGAACAAACTATAGTACTATTGTTTAGTGTGCTGAACATATTGAAACTGCACTTTGAATAGATGTGGGTGTGTAATGGTACTTTAAAGTTTTATACTATTCTCTGTATATTAATAGACATTTTCATCAAATTCAATACCTTTTTCTTATTACATTCAAAAAAGAAATGTTATTTTAATGATTCCAGTCTAGTCTGAATTTCACACCTGCAGGATATTGTATGCATTCAAATATACATTTTTCATAATTACCCTTTGTCTTTTGATGTTTTAAAATCTTATTTTAAATTTGTATATTACATTTCCCAAATAAGCCTTTCTATTGGTAAGTTTTAAGTTCAAATTTCTTCTAATTATTACTTTTGATGTTGTAGTGTTATCAATTTAGTGTCACCACTCTAATTATATTGCTTTATTCTCTAGATGATCCTTATTGAAATTTTAATAAAAAGAATATTTTTATAGAATTTTGCATTTTTTTGGTTGTAGTTTTTTTTCTGTATATACTGAGGACAAAGAGAGATACTGTATCATAATCATAAAACAATTTAAAATTCTAATATAGCATATATTTTATTAATATAAAATATTACAAGTTACCATATTCAAGCAGGGGTCTTGAAAGCAATGATTATATCATATATATTTTCTACTTCATGTAGAAATGACTGATTATTTATACTATTATTCATGGTCCAAAATGCATAGTCTTTATTAAAGTCTGAATTTTGGAGGGGATGATTTTTAAAATAAGTTTTATGTTTGTGTAGAAATATATTATTGAAATATTTTCTTAGATGTGTTTATTGGCATGATAAAATAGTCTCTAAAATTAGTATGTTTACAGCATGATTTTTTTAATAGAAAAGTTTATAAGAAAGCTTATAAGAATATTAAGCAACATATGACTATGACCAGTTGTTTGTTCTCATCCTAACTTCTAGTCTTAACCTCCATTTTCTGACACAGTTTACTTGCTCCCCCTTAAAATACTTTTCCACTATTGTCTCAGAAACCTCAGAATCTACTGACTGATCTTTTTCTCTCATCCCACGTAGCCAATCTATCAACAAATCCTATTGGAATGCCTTCAAAATAGATCCAGTTTCTGACTACATCTTATTTCTTCCACTAGTCTAGCCTTTAACACCTGAATTATTTCAAGCATATTCAAACACATTTCTCTTATCTACTCTTTACCTACCTCCAACTCCATCCATGTCTAGTTTAGTTTCAGTAGAGTAATCCAGAGTAACCTTTTGAAACTTAAACTGACCTTCAGACCATTGTCCTCACTTTCCTAAAGTGACTGTATATTTCTTTAACAGTAAAAAAGCTAATTCCTTTAAGGACCTATAGGACTTTATACCAGAGAAGGCAATGGCACCCAGCTCCAGTCCTCTTGCCTGGAAAATCCCATGGATGGAGGAGCCTGGTGGGCTGCAGTCCATGGGGTCGCTAAGAGTCGGACATGACTGAATGATTTCACTTTCACCTCTCACTTTCATGCATTGGAGAAGGAAATGGCAACCCACTCCAGTGTTCTTGCCTGGAGAATCCCAGGGACGAGGGAGCCTGGTGAGCTGCCATCTATGGGGTCACACAGAGTCGAACACGACTGAAGCAGCGACAGGACTTTATACAGTCTGAAATGTGTGTACTCCTCCTCTGTTGACCCCATGGACTGTAGCCCGCCAGGCTCCTCCATCCATGGCATATTCCAAGCAAGAATACTGGAGTGGGTTGCCATTTCCTACTCCAGGGGATCTTCCCAACCCAGGGATAAGACTGAGTCCTAGAATCTCTGGCATAGGTAGGCCAATTCTTTACCACTAGTGCCACCTGGAAACCCCATCTATACAATCTGGTTCCTGTTCATTTGCTATTATATCTACATTAGACTCATGAGACTCTCCTCTCTCTCTGTTCCAGACCATACTAGCCTCCCCCTGTCTCAAACAAACCAAACACATTATAAATCTATTTCTTCATTTAGGAATATTCTTTCCTTAGATATCTGTTTAGCTATTGTTGGAGTCAATTCATGCTGCCATAACAAAAACACTGAATGGCTTATCAATAACAAAACATGTTTTCTCATAGTTTTGGAGATTGGCAAGACTGAGATCAAGGTGCCAGCAGATTTGATATCTTCTAAAAGCCAGCTTTCTGGTTCACAGTCATCTTCTTGCTGTGGAAAAGGGCTGGTTAGCCCTCTAGGTCTCTTTTATGAGGGACCACTATGAAAGGATTCATTATACAGGAAGGAATTTGCTGTATAGGAAGGAATCACTAATTCCATTCATGAGGACTCTCCCTTCATGACTGACTAACTCCCAAAGACCCTACCTCCAAATACCACCCTACTGGAGATTAATATTTAAACACATGAGTTTTTTGGGAGGGGATTCGATCTATATCTTTATATAGAATCCTAAACATATTTGGCACCAAGATAAACAAAGAAATGCCTTAACTTAAGGACTGATTCCAACATAAACCAGCAAGGAAAAGTAAAAATTCCAGAGCATAGATTTTTTTTTTCAAGTGCAAAAGGTTTTCTAGCATAGAAAGTTTTTGAAATATCAAGGAATATTGAAATGAGAGAGTGAGCTTTTAAAAACAATTGATATTGTGACATTTACAAATCATAAATGTAGATGAAGAAAGAAATAAAGACATCACTCTATAAAAAGGTCAAAACAGATATCTAGAAGAGTAAATTTAGATAAATACATTCTCAGTAAAGAATGTTAAATTTTGGTGAGCTGTAGGAATGTCTATGTCTATCTTTATCTTACATATAGTATACATGTATAGAGACATATGTGTATAAATGTATAGATCAAAAGGAAAAATGAATAAAATCTGCAGCATAGGTTCTGAAGAGCTAAGGGTAACAATATCCATCTGAGAAGATGTCTTTATATACAGTATGGTTCTTTAATTAATAACATTATTTCACTAATAATAGATTATATCTATACATATATATTGTAATCTTAAATTATATAAGGAATTCTCACACTTAAAATTATTATGTTTAAAATATAATAATATAATATCCAATATAGTCAAAAAACTGAAGCCCCATTCATTATCACTACTAATCTATACTGTTAATCAGAAAATTTCATCTGGATTTTCTCTATCTTCCAAATTTTGTAAAAGTTAACTCTTCCCTTTTTAAATTATGTTCCATGTACAGTGAATTTTTCAGTCCTCAGAAAAGCCCTGTTCTGTATCAGGTTTACACTTCTTTCTCAAAATTTACATTTTAGTTTGTATACTTGACATATTCCTGTCTGCCTATTATTAGCTATCCCATCACTGTTAATTTCATCCATAGTATAAGAATTGCTAATGTTTTATTATTTATTTATCATTAATATTTTTTCTGAGTCACTCCAAAATTAAAATATGCATTTTCAGGCAAATATTTAGTCATTGTTTGACTTCTCTTTATATATTTTCTCTCTCAGTTAAGACAGTATACTCTATTTTGATTCCAATTTACTTCTATAGTGCTCAGGTACACTTGCCATGTGGAAGTTAGGAGAAAAAGGGTGCCTTCTTGCATGATTCTCTGTAAGTTATGTCTGTAAGCTTTCATATTCTTAATTCTAGTTGCCCGTCATTGTGTCCTCCAATACTGGGCCCCATAAAGACTGTGTTTTTATCCAAGGTTGTCCAACTGATGGTCTGGTGATTAACTCTCTGGTTCTGAAACTGGCCCTTTTGTATTGTCACATGTTATAATATCCTGTACATAAAAACGGGTTACATAAATTAAAGATGACATACTCAGTAAAATACTAGATTTTTAGAAAGAGGAGAAGGAGATGAAGAACAAGATGAGCTTGAAGATAGGAAAAGGGAAAGGAGAATATTTTTTTGTCTCTTAACTTGACTCATCTCCACTATATACTAAGTTAAAATGTAATGTTCAATATTGTGTACAAACTATACAAAACATTCACAAACATATTTGGGGGGGTTATATTTATCTACCTCTCTACCTATGCCTAGAAAGGTAGAAGCTGGGGGCAACACTACATAAGACATTCATGTGTAGAACTATTTGTCCAATGCGAAGGTGACTGAGGCTATGGGACTGTTCAATTTTTCACATTTGTCAGTACCAACAAAATTATACTTACCAGGTTTTTAGTAACAATTTTTAAAACCCATTTTAATTTAAGCATTGAAGTCTGGGTGAAATATTGAGTTGCCCAAAATTCTCATTTGGATTTTTCCTTAAGATAATATGGAAAAACCCAAACAAATCTTTTGGCAAACCCAATCCTAATTTCAGAAGCTTATTAAATACAAGATTAATAAATGGCACATCTTGTTTTGTGACTATCTTGTTCTGTGTACTCTGAATTTAGTACTTTGCTTAGAGAATAGAAGCTATTGAAAATATATTTTAAATGAATGAATGAATAAATCTTTGTGAGGAAAAAGATAGTTACATTCTTGAAAGTGGGCAGAATTGGTCAATAGGTTGATAGCAATTCTGTCAAAATACTATATTTTTAGGACATAGACAAGCTTACCTTTAAAATTATATGAAAAAACAAAATAATTCAATAGCTTAAACAACTTGAAAAAGAACACTGTGAAAAATCATACTTCACAACTCTAAGATATTTATAACAGCTGTATTCAAGACTGTGTCAAATGATTAAGTATGTAGATCAATGGAAGACAATAGAAAGCCAGAAAGAGACAGACAGTATTACCTCTACAGCCAACCATTTTTTTTTAACAAAGTTTAAATGTAATTCAATGAAAGAAGTGGAAGTAGCCTTTTCAACAAGTAGTGTTGAAGCAATTGTACATCCATAGGTGAAAAATAAACTTCAATCTAAGCCTCACACTTTATATACAAATTGCTCAAAATTGGTAACATATTTAAATATAAAGCAAAATTTATAAAACTTTCAGAAAGGAAAAAAAAATAGGAAAAGTCTTTGGTCCCAAAGCCTAAGTAAAGAGATTAAAAAAAAAAAAAAATCAGTAAACCTCACTTCATAAAATCTAAAAGCTTATGCTCAGTGAAAGGCTACATGCAGATGGTGAAAAGTTACAGACTTTCACATTTATTGTTTGGATATCATCTCTAAGATACACGACCAAGATTTCAATTACTGTGTTGTATGGTAAATATGTTTTTGCTTTCATGCTTTTAAAGAAAGTTTTGATTTTCCAGAATATCTATGCCAATTTATGTTCACACCAGCAATGTATGTGAGACCCCATTTGTCATCTTAACCAGCATTTAATATAGCTACATTAAAAAAATTGTATTACATATTCTAATAGGTCCTTAATTATATCTCATTGACTGTATTTAACTGTTGTGTTTTTAAATGCTTTATATATTTATATTTATATAATGTATATATAAATATATATATAATATATATATATGCATATATTTATATATTTTAGATACAAACCTTTTGCCAGATATGATTTGAAAATATTTTCCTCAAGTCAATAAGAGAAGGTTGTGTATGTATGGGAACCTGAGATAGATGAAAACTTTCTGTGTTTCTGTTCATTTATGCTTTGTACCTAAAACTGCTCTAAAACATGAATTTCATTAGTTAAGAAAAGGGAATGAGTCACTGATATAAGCAGTAACTTGATTAATTTCATCACAATTACTCTGTGTGAAGCCAATATCAAAAGGTCACATACTACATGTATGACTTCATTTATAGAACATTCTCATTATGACAAAATTATAGGATAAAAATAGATCAGTCTTGCCAGAGATGGTAAGGAGGGGGTCAGATGTAATTCCAAAATGAGCAATCTGAATTGGATCTCCAATACTTCTGGATTTTTATTGTCACTGTAGTTACATGAATCTATGCATGTGATAAAAGGGCCAGAATTATATACACATTATACTAACGCCAATGTCTTCTGACATTGCATTATAGTTATGTAAAATATAACTATTAAAGGAAACTAGATAAAGATATGTGGAGCTCTTTTTGTAATTCTGAAAATCTACAAAAGATTCAAGACAAAAAGCAGAAAGCAAATAAATTTGTCCTTGATTTTCTACCTTCAGTCTAGCCTAAAGACCAAAAGATCTATGCTTTTTAAAACTCTGCTTAGAGATTTTCTGTTTGCAGATGTGTCAGAGGGTCTCCGGGGCTTCCCGATAGTACTAACATTAAAGAACCAGCCTACTAATGCAGGAGACTTAAGAGACATGTGTTCAATCCTGGGGTTGGGAAGATTCCCTGGAATAGCAAATGGCAACCCACTCCAGTTTTCTTGCCTGGAGTCCCTGGCTAGAGGAGCCTGGCGGGCTATAGTCCATAGGGTTGCAAAGAGTCAGACATGACTAAAACGACTCAACATGCACACAGAACTTCTCAAAACTATCCCCAGGGAGACTCAGCATTCAACAGAGTTTTACTCATGACTATGATTTATTACAGCAAAGGAATACAGTGCAAATCAACAAAGAAAAAAGTCTACTGGAGTAAAGTCTGAAGAAGCCAGCGACAATCTCCCAAAGGTCCTTTCCCAGTGAAATCAGACAAGACATGCTTAAAATCCCCAGTACATATTTGTGACAACAGGTGTACTACGTTGCAAACCAGTGAAGCTCATATAAGAATCATTGCCCACTTTTCGATTGGGTTGTTTATTTTTCTAGAATGGAGCTGCAGGAGTTGCTTGTATATTTTTGAGATAAATTGTTTGTCCGTTGCTTCATTGGCTATTATTATCTCCCATTCTGAAGGCTTAACAGACACTTCTCCAAAGAAGACATAAAAATGGCTAACAAACACATGAGAAGATGTTCAACATCACTCATTATCAGGGAAATGCAAATCAAAACCACAATGAGGTACCACTTTACACCAGTCAGAATGGCTGTAGTCCAAAAATCTATAAGCAATAAATGCTGGAGAGGACGTGGAGAAAAGGGAACTTCTTACACTGTTGGTGGGAATGCAAACTAGTACAGCCACTATGGAAAACAGTGTGGAGGTTCCTTAAAAAACTGCAAATAGACCTGCCATATGACCCAGCAATCCCACTGCTGGGCATATACACCTAGGAAACCAGAATTGAAAGAGCCATGTGTACCCCAATGTTCATTGCTGCATTGTTTACAATAGCCAGGACATGGAAGCAACCTAGATGCCCATCAACTTACGAATGGATAAGAAAGCTGTGGTACATATATACAATGGAATATTACTCAGCATTAAAAAAAAATTCACTTGAAGCAGTTCTACTCAGATGGACGAAACTGGAGCCCATTATCCAGAGTGAAGTAAGCCAGAAGCAAAAACAACAATACAGTATATTAACACATATATATGGAATTTAGAAAGATGGTAATGAGAACCCAACATGCGAGACAGCAAAAGGAATGCAGATATATAGAATAGACTCGTGGACTCTATGGATGAGGGTAAGGGTGGGATGATATGGGAGAATGGCATTGAAACACGTTAAGTATCATATGTCTAATCAATCGCCAGCCCAGGATTGATGCTCGGGGCTGGTGCATCGAGATTTCCCGGGGGGAGGGAGGAGGGAGGGAGGAGGGAGGGGGGACCCGGAGGAGAAGCATATGTAAACCCATGGTGATATCATGACAATGTATGGCAAAAACAATAATAAAAATAAATAAATAAAAAATAAAATGTAATTTCACTCCTTATACCTTCTTTACTGAAAACACACATCCTACTTTCCTTAAGCAACGAAGAACTGACCTTTATATTAGCATTCTATAGACTGGTGGATATAAATACCAGTGATTAAAAAAAAAAAAAAAAAAAATTTTCCCTGTTTTTTTTTGGGCCTGGTCACATATGTGGCATGTGTCTGGATCAATAATTTCAAACCCTGAGAAGTCTCTAGAGCAGGTGTTCTCAAGAACATGGTATAAACCATGAAATATATATAAACCATATTTCTTTCACAAACACTTTTGACACAGTGAATAACTCTTGTCAGTAAGAGTTGCAGGAACACTCTGGAGTCCGAGTTCATGGATGCCACCCAAGAGCTAACTTTGAAAGCAGGACGTTTCAAAGACAGCAGTTTAGGGCAGCTATGTTAACTATTTTCTGCACAGTAAGGTTATACATATTGTAGAATTAAGCAAATAAGTAAATATTTTGGCATTATGAGAAACTAATGATCATATTAAAAGATAATGCAAATAGAAAAAGGTTGGTAATGTGGTGGTAAACTTTGTGGTGTTGGTTTACTGTTAAAGATATCAGTATAAACTTCTGATCTATAAAAAAAAATTCTTATCTATCTACTCATCTATCCATCTACCTACTTTCCTACCAATTTATAAACCTATAATTATCTGTGTTAAAAGAATTTAAGGGTAAACCCAACCAATAGGAATGAACACAACTAACAATCATATCTTGCTTTTCAAAATACATTCTCCAATTAAAGGAACAAGGAATTTGGAAGAAATTGCTAATTCCAAGGCTGGGGCAGAGAACATATAAAATAAGCTTGGAACTTTTTTTTTTATGAAAAGTAAGGAAATAAGCCTGAAAAGTAAGAAAATGCTGAAAAATAAAATGGGAAAAGTCATTTTGAAGTTGCTCTCACTGGCCATTTTTGAGATAACTTCAGGATGAAACTGTAGAGTAAACATAATGGAATAGTGTGGATTATGGTAATAGTGATTATTGCTAAATTAATAAAAAAAATAAAAGCAGATATGAGAATAATTTTTATAATTTCCATGCAACCATTTTGTATTCCTGATTCAGTCAAGAATTATCTATGCTAAAACTATCAGTTAAAATTCAATGGGGAGCAGGATGCTTAAACAGTCTCAAATTTTCTCCAACATGTCATTTATTAATATGTTGACATGAGAGATGCCACCTTAACTGAATATCTCAATGGTCCCCCAAAGTGTTGTAAGGACACAATGTATTTTTGTAGAATTCTTGCCAAAAATGCATATCTAATTATGAGGAAACAATAAGACCAATTCATACACTCTTCTCAACATGTCAAGTGTCATGTGATATGAAGAAAAGCTAAAGAATTGTTCATGGGGAAATGCGGCTAAAGACACATGCAAATAAATAAGATGCATTATCCTAGATTGAATCCTTGATTGAAAAAATTATTTAAAGGAAATTATTCATATAATTGGCAGACTGGAGTATGGATATGATTATATCAATGTTAAATTTCCTGAATATGTGAATTATACTATAAACATATGATAGAATGTCCTTGTTTTTAGGAGTTATATAGTAACTTATTAAGGGATAATGGTTCATGATGTCTGTATTTTACTCTCAAATGGTTCAGGCAAAGGTGAAAAATACCATAGAGATAAAGGGAGAGGGGAAAGGATATAGAATTATAACAAAATTATTAAAATTGTTGAATACATAGAAACACGTAGATATTCAGAAAACTATTCTTGAAAACTTTACATAAGTTTTATTATGAATTTTTTAAAGCAAGCTTTAAGTAAAAGAAATTAAGAAATATTTCCTATAAGAATCAGAAATTAATAAAAATAAATATACACACTTTTGAAGTGATACTAAACAATGAATATATTGAATGAGACCAACTCACAGGAATGAAAAGAAAGATATATGACATTGTCATATTATTTTGAAATTATATAAAATTGAACTAGCAGTGAAAATGTTAACCTACTGCCTTTTACCTGAAAAGGATGTTATCAACAGTTTGAGCTTTGTAGTTCTCTCAAATTATTCTGTTTTTATGAGCAACTTTTGTTTTTATGATATTTAAAGAAGACTCCAATTATAAATAAATCCTTACAAATGGGGCAGAAGATATATGTCACAAGAAGTCTTTAAGAAGGCATCCTGAGAAGCAAAGCCCATAGTATCTTAACACTGGATAAAGGCTGGGTGTCTAGACTCTACAGATAGATCTAAGACCAAATGATAAATCTACTGGTAAATTTAAACCTCTTCACATTTAACTGGTAATTGGAGACTATCACACATTAAAGGGGCTTCTTAGGTAAGTACAGAGATTGTCAGAGGTCAGCTTTACCACTTTTCATAAATCTTGATAGAAATGTGAAGACAAGTATCTCAAAATACTCACATTAATTACACTGTCACATTCTTTCGCCAAGATCTCCTGCCCAAATAAATGTATTTCCAATGGGAAAGGATTAACTCTACAGAAAGAAAAGTGTAAAAGTTCACCTATCAGTGTTGGAAAGGGATAGCGGGCAGTGGGAGGGGCACCTGGGAAAGTAGAATTTCTTTGCATCTTCTGATCCTGCGCACCAAGAACTGTTGTTTCTCTAGTCTGCTGTGCCAGCCTGAGCACTGGTCTTTGGTGTTAGAAAATATGGAGTTCTTAAATCATCATATTACTTCATGTCTGGAAGTTCAGTAGCAATTCCCCTGCTAAGATGTTTGTTATAAATAGTTAGCAATGTTCATATACTATGTTTTAATAGTACATGTAGATTGAATGTTTGTGTCCCCTTCAAATTCATGTGTAACTCCTACCTCGGTGTGATAATATTAGAAGCTGGTCTTTGAGAAAGGATTTGGTCATTGGAGGAACCCTTATGATTGAGATTAGTGCCTTTATAAGAGAGACCCCAGAGACCTAGCTCTTCCCTTCTGCTGTGTGAGTTTATGGTGAAAATATATGTCTGCAAAGCAGGTTCTCACCGACACCAAATCTACTGTAGCCCTGATTTTGAACTTCCCAGTCTCCCCAGTGTGAGAAATAACTTTTTGTCATTTATAAGCTACACAGTGTATAATATACCTGAATGGGCTAAGACAGTACATTTAGTTCTCTTTCCCTATCCTGGAACATTAAAATTGGTTGTGAGAGTATGTCACAGAGTGTCTTGTGTAAGCAAATGAATGTGTCAGAAGAATGTCAGTACTCAGCATATCCACAGTTTACATACAGCTCAGAGAGCAAGACAACAAATGCCACAAGAGTTACAAGACAAAGCAAAGCATAGCATTCTATTAATTGTTTAATGCCAGAAGTCAGTATTCTTTAAGGTTTAAGTTCCAATCTATTTCTCCATATAGAATAGAGTGAAGAATAAGCTGAGGGGACAGATGCACAAGAGCAGACATAAAGATTATAACATTATTTTGACAAAGCACTTCCACGTTTATCATAAAATGAGCTTATTTACCTTACACCTAAAGTAACGAGGGAAAGAATAACAAACAAAATTCAGTTAGTAAAAAGAAAGAAATCACAAAGATCAGAAAAGAAATAAATGAGATACAGATGAAGAAAACAGTAGAAAAGGTCAATAAAACCAAAAGCTGGTTCTTTGAAGAGACAAAATTGATAAAATATAGCCAGGCTCATCAAGAAGAAAAAGGAGAGGGAACAAATTCATAAAATCAGAAATGAAAAAGTTACAACTGACAGCACAAAAAGACAAGGTATTCTAAGACTTCTATGGGCAATTATATACCAGTGAAATGGACAACCTAGAAGAAATGGACAAATTCTTAGAAAGGTACAATCCCAAAGACTGAATCAGGAAGGAAAAGAAAAGATAAACAGAACAATTACCAATACTGAATTTGAATCAATAATTTAAAAACTCCCAACAAACAAAAGTCTAGGACAAGATGGCTTCACAGGTGAATTTTACAAAACAGTTAAAGAAGAGTTAACATCTATCCTTCTGAAAATATTCTAAAAAATTGCAGAGGGAGACATACTTATGAACTCATTCTATTAGGCTACCATCATCACCCTTATACCAAAAAAAGAAAATTACAGGCCAATATTACTGATGAACAAACATGCAAAAACCCTCAACAAAATACTAGCAAACCAAATCCAACAACACATTAAAAAGATTGCATACCTAAGTAAATGCGATTTATCCCAGGGATACAAGGATTTTTCAGTATTCACAAAGGAATCAATGTCATACATCACATCAACAAATTAAGGAATAAAAACCATACAATATCTCAATAGATGAAGAAAAAGCTTTTGATAAAATTCAACATTTATTGATGATAAAAAATTTCTCTAGAAAGAGGGCATAGAGGGAACCTGTGTGTGTTGTATGTTAGTCTCAGTCATGTACAACTCTTTGTGACCCCACGGACTGTACTCCCATGGATTATATGGACTTCCCTTGTGGCTCAGCTGTTAAAGAATCCTCCTTCAGTGTGAGAGGCCTGGGTTCGATACCTGGTTGGGAAGATCCCCTGGAGAAGGGAAAGGCTACCCATTCCAGTATTCTGGCCTGGAGAATTCCATGGACTGTATAGTCCATAGGGTCACAAACAGTTGGATACTGAGCGACTTTCACTTTGCTTTGGACTTCCCTGTAGCTCAAATGATAAAGAATCTGTCTGTGATGTAGGAGTCCAGGGTTCGATCCCTGGGTGGGGAAGTCCCTCTGGGGAAGGGAATGACAATCCACTCCAGTATTCTTGCCTGGAGAATTCCATGGACAGAGAAGCCTGGAGGGCTACAGTCTGTGGGGTCTCAAAGAGGGAACCTATCTCAACATAATAAAGGTCATATATGATAAACCCACAGATTACATACTCAGTCAATGTATAATCCATAAACATATACGGTCACTTCAAGTAGATATTAAAAGAGGTATACATAGTTAATATGAGATAATGATATTGCTAAGAACAGGAATTGTTCTTGGTAATTGATTATCAAAAGACATACTCTTCTACTTTTGGCTTAAAAGTCACTAATATTCAATTTTAAAAGAGAGTGTCAACTGATCAGAATACAAAAGGTTATAATTTTATCATGAAATAATTCATTTAAAAATATCAAGAGAGGGGGACATATGTATACCTGTGGCTGATTCAAGTTGATGTATAGCAAAAACTAACACAGTATTGTAAAGCAATTATCCAATTAAAAATATAATAAAAAGTCAATGACAAAACCTGGTCAGTATGGCAAAACCAACATGATAATGTAAAGAAAAAATAATTAATTTAAAAAAAGTTTTATAAAACAAAATAAGACAATATTATTATTTTCCTAGAGAATTTCATCTTCCTTACTTCAAAGACAATTTTTTTAAAGAATAACAACATAATGGTAAGTTTATAGCTACAATAAAAATTATTTAAAATGATAGCACAAATGAATATTAAGAAAATATTCTAGTTAATAACACAATATGATGATTAGTATCACAGCCTGACTTGAAACACAGTAAAGCATTTTTTTTAATAATTTAAACTAATTGAGTTCTTCCCAGGAAAACATAACTGAGGATCAAGGCATGTAGTTAATACTCATTCAGTTTTAATTACTTACTCATATCAAAAATTAGAAAATCATGTGAATAAAAAGTACTTTTTCCATATTTTACTGCCAATCTTTGAACCTCTAGCTTTTTATTATGGCATTTTCTTTAAATTGATTTTTCTTCCAATATGAGATATGGGGTAGAAGAATCTTAAAATAAACCTAGACAGATTTCCATAGATACACTAGAGAATTTGTAAATATTTTTCTTCTAAAAAAATAGTATGATCACTTTATGACTATTCGTAAGTGATTTTGATAAAAAGGAGTTGGACATTGTTAGCTGATGCATAACAGAAATAAACCTATAGTAATAATTTTCAAATGATTTTTTTATATCAGAATAGTAATACTGCATCTATAAAAAACAGGGAATAATTCATGGCTATCACCTTAAAGCACCCATTCAGTCTTTGGATGTGAGAGAATTTAAGTAAGCACAAGGATGTACAGTTTATGTCAAGCTGAGGGAAACTTTAAAGTCTTCTTGGTCTCAGTTATTTGACTACTGATTGTTTTGTTAAGTAAAAAACACAACTGAAAAAAGAAATATATATATATGTACATATAATATACAAACATAATAAAATAGAAAAAACAAAAAAAATGAATAAGTAATTATTTAACAAGAGGATAGTTACCCACAGCTAGGTGCCCTAAATTCTAGAGTTTATTTTGTTTAGTTTTATTAGAATACAATTGCTTTACAATGTTGAGTTAGTTCTACTGTAACAATGAAGTGAATCAACTATACATATACACACATCCACTCCCTCCTATACACCCCCACCCCACCAATCTAGGTCATCACAGAGCATATTGCAGGAGGAAAGCGTTTATAATTGTCTGTCTTACACATGGTAGTGTGTGTGGGTGCATTTTTCTATATTGCACATGTGTGAGGCTAGAGTTTAAAGTAAGCTTGATTGTTTTTCTGTGGAAACAACTTGACTGTATCTTTTTCTTTGTAACTGAGATAAAAGTGACATATAGCACTATATAAGTTTAGAGTTGAGGGCAGGAGGAGAGGGGGATGACAGAAGCTGGTTGGATGGCATCATGACTCACTGGGCACAAGTTTGAGGAAACTCTGGGAGATAGAAAAGGAGAGGGAAGCCTGGCATGCTGCAATCCATGGGGTCACAGAGTCAGGCACGACTTAGTGACTGAATGACAACAGCAAAATTTAAGGTATACAAAGCGTTGATTTGATACACACGTGTTACAGTGTGATTACTATCATAACATTAGCTAATCCCTTCATCACATTACATAATCATTATTCCTATTTTTGTGGAAATAATGTCTCCTCTCCAAGCAACTTTTAATTTTATAGTGTATTTTGTTATCTATAATTACTATGCTGTGCATTAAATCTCAAAGAAATTTTTTCACTTGTAAGTTTGTAACCTTAAACACTTCCCCTATTCCCCCAGCACCCAGTCCCTTCTAGTCACCTTTTTACTTTATGTTTTTATGAAATTGGCTTTCTTAATGGTCTACATATAAGTGATGTCAGACACCATTTCTCTTTGTCTGACTTATTTCACTTTGCATAATACCATCAAGGTATATCCCTGTTGTCACAAATGACAGGGTTTCCTTCTTTCTCATGGTTGAATACTATTATATTGTGTATCTATACATCACTTCTTTTTTATTTATTCATTTGTTGGTTAGTACTTAGGTTCTTTCCATATTTTAGCTGTTTTGATCAATGTTGTGATAAAACAGATGTGATATATAGCTCTGATGTCCTGTTTTTGTTTCCTGTGAGTATATACCAAGAGGTAGAATTGCTGGATCATATGGTAGTTCTGTTTTTAATTTTTGAGGAATCTCCACACCACTGTCCACAGTGACTGAAACAATTTGCATTCTTAACAGGGTACAAGAGTTCCCTCTTTTCCACATCCTCAGCAACACTTCTTATTTCCTGATTTCTCAGAGATAACCAGTCTAACAGGTGTGAGATGATAGCTCACTATAGTTTTTATTTTCATGTCCTTGATGATTGTGATGGTGAGTAATTTTTTAAGTGCCTATTGACCAGCTGGATATATTCTCTAGAAAAATATCTACTTAGTGTTCATGTATGGGAAGGATTAATATTGTTACAGTCCACACTACCCAACACATCCATAGATTTAACACAATCCCTATCAAAATTCCAAAGGTATTTTTCACAGAAATAGGAAAACAATACTAAAATTTATATGGAACAATGAGACCTTGAATAATCAAGCAATCTTGAGAAAGAAGAACAAAGCTGGAAGCATCTTGATTTCAAATTATATTACAAAGCTAAAGTAACAACAAGTGTTATACTGGGATAAAAATAGATACATAGACCAACAGAACATAATAGAGATCTCAGAACTAATGTCTGACAGGGAAATTAAGAACACCCAGTGGAGAAAGAATAGTAATAGTTTCTTCAACAAATGGGGAAAGGGAAAAATAAATGGGAAAACTGGATTGCCAGATGCAGAAAAATAAAAATACACTCCTATCTTACATCACTTAAAAATCATTCAAGACAGATTAAAGGATTAAATGGAAGACCTAATACCATAAAAGACTCCTAGGGAAAAAAAAAAAAACTTAAGAAAGAAGCTTCTTGAGATTGATCTTGTCAATTATTTTTTATATGTGAAACCAAAAGCACAAGCAACAAAAGCAAAAATCAAGTAGAACTATATAAAAACTAAAAAGCCTCCTCACCTCAAATGAAACACCACAAATAAATAACTAAATGACAGCTTATAAGGCAATATATTTGCAAACCACACATCAGACAAGGAGTTAATATTCTAAATATAAAAAGAACTCATATAACTCAATAACAATAATGAAATGGACAAAGTTTGTGTTCTTCATGATGATCTTTTTCCATGAGACAACTCTTTCTTATTCCCTTTTCCCCTTATTCGCCACACTGTCAACTCTCCCTCTGGAAACAATATTTGCTATAATAATTCATTTGAAATATTCTATTTCTTGGTTAATCAATAGACTTGCATATTTCTAAATTGACTAGACTATCATTAACTAAATGTTATTTTAGGGATCTCTGATCATTTAAGTTAAGTCCAGGAATGACAGTTACAATTTTTATAAGCATTTACTTAGATATACTAAACTTATTTCAAACTTGATTAAGTCTTTTGAGAATCTATAGTTTAAAGTTAAGCAATGAAACTTAAGCATTTCCTTTGGCTTCTGACAGCTTCTCATATGAATAGACAACACATTGTTTTCTTTTTTCTTGCTTTAAAAATTTTAGTTGACTCATACCTTGTCCCTTTTCTTAACATTTAAGCTTTCATTCCTAGCAAAAGCAAAGAATAATGGGAATAGCTGAGAAATTAAAGGTTTGTATTCATATTCGAATAACAATTCAATACAAAGAGCTCTGAAAGATGCAGCTGCTATGAGAGATAAGGAATTAAATGATACCTTATGCTATCTATTAAAACTAGGAACAAAATTCATAAGTCCAATTCTGTAACATCAAAAACTGTCTATCATCCAAAAACTTAAAGTAGTGAATGCAATGGTTTTAAAAATTCATAGGCCAGTATGACTATATATTTGATATTTTCTGTGATGCATTTCAGTCTACAAATTTATTTCAGTTTATTTCTAGTTGCATTTATAATACATTTCAGCAATTTTTTTAAAATTTTAATTAGCTTAAAACAAAGGATAAAAATCACATGATAAGCTCAGATGCTTAAAAGTTACTTAGCAGAGTATCTGTTCATAATAAAAATTCTCAACAATATTAAAAAAAAAAACACTGAGCACAGTATCCCTCTCAGAAAAATATCTTATCAGATAAAGCCAGAATTGTACTAATAACTAAGAGTGGATTTTTAACATCCCAATTTGTTCTCTTTTCTTCTGCGATAATTAACCAAGGAAGTCTTCAGAATATACAGCTGGCAAATCAGTGATTCATGGCACATTCACACTCAATGGCCCCTTAATATAATAATAATCCTAATGCCATAATAGCTAACAGTACTTAATGGAACTCTACCATAGGTCCAGACACAAAAGACCCCTACCTTGGCATCCTTTGTTACTGTTTAGTCTCTAAGTCATATTGGACTCTTTGTGACCCCATGGACGGCAGCATGCCAGGCCTCCCTGTCCCTCCCTCTCTCCCCAAATTTGCTCAAGTTCATGCCCACTAAGTCAGTGATGCTTTCCAACTATCTCATCCTCTGCCACTCTCTCCTCCTTTTGCTTTCAATCTTTCCCAGCACTAAGGTCTTGTCCATGAGGTGACTGTTAACATCAGCTGTCCAAAGTACTGGAGTTTCAGCATCAGTCCTGCCAATGAATATTAAGGGTTGACTTCCTCTGGGATGGACTGGTTTGATCAATAGTCCAAGGGACTCTTGAGAGTCTTCTTCAGCCCAATTTGAAAACTTCAATTCGTCAGCACTCAACCATCTTTATGGTCCAACTTTCACATCTGTACATAACATTACTACTGGAAAAACCATAGCTTTTACTACATGGACATTTTTCAGCAACGTGATGTCTTTGCTTTTTAGTATGCCGTCTAGGTTTGTCACAGCTTTCATTCCAAGAAGCAAGCACCTTCTAATGTCATGGCTGCAGTCACCATCCACAGTAATTTTGGAGCCCAATAATAGAAACTCAGTCATTGCTTCCACTTTTTCCCTTGCTATTAACCATAAAATGATGGAACCAGATTGCCATAATCTTAGTTATTTAAATGTTTAGTTTAAGACAGATTTTTCACTCTCCTATTTCACTTTCATCAAGTGGCTCTTTACTTCCTCTTTGCTTTCTTCCATTAAAGTGGAATCATCTGCATATTGGAGGTTGTTGATATATCTCCTGGCAATCTTGATTCCAGCTTGTAACTTATCTAGCCAGGCATTTCACATAATGTATTCTGTGTGCATAAGTTAAATAAACAGGGTGACAATATAAAGCCTTGTTGTAACCCTTTCCCAATTTGGAACCAGTAAGTTGTTCATATAATTTTCTAACATTGGTTCTTGACCTGCATTTAGGTTTCTCAAGAGACAGGTAAGATAGTCTGGTAGTCATATCATTCTAAGAATTTTCCAGTTTGCTGTGATCCACACAGTCAAAGCCTTTTGCACAGTCAATGAAGCAGAAATAGATGTTTTTCTGGAATTCCCTTGCTTTCTCTATGACCTAAAAAATGTTGGCAATTTGACCTCTGTTTCCTCTGGCTGTTTTGAAACCAGCACCTAGATAGCATATTGAAAAGCAGAGACATTACTTTGCTAACAAAGGTCTGCCTAGTCAAGGCTATGGTTTTTCCAAGAGTCATGTATGGTTGTGAGAGTTGGACAGTGAAAGGCTGAGGACCAAAGAATTGATGCTTTTGAACTGTGGTGTTGGAGAAGACTCTTGAGAGTCCCTTGGACTGCAAGGAGATCCAAACAGTCCATCCTAAAGGAGATCAGTCCTGGGTGTTCATTGGAACGACTGATGTTGAAGCTGAAACTCCAATACTTTGGGCACCTCATGAGAAGAGTTGACTCACTGGAAAAGACCCTGATGCTGGGAAAAATTGGGGGCAGGAGGAGAAGGGGATGACAAAGGATGAGATGGCTGGATGGCATCACCGACTCAATGGACATAGGTTTGGGTGGACTCCGGGAGTTGGTGATGGACAGGGAGGCCTGGCTTGCTGCAGTTCATGGGGTCGCAAAGAGTCGGACACAACTGAGTGACTCAACTGTATGTCTGGAAGTTCTTGAGTCAAGTATTGCTGAAGCCTGGCTTGAAGGATTTTTAAGCATAACCTTACTAGCATGGGAAATGAACATAATTTTGTCTAGTAGTTTGAACATTCTTTATCCCTGCCCTTCTTTGGAATTGGGATGGAAACTGACCTTTTCGAGTCCTGTGGCTACTGCTGGGTTTTCCAAATAGACCACACAATGATCTGGTCACTCACCTAGAGCCAGACATCCAGGAGTGTGAAGTCAGAAGGGCCTTAGGAAGCATTGATATCCACAGAAGGTTTTATATGTTGCAAGAATGCAAAAAATATTTTTTTAAAATAACATACAAAAACATTTGCTGTTTCCAAGCTGGTACTCAGAACAGGACTACCTGAAAATAGTATGTATTACATACTTTATATTTAGGCTGTATACTGGGTCTATTTTTAAGAAAAGGTAAAACTGTAATGAGAAGAAAAAGGGAACTGGGTACAGGAAAATGAGGTAAAAGAAGTCTGGAAAATAAAACAAATAGCAAAAGTGGAAAGATGGTAATGATAACCCTGTATGCGAGACAGCAAAAGAGACGTAGATGTATAGAACAGTCTTTTAGACTCTATGGGAGAGGGTAAGGGTGGGATGATATAGGAGAATGGCATTGAAACATGTAAATTATCATATGTGAAATGGATTGCCAGCCCAGGTTTGATGCGTGATACAGAGTGCTCAGGGCAGGTGCACCGGGATGACCCAGAGGGATGGAATCAGGAGAGAGGTGTGAGAGGCGTTCTGGAAGGGAAATACATGTATACCCATGGCAGATTCATGTCAATGTATGGCAAAACCAATGCAATAATGTAAAGAAAAAAATTTTTTTAATAAAATAAAATACCTAACAGTGTCATTTTAAAAACAGAACCTGTATATTCCAGAAGCCCAACATACAGTTGGTTTCTTGGGATTATTTAAGGTTAACAGAAACATGAAATAATCTTTGCTTTCATATATTTTTCACACTGTAGAGAAGTCTATTCATCTAAATTTTGTTGCCATTAGTAAAGATGGAAATTATGCCCACTTAATCAAAGAGAATTTTATATACAGAATCTTCCTGGTGTTGGGGACAAAGTAACTAGTGTTACCAACATTAGCTGCTCTACTTTTCCCCTTATAGGAGGTAATGATTACAGTGGCCATGATCATGAAGCATCTAGCAGGACCCCGTAGGGTGAATCGAAAGCCCTTGCAGGTGTGTAATCAGCATTTTACTTCCATGCTTCACTATCTCAGTGGGAAGACTATCAAGTGAGTAACTGTCATTAATCATGACTGGTGCAGAGGTGCTGACTCTGAGTTTAATACATACATTCTTTTTTTAATTTGATATTGAATTTTAAATAAGAAATTAAGAGTCTTTAAGAATATTGCATATTCCATTATTTTACATATGATTTCAGTATCTCCTTTTATGAGACCGATGTTTCACAACAAAAACATCTAGGTAAGCCTCCTAGATGTTTGGATAATTATCTCTGAACTCTCACCTACAAATGAATTTATTTGACAGGATAGAAAATATAGATGCTTTCTCTCACATGAGTTAAAGTATTTAGAATAACTTTGCATAATAGCGTGAATGCATTTAGTGAGTTTCACTTCTGCCAATTAATAAACATATACCTTCTACTTTCCACATGATTACAGCTGTCTTGGGTTTAGATTTCTTTCATATGCTTAAAATTTGATAATGTTAAAATTTTTAATAAGAGTTTAGTTTAAATTGCCACTTGCAATTTAAAGTCTGCTCACTCAAGCTTCTCCTGACACTTGAGACCATTTAAAAATCCACCTCTTTCCTGAACCAATAGCTTCATTGGAGTCAAGAGGCATCTAGGGTAAGTGAGAGTCTGAACATTTTGCCGGCTGCTGGCCTAAATCACTCTAATGTTTCTACTTAGGTCATCGTTACCTAAGGACAGAGAAGCTGAAACAGCAACTTCTTTCAGAATTTTACTCCCTGAAGGTTTTTGTTACACTAAATGAAAATCTTAAGAAAAGGAGGCAGAGATACTGCTGATAAGGTTCCCACAAGATCTTGCTCTGCAACCAGAGATAAATGATATGTCTTTAGTGTTTATGCCTTTTGCAAATTCATATCCCTAATTATTTTGCTCTATGTGGAGTCAACAATATTGATTCTTGCTTCTTTGTCTCCATTTAATGTGCTGCATATGCTTTTTAACTTACAGTCAATAATTATCTTACTCTTGTACTAACTTGAAACCATCTTGCTCCAAAGGAAAATTCCACTAAGCCAGTTTGTAATTTTGTCATCATCTAATGAATAGTTTAGATGCAATTAAAAGGTTCTAATTGCCTAGGAAAAATAAACCAAAATATTTGTGATATAAAACATAATGATAGTTAGAAATATAAGAAAACTCATATCTAAAATGAAATTCCATGTATACTATCTGATGATGACATTTTTAGTATGAACAATAGATGGTCCATAGTATTTTAAAAATATCTCTTTCTTTCACTGATTGTATTAAATTTCTTATAATTTAATCTCTATCTTTAGGTATCTCAGATTTAGGGCATCCTCATCAGAGGAATACTTTTACAAGTAGAGACATCTTATTAGTGCACTAGGATTGCCATGAAAAAATATGAAATACTAGTTTGCTTAAACAACAGAAATTTATTTTTCCATGTCTTTGGAAGTTAGAATTCCAAAGTGTCAGACAATTTAGTTTTTCCTAAACCTTGTCTTCTTGACTTGAAGATGACCTTATCCTATGCAAAGAAACAATTGGTGTCTCTTCCTCTTCTTGCTGGTGTGCTAAGTCACTTCACTCATGTCCATCTCTTTGTGACCCCATGAACTGTAAACCACCAGGCTCTTCTCTCCATGGAATTCTCTAGGCAAGAAAATTGGAGTGGGTTGCCATGCCCTCCTTCAGGGCATCTTTCCAACCAAAGGATTGAAGCTATGTCTCTTATGTCTCCTGCAAAGGCAGACAGGTTCTTTAACACTCATGCCTCCTGGGAAGCCTTTTCCTCGTCTTACAGGGACACTAATCTATTAGATTGAACCTTCACTCTTATGACATCTTTAGCCTTAATAAACATCCTAAAGGCCCTATCTCCAAATATAGTCACACTGAGGGTTAGGATCATTTAGGCTGAGACATTATACAGACAAAATCACTGAAACTCAAATGGAATGTGTGAATTATTTACTGCCACACTCTAAGCAGTTAGTGACACACTGGATATAACAGTAACAAGCATGTTAAAGCAGTTAAATTGTAGGTACTTGGAGAAGCACTAAGGGACTTCCTTGGCGGCTCAGTGATTGGAAATCCATCTGCAACAAGGAGACACAGGAGATGTGGGTTTCTATCCCTGGTCAGGAAGATCCCCAGAGGAGGGTATGATAATCCACTCCAGTATTCTTGCCTGGAGAATCTCATGGACAGAGGAGCCTGGTGGGCTGCAGTCCATGGGGTCTAGAAGAGTCAGACATAACTGAAGTGATTTAGCATGATGCAGGTCAGGACCCAACAGTTAGAACTGGACATGGAACAACAGACTGGTTCCAAACAGGAAAAGGAGTACATCAAGGCTGTATATTGTCACCCTGCTTATTTAACTTATATACAGAGTACATCATGAGAAATGCTGGGCTGAGGAAGCACAAGCTGGAATCAAGATTGCCAGGAGAAATATCAATAACCTCAGATATGCAGACGACACCATGCTTATGGCAGAAAGTGAAGAGGAACTCTTGATGAAAGTGAAGAGGAGAGTGAAAAAGTTGGTTTAAAGCTCAACATTCAGAAAACTAAGATCATGGCATTGGCCCCATTACTTCATGGGAAATAGATGTGAAAACAATGGAAACAGTGGCAAATTTTATTTTGGGGGGCTCCAAAATCACTGAAGATGGTGACTGCAGCCATGAAATTAAAAGACACTTGCTCCTTGGAAGAAAAGTTATGACCAACTAGACAGCATACTAAAAAAACAGAGACATTGCTTTGCCAACAAAGGTCCGTCTAGTCAAGGCTGTGGTTTTTCCAGTGGTCATGTATGGATGTGAGAGTTGGACTATACAGAAAGCTGAGCACTGAAGAATTGATGCTTTTGAACTGAGGTGTTGGGAAAGATGCTTGAGAGTCCTTTGTAAAGAAAGAAGATCCAACCAATGCATCCTAAAGGAAATCAATCCTGCATATTCATTCACTGGAAAGATTGATGCTGAAGCTGAAACTTCAATACTTTGGACACCTGATTTGAAGAACTGATTCATTTGAAAAGACCCTGATGCTGGAAATTATTGAAAGCAGGAGGAGAAAGGGATGACAGGGGGTGAGATGGTTGGATAGCATCACTGACTTAGTAGACATGAGCTTGAGTAAGCTCTGGGAGTTGGTAATGAACAGGGAAGCCTGGAGTACTGAAGTCCATGGGATCTGAACTGAACTGAGGCACTAAAGATATAAAAAGCATGGGAATAAATAACTATAGATGTTTCATCTGTGATGAAAAGTCAAATTTCTTTTTCTGGACTTAGGGCAGTCTTACATCAGCAAACTCTTCTAGAAGTTTAGCTGGCCACCGAGAGAACATACAAGAGAACAAGTGACAAGGCACTATCACATCCTAACCAAAGCACATTTGTTTTCTTTAAATGGTGGTGAGCCACATTTTCATGATCAAGCCTTTGTTCAGATGGTATGCTTAAATAAGCCTCTGATGACAAAAAATAGCTTTGCCTGTCCACAAAAATATCTTTGAAATAGTGAGTCAATTCTTTCATCAGATTAAGGAACTGTGTAAATCACCAAACTTCTAGAGACAGGTTAACAGTTTTATTTCAGTGAGCCTTAATACTTTCCATATGTTATTCACTGTAAACAAAATGACATATCTTGGAAACTAGGACTGTGCTTTATTATTAGTCAGTTTACTTAAAGATGAAACAGTTATCTTGAGATATAGTAGAATACATTTAATGCAAGGTTAGTTTGGTGAAATCAGATTGTAAAGCAAGCATTTTACATATTCAAAATTAATATCATAATTCTCTTGAACGTGAAGTTCTATGTTATAGTCTTTAACATAAAGCATTATAAAGTAATTCCGGTGCACATTAAGATTTGAAGGCTAATGGGCAAAGTTAAGAAATAACAAAAGAAAAATCAATATGCAAGTGTATTAGTTTGCTGGGGTTGCTAGAACAAAATACCAATGGTTGGATTGCTTAAGCAACAGATATCCATATTTTATGGTTCTGGAGACTAGAAGTTCAAGATCAAGGCATTAGCAGGAGTGATTTCTTTGGCCTTTTTCCATGGCTTGCAGATAATTTGCTTCTTCCTTGTCTCCATGTGCTCTCTCCTCTATGCTTGGGCAGCATGAATGTCTCTGTGTCCAGATTTGTTTTTATAAGGCCACTAGTCAGATTGGATTAGGGTCTATCCTAACTGCCTCAGTTTTTACCTCTTTAAAGGTCCTAACTCTAAATATATTCACATTCTGAAGTACTGGGTTTAGGACCTCAGTATATGTATATTGGGCAGACACAGTTCAGCACAATAACAGTAAACATTCAAATATTCTACCTTTAAGATAGTTTTCGAAATCTGAGTGGCAAATGTGTGTGTGTGTGTGCATGTCCTGAGGGAAAGGATATGAAGTGGTTAAGAAGTAGAGAATTCTAAAATCTTCCTGCTTGCCTGCAGGATTTAATCATTCTCTTTTAATGGTATCTTTAGCTTCCATCCTTGTAGACTGATATGTTTGTTGTAGAAATTAAGATCAGTAATATATGTGAAACACATTTCAGAGTCTGGCAGACAAGTGCCAAATAAGTGTTTATTGAATTTACATTACTCTAAGCCTTGCTTTATCAGACTCACATACACTGTCTCTTGATAACACTAAAGAAATTTGCTACCTGCTTATTTTGATGCTTAAACACATCCTTGTTTTGAGAGAAGTAGAGATTCACACAAAGTTACAAAACTAGTAGAGAAGCCCCATAAATCTCTTACCCAGTTTCCATCATTTATAATATCTTATATAACTATGCTACATTATCAAAGCCAGGAAGTTAAAATCAGTATCTTTTTCAGCTGCATGCATGTACTCACTTGTACATGTATGTGTATTTATATAAGAGCATTCTACATAACTTTTCACACACATATATTTACATAACCACCATCATAATTAAGACACAGAACTATTACATCTCCAGAAATATCCCTCTTGGTACTCTTCTCCCAATTCTTTGCCCAGTTGCTCTCAATACAGTTTTTAATATGCAATTTAAAAGGCATTTGCTCCTTGCAAGAAAAGCTATGACCAACCTAGACAGCATATTAAAAATCAGAGACATTACTTTGCAAACAAAGGTCCATCTAGTCAAGGCTATGGTTTTTCCAGTAGTCATGTATGATGTGAGAGTTGGACTATAAATAAAGCTGAGTGCCAAAGAATTGATGCTTTTGAACTGTGGCATTGGAGAAGACTCTTGAGAGTCCCTTGGACTGCAAGGAGATCAAACCAGTCAATCCTAAAGAAAATCAGTCCTGAATATTCATTTTAACGACTGATGTTGAAGCTGAAACTCTAATACTTTGGCTACCTGATGTGAAGAACTGGCTCATTGGTAGAGACTCTCATTCTGGGAAAGATTGAAGGCAGGAAGAGAGGGGGATGACATAGGATGAGGTGGTTGGATGCCATCACTCACTTGGACACAAGTTGGAACAAGGTCTGGGAGTTGGTGATGAACAGGGAAGCCTGACATGCTGCAGTCTGTGGGGTCACAAATATTTGGACACGACTGAGCAACTGAACTGAACTATGGTTTATTTTGGAAACTAGAGCCCCCTCCAAGTGTTATCTTTGCTTGTGTTCTCAGAGTAAAGAAAGTTTTACTATCTTGAATTCTTGTTACTGTTAAAACATGTATCCTACCTATTATACTGACTGCAAACTCGTTGAAGCCAGAGGAGTATCTTTTTAAGTAATGTAAATCGAATGGATGGATGCCTACTGGGATAATACAATTTTCCACAAGACACCTATGATAATCATATTGTCTCAAATATTAGTAGTAATTTGCCCTGGTGGCTCAAATGGTAATGAATCTGCCTGCAGTGCAGGAGACCTGGTTCGTTTCCTGGGTCGGGAAGATCCACTAGATAAGGAAATGGCAACCCACTCCAGTAGTCTTGCCTGGAGAATTCCATGAACAGGGGAGCCTGGTAGGCTAAGTTCACGGGGTTGCAAAGAGTTGGACATGACTGAGCAACTAACACATACGCATACACACTGAATCTATAATTTAAAAATACTATTTCTTCATCTCAATAGATGCAGAAAAAGCTCTTGATAAAATTCAGTACCTATTTATAACAAAAATTCTCCAGAACGTGGGCACAGAGGGAACTTACCTCAACATAATTAAGCCCACATATAACAAACCCACAGCTAACATTCTCAATGATGAAAAACTGAAAGCATTCCCCCATGGATCAGAAACAAGCCAAGGATATCTGCTGTTAGCACTTTTATTCAGCACAATTTTGAAAGTCCTGCTCACAGCAGTCAGAGAAGAAAAAGATATTAAAAAAAAAATCCATATTGGAAAATAAGAAGTAAAACCGTCATTGCAGACAACATGATACTACACAAAGAAATTCTAAAGACGCCACCAGAAAACCACTAGAGCTCATCAATGAACTCAGTCAAGTTGCAGGATGTAAGATTAATAAACAGTAATCTGTTGCATTCCTACTCATTAACAATGAAAGATCAGAAGAGAAATTAAGGAACTAATCCCATTTTCCATTGCATCAAAAAAGAATAAAATATCCAGGAATAAACGTAACTAAGGAGAAAAAAAAAAGCCATACTCTTAAAACTCTAAGATGCTAATGAAAGAATTTGAAGATGACACAAAACAGATGGAGAAGTAAACTATTCTTGAATGGAAAGAATCAATATAGTCAAAATGACTATACTATTTAAGGCAATCTACAGGGTCAATGCAATCCGTATCAAATTGTCAATGGCACTTTACACAGAACTAGAACAATTTTTTTTTTTTTTTTTTTTTACAATTTGTATGTCAACAGAAAAGCCCCTGAATAGTGGAAGCAATCCTAAGAAAGGAAAACAGAGTTGGAGGGATCATAGTCCCTGACTTTGGACCATATCAGAAAACTACAGTAATCAAAACAGTATAATACTGGCACAAAAACAGACATATGGCTCAGTGGGATAGGATAGAAAGTCCAAAAATAAATCCATGCACCTATAGTCAATTAAGACAAAAGGGGCAAGAATATATAGTATAGAAAATAGAGTTTCTTCAATAAATGGTGCTGGGAAAGCTGAACAACTTTATGTATAAGAGTGCAATTAGAACATACTCTAACACCATACACAAAATATGCTCAAAATGAATTAAAGACCTAAATGTGAGGCTGGACATCACGAAAATCCTGGAGGAAAACAGAGGTAGAACACTCTTTGACATAAATTGCAGCAATGTCTCCTTTGATCCACTTCCTACAGTAATGAAAATAAAAGCAAAAATAAACAAATGTGACCTAATTAAATTTAAAAGCCTCTGCACAACAAAGGAAGCCATAAACAAAACTAAGACAACCCACAGAATGGGAGAAAACATTTGCAAGTAATATTGCTGATAAGGGATTAATGTCCAAAACAAATAGCTCTATATGAAACAAAACAAAACCGACAAACAATAACCCAATCAAAAAATGGGCAGAATATCTAAATAGAAATTTCTCCAAAGAAGACATAAAAATACCCAAAAGGTAAATGAACAGATACTCAATGTCACTAATTATCAGAGAAACACAAATCAAGACTACAATGAGGTATCACTTCATATCAGTTATAATGGCAATCATCAAAAAATCTACAAAGAATGTGCTGGAAAGGGTTTGGAGTAAAGGAACTCTCCTACACTGTTGGTGGGAATGTAAATTGGTGAAAACATGATAAAGAACAGTATGGAGGTTCCTTAAAAAACTAAAAATAAAACTACCATATGATCTAACAATCCCACTCCTGTGCATATATCTAGAGAAAATCATAATTCAAAAATATTTGCACACTAATGTTCATGCAGAACTATTTATAGTAGCCAAGACATGGAAGCAACCTAATTTTCCATCAGCAGAGAGATAGATAAAGATGATGTGTTATATTAATATATGCATACAATGGAATAATGTTATTGTTTAGTCACCAAGTCATGTCCAACTCTTTGCAACCCCATGGACTGCAGCATGCCAGGGCTGTCTACCCCTCACCATCTCCTGGAGTTTGCCCAAATTCCTGTTCATTGCATTAGTGATGCTTTCCAGCCATCTCATCTTCTGATGTCCCCTTTCTTCTGCCCTTGATCTTTCCCAGCATCAGGGACCTTTCCAATGAGTTGTCTGTGTGCATCAGGTAACCAAAATGTTGGAACTTCAGCATCAGCCCTTCCAGTGACTATTCAGGATTGATCACCCTTAAGACTGATTGGTTTGATCTCCTTGCTGTCCAAGGGACTTTCAGGAGTCTTCTCTGACACTATAGTTTGAATGCATCAATTCTTTGGCGTTCTGCCTTCTTTATGGTCCAGCTTTTACAACTGTACTTGACCACTGGGAAGACTATAGCCTTGACTATAAGGATCTTTGTCAGCAGAGTAATGTCTGCTTTTCAACACACTGTCCAGGTTTTTCATAGCTTTCCTGTCAAGAATCTATCGTCTTCAGATTTCATGGCTGCAGTCACCATCTGCAGTGATTTTGGAGCTCAAGAAGTAATCACTTCTATTTTCCATGAAGTAACAGGGCCAGATGCCATGATCATAGTTAGTTTTTTGTTTTTATTTATTTATTTTTTTAATATTTAGTCTTAAGCCAGCTCTTTCACTCTTCTTCCTTCACCCTCATTAAGAAGCCATTTAGCTTCTCTTCACTTTCTGCCTTTAGAGTGGTATCATATAAGTCACTTTGTTCTTTTTATAGCTGAGTACCATATAATGGAATAATATTCAATCATAAAAAGAACAAAATAACCCCATCTCATTTAACATGGATGGACCTAAAGACAATTATCCTAAGTGAAATCAGACAGAGAAAGACAAGTATTGTATCATATCAGTCATATGTGAAATCTACTTTTAAAAATGATATGAATTAACTTATTTGCATAACAGAAACAGACATAGACATCAAAAATAAGCTTCTAGCTAATAAACAGGAAACATAGCAAGGATGGATAAATCAGGAGTTTGGGATTAACATTCACACACTACTATATATAAGATAGATAACCAAAAAGGATCTTTGTCATCCTCAATATTTTAACTCAATATTTTGTGATAAACTATATGGAAAAGAATCTAGAAAGGAATGAATATACATATGTATAACTGAATCACTTTGCTATACACCTGAAATGGACATACATTGTAAATCATCTGTAACTCCAATAAAATTAAAATAAAAATACTATTTATGTGCTGTTGATACAAGTAAGTTGACTAATATATAAAAGCTTTGGACCAAATTTTCACACACATGTATTACATTAGCTAGTACAAATAGGATCAAAAGCAATTAAAAATATAATCAGTAATAGCATGGTTTTGTATTGCTGCTTAATATGCCATAATCATCTGAATTACTATCAGAGTTTTTCTTTTTTTTTTCAATAAAGAGAGCTACAAATTGCTTAGGATGTTACGGTGCTTATCAGATGCTAAACCTGGCAGGTGGGTAACTATTTCAAGATTCCTAGTAGTTAAGTTCAGTTCAGTTCTGTTCAGTCACTCAGTCATGTCTGACTCTTTGCAACCCCATTGACGGCAGCATGCAAGGCTTCCCTGTCCATCACCAACTAACCCAGAGCTGACTCAAACTCATTTCCATTGAGTCAGTGATGCCATCTAACCATTTCAAAATCTATTGTCCCCTTCTCTTCCTGCCTTCAATCTTTCCCAGCATCATGGTCTATTCCAAGGGGTCAGTTCTTCGCATCAGGTATTGGAGTTTCAGCTTCAGCATCAATCCTTCCAGTAAATATTCAGGACTGATTTCCTTTAGGATTGACTGGTTGGATCTCCTTGCAGTCCAACAGACTTCTCCAACACCACAGTTCAAAAACATCAATTCTTTGGTATTCAACTTTCTTTATAGTCCAACTCTTACATTCATACATGATTACTGGAAAATCCCTAGCTTTGACTAGACAGACCTTTCTCAGCAAAGTAATGTCTCTGCTTTTTAATATGCTATCTAGGTTGGCCATAGCTTTTTTTCCAAGGAATAAGTGTCTTTTAATTTCATGGCTGCAGTCACCATCTGCAGTGATTTTGGAGCCCCCCAAAATACAGTCTGACACTGTTTCCACTGTTTCCTCATCTATTTCCCATGAAGTGATGGGACCGGATGCCATGATCTTCGTTTTTGAATGCTGAGTTTTAAGCCAGCTTTTTCACTCTCCCCTTTCACTTTCATCAGGGGGCTCTTTAGTTCTTCTTCGCTTTCTGCCACAAGGGTGGTGTTGTCTGTGTATCTGAGGTTATTGATATTTCTCTGGTAATCTTGATTTTAGCTTGTGCTTCATCCAGACTGGCATTTAGAATGAAGTACTCGGAATATAGATTCATTCAGCAGGTTGACAAAAAAGAGCCTTGATGTACTCCTTTCCCAATTTGGAACCAGTCTATTGTTCCATGTCTGTTTCTAACTGTTGCTTCTTGACCTGCATACAGATTTCTCAGCAGGCAGGTAAGGTAGTCTTGTATTCCCATCTCTTGAAGAATTTTCCACAGATTTTTGTCATCCACACAGTCAAAGGCTTTGACGTAATCAATAAAGCAGAAGTAAATGTTTTTCTGGAACTCTCTTGCTTTTTTGATGATCCACAGATGTTGGCAATTTGATCTCTGGTTCCTCTGCCTAAACATATACATACTAAAATATATTTTAAATTTTTTGTCCAGTACATGTGAAAATACATTAGTTAAAAATATTTAGAATGTTAATCAGTTAAAACTCCAGAAGAAAATTGCTAAGGAAGAATTTCATATCTGTAGAGAATTTATCACTTAAATCATTCTCTTTTATTGCTCATTTCATTACCTTTAATAAATTCATGTTTTAATTCTTCAATATTTTAGTACATAGTGCTGGTTGTGTAATGTGAAAATGAGTAAAGATGCTTTGAGGAAAGCAAAAAATTAAATTATATCTCATTGCACCATTTAATTTTAATTCATCACTCAATAAATGTTGAAGAAAGTATGCAAAAAATACCTACTATTAGGTACTGAGTTACATAACTGAAAACATACTCCTTTCTCCCAAGTAGCACACTCCCTACTGCTGTGATCTAATGGAGACCTTGAAAGAAACAATTTCAAGCCAGTGTGTGCAGAGCTATTTTGGAGACTGGTACAGTATGTGATGTTGTAATAAATTTTACTTGTACAAATGCTATAAGCATTCCAATACATGGGTGCTATGTTTGATTTAAATTATTACCTATAAAAAATAGGAAAACAAGTAGTAAAAGTATCAGAGAAAAGGAAAGATATACACATCCGAATGAAGTGTTCCAAAGACTAGCAAGGAGAGATAAGAAAGCCTTCTTCAGTGATCACTGCAAAGAAATAGAGGGAAAGAATAGAATGGAAAAGACTAGAGATCTCTTCAAGAAAATTAGAGACACCAAGGGAACATTTCATGCAAAGATGGGCTCAATAAAGGACAGAAATGATATGGACCTAACAGAAGCAGAAGATATTAAGAGATGACAATAATACACAGAAAAATTATACAGAAAAGATCTTCATGACCCAGATAACCATGATGGTGTGATCACTCTACCTAGTGCCAGATCTTCTGGACTGTGAAGTCAAGTGGGCCTTAGGAAGCATCACTGCAAACAAAACTAGTGGAGGTTATGGAATTCCAGAGCTATTTCAAACCTTAAAAGATGATACTGTGAATGTGCTGCACTCAATATGATAGCAAATTTGGAAAACCCAGCAGTGGCCACAGGACAGGAAAAGGTCAGTTTTCATTCCAATTCCAAAGAAATGCAATGCCAAGGAATGTTCAAACTACTGCACAGTTGTACTCATCTCACATGCTAGTAAAGTAATGCTTGAAATTCTCCAAGCCAGGCTTCAACAGTACATGAACCACGAACTTCCAGATGTTCAAGGTGGATTTAGAAAAGGCAGAGGAACCAGAGATCAAATTGCCAACACCAATTGATCATCAAAAAAGCAAGAGAGTTCCAGAAAAACATCTACTTCTGCTTGACTATGCCAAAGCCTTTGACTTTGTGAAAGTGAAAGTCACTCAGTCATGTCAACTCTTAGGGACCCCATGGACACTCCATGGAATTATCCAGGCCAGAATACTGGAGTGGGTAGCCTTTCCCTTCTCCAGGGAATCTTCCCAACCCAGGGATCAAACCGAGGTCTCCTGAATTGCAGGCAGATTCATTACTCACTGAGCTATGGATCACAACAAACTGTAGAAAATTCTTCAAGAGATGGGAATACCAGACCACGTTACCTGCCTCCTGAGAAATCTGTATGCAGGTCAAGAAGCAACACTTAGAACTGGACATGGAACAACAGACTGGTTCCAAATTGGACAAGAAGTACATTAAGGCTATTTATTGTCACTCTGCTGATTTAACTTATATACAGAGTATACATCATGCGAAATGCCAGGCTGGATGAAGCAAAGAGTCAGACATGACAGAGCAATTGAACTGAACTGAACTGAGTGCCTTTTTTTGAATAGTTACAATTTTCTATATGTTGTCGCTTTTATTCTGAGTAAAGACAACACTTTAATATTTCTTATAGTGCAGGTTTGCACTTAAACATTCAGAGCAAGAGGAAAATTAATAAAAAAGAATGAAATGTGCATTAATCTATAGGTTAATAGGAATCATCATTTTAACTGCATGTGGTAAGAGGTTTCTTAATTACAAAAAAGAAAAATTTTAAATATCATGAGGTCTACCCTTAACAAAATTCTAAGCATACAGTCTGTTATTTAAGCATAGTGACATACAGCAAAATTCAAGAATTTGTTCATCTTTTATGTCCGAAACTATACTCTCTGAAGATCAGCTTCAAATATTCTCTTCCCCATAGCAACCACCATTCTACTCTGTTTTCAGGAGTTAATTTGGACACATCTTATAAGTGGAATCTTTTGGTAATTATCCTTCTGTGACTGGTTTATTTCACTTAACATGAAGTCTTGAAAGTTCATCCATGTTGTAGGATATGACAGCTTCTCCTTCTGATTTATAGCTGAATTGTGTGTGTGTGTGTGTGTGTGTGTGTGTGACATTTCCTTTATCCATTCATCTCCTGAGGAACATTAAACATTTTCCACCTCATGGCTATTGTGAATAGCAATGAACATGGAAGTTCAGATATCATTTTGATATCATAATTTCAATTTTTTGGATAAATAGCCATGAGTGTAGTTTCTGGATCACATGGGAATTCTGTTCTTAATTATGGGGGAAACATCATACTGTTTTCCATAACGACTTTACTATTTTGTATTCCCACAAACAATATACATTGTTCCAGTTTTTCCACATCCTGTATGATAATTATCATTTTCTGTTTTATTTTTATTAACGACCATCCTAACAGGTGTGAGGTGACACCTCATCGTGATTTTTATACATATTTCCATGATGATTAGTGCTGTTGGATATCTTATCCTATACCTACTGGCCATTTGTATATCTTGTTTGGAGAATGTCTAAGTCCTTTAACCATTTTTTAATTTGTTTATTTAGGTTTTTTTTTTTGCTATTGAGTTGGAGGAGTTCCTTATATATTTTATATACTTATATTTTACAGATATGTGGTTAGCAAATAATAGATTTTTAAAGCATGGTTAAAAAAAACAAAATAAAAAACTGGGATTTGCCCTTTCAGAAGTAAACATTCAATTTAAATATTCTGGGTCAGGATCCATACTACCGTCTTAAGCTTCATTATCAATGTCATATGACCACATGCAAAAACTTCAACTATACGACTTTCTTCTCTAACCTGTATTGATAATATTTCACCATAAAAGAAATTTAAAAAACTAATACTTTAACTTTGTCTACATTCTAGGACAATGAACAGTTCTATATAACAAACTGAGGTTATTAGATAATAGTCTATAATGTAGAGTTTATTCAGTAGAGTGGTTTATTAGCTGATAGTTCAGTTCAGTTCAGTCACTCAGTCGTGTCTGACTCTTTTCGACCCCATGAGCTACAGCACGCCAGGCTTCCCTGTCCATCACCAACTCCTGGAGCCCACCCAAACTCATGTCCACTGAATCAGTTATGCCATCCAACCATTTCATCCTCTGTCATCCCTTTTTTCCTACCTCCTTCAATCTTCCCCAGCATCAAGATTTTTTCCAATGAGTCAGTTCTTCGCATCAGGTGGCCAAAGTATTGGAGTTTCAGCTTCAACATCAGTCCTTTCAGTGAACATCCAGGGCTGATCTCCTTTAGGATGGACTGTTTGGATCTCCTTGCAGTTCAAGGGACTCTCAAGAGTCTTCTCCAATGCCAAAGCATTCAGCTTTCTTTATAGTCCAATTCTCACATCCATACATGACCATGGAAAAACCATAGCCTTGATTAGATGGACATTTGTTGACAAAGTAACATCTCTGCTTTTTAATATGCTGTCTATGTTGGTCATAACTTTCCTTCCAAGGAGTAAACGTCTTTTAATTTCATGGCTGCAATCACCATCTGCAGTGATTTTGGAGCCCCCCAAAATAAAGTCTCTCACTGTTTCAACTGTTTCCCCGTCTATTTGCCATGAAGTGATGGGACCAGATGCCATGATTTTAGTTTTCTGAATGTTGAGCTTTAAGCCAACTTTTTCACTCTCCTCTTTCAGCTTATGTTTGAAATAGGTAAAAGGTCTTCCTTTCAAGGTAATATGTTGTGGTCATTTTGAAACACAAATGAATAAAGGCATGAACCAGTTGTAACTAACCCAATTCTTGTCCCAACATGCAAATTGCTAAGGAAAGAGTCTGATTATTTTAGTTTGTTTCATGTCACAGTCTTCACTGACTGCTTAGGAACGTTGTATACAAAGAAAGAGATAATTCCCCAGAGGAAACACTTGACCCTTAGAAAATTAGTAGACATTACTGGTAGGGGAAAAATGATTCAATGTCAAGCATTTTAAGGCATAGTGGTTTAGACAAATGTTCCTTTAATAGTGCCTCAGGGCATTTATGCATATTTATTCATGTGTTCATATAATTGGTTGCTCTAAAGGAGCACATTTTGAGGAAGACTCCATTGGGGAAAAAAAGGAAAATAAGAGGAAAGAAAAGGCTCTGTTTCATAGAGATCTTCTACTTTTACTATTTGAAATTATTTTAACCAAAACTTGGATAAGAGGATAAGTTGCAATCATATAGGGAATATTTGAGTGTGCATTAAAATTACCTGAATAGCTTATAAAGACACACATTTTTGGACCTTAGTCACAGAGTTTCTAATTCAGTAAGACCAGTAAGGTGGCCGAAGAATTTACATCTTTAAGAGAAATAAACCAGACTGGGAAAGATGGAAACTGCATGATATCACGAACCATGTAGAAGATTAAATAAAAATGATAATGAACCTCATAGAAACAGAGATAAAAAGTGGTTGCCTGGGGCTAAAAGGGAGGTGAAAGCAAGGAAAAAATGATAAAAAGATACAGACTTCCAGCTATAAGAGGAATTTTAAAACTTTGCTTCTCTAATGAGTTCCCAGACTATGCTGAAAATGCTGGTCCTGAAATCACTTTAAAAAAACCACTGTTCTAATCATTTCAGGAATTAGAAAGTGAATACAGTTGTTTCTATCTTTCAATCTGTTGTGTCACACAAATCAGCCTATTGGTGATTAGGGTATAATGGAGAATTTATTGTGTAAGTCCTTTAAATTCAGCTTCTAGAAAATTCTGAAAAAAGATGGGAATACCAGACCACCTGGCTCACCTCTTGAGAAACCTGTTTGCAGGTCAGGAAGCAACAGTTAGAACTGAACATGGAACAACAGACTGGTTCCAAATAGGAAAAGGAGTACATCAAGGCCCTATATTGCCAGCATGATTATTTAACTTGTATTCAGAGTACATCATGAGAAACACTGGGCTGGAAGAAGCATAAGCTGGAATCAAGATTGTGAGGGGGGAATAATAACCTTGGATATGCAGGCAACACCAGCCTTATGGCAGAAAGTGAAGAGGAACTAAAGAGCCTCTTGTGAAAGTGAAAGAGGAGAGTGAAAATGTTGGCTTAAAGCTCAACATTCAGAAAACTAAGATCATGGTATCCGGTCCCATCACTTCATGGCAAATATCTGGGGAAACAGTGGAAACAGTGTCAGACTTTATTTTGGGGGGCTCCAAAATCACTGCAGATGGTGATTGCAGCCATGAAATTAAAAAATGCTTACTCCTTGGAAGGAACGTTATGACTAACCTAGATAGCATATTAAAAAGCAAAGACATTAGTTTGCCAACAAAGGTCCATCTAGTCAAGGCTATGGTTTATCCAGTAGTCATGTAAGTATGTGAGAGCTGGACTGCGAGGAAAGCTGAGCACTGAAGAATTGGTGCTTTTGAACTGTGGTATTGGAGAAGACTCTTGAGAGTCCCTTGAACTGCAAGGAGATTCAACCAGTCCATCCTAAAGGAGATCAGTCCTGGGTGTTCATTGGAAGGACTGATGCTGAAGCTGAAACTCCAATACTTTGGCTACCTCATGCGAAGAGTTGACTTATTGGAAAAGACCCTGATGCTGGGAAGGTTTGGGGGCAGGAGGAGAAGGGGATGACAGAGGATGAGATGGCTGGATGGCATCACCGACTCAATGGACATGGGTTTGGGTGGACTCTGGGAGTTGGTGATGGACAGGCAGGCCTGGTGTGCTGCGGTTCATGGGGTCGCAAAGAGTCAGACACGACTGAGCAACTGAACTCAACTGAAATGAACCCTATGTAGTTAAAGTACCTGAAGACATTTCATTAACTCAGTAGTGTTTAATTTCTTCATTTTTATATTAGAATTTCACATCACTATTTTAGTTATTGTTCTGGGTCCTTGTATTAAACAGGGTCTCCAGAGAAATAGAATAGGATATGTGTACCCAAATACACGTACACCGAGGTATGACAGAGGAAAGACAGAGATTTATTTTAAGGAATTGATTCACACGACTGAGAGCTGACAAATTCAAAATATGCAGGATAGGGCCCTAGGCTAGAGACTCAGGAAAAGGTTAATGTTGTACATTGAAGGCTACCTGGAAATTAAGGCTCTCAACTGATTGGATACAGCTCACTCACATTATAAAGGGTTGTCTTCTATATTTCAAGTGAATTGATTAAAATGTTAATTACACCTAAAAGAATTCTATAGAAACTTCCCTGGAGGTCTTGTGGTTAAGACCACTTCCACTGCAGAGCCCTGGTTGGGAACTAAGATCCCACATGCCAAGTGGCCAAAAAGAAAAGCAAACAAACAAAAAAACAAACAAATATATATATATATAACATATATATATGCAGTAAGTAGATAAAAAAATACACATAGTAACACCTAGACTGACGTGTACCAGGAGACATGGTGCCATGGCCCAACCAAGGTAATGCATTAAATTTACCATCATCTTCCCCCAAACATCCAATCCTGGTTAGCTTTTACCACATTTTATCCCTTTTAAAATCACAGTCATCAAGTTTCATCTTCCTTTCTTCCTGATACTTGAATGGCAGAAATTACAAATATCTTGGCAGAGCTCGTTAAGCTCTGTGCCAAAAAGCTGTGCACAGCTGAGATGGGTTTCCTTATTATGTTATTATCAGGAAGTGACGCTGGGAGAGAGAAACTGCTCTCATTTTTCTGGTTTATACTCATCTTCAGCTATAGACTCTGAGATAGCTGTAGGGTCACTTGAGTAATTTTGTGTTCCACTAACATTTAAGGAACTGTTTTATATCTCACTTATTTTCCTTTTCTGTAACTATTGTTCTTTACTTTCTTTTTTTTTTTTTATTAGTTTTGCCAAACAATGACATCATATCACCATGGGTTTACATATGCTCCCCCTCCAGTACCCCCCTCCCTCCTTCCTCCCCCCAGGAAATCTCGTTGCACCAGCCCCGAGCATCAATCTTGGGCTGGCGATTGATTAGACATATGATAATTAACATGTTTCAATGCCATTCTCCCATATCATCCCACCCTTTCCCTCATCCACAGAGTCCACGAGTCTATTCTATACATCTGCGTTCCTTTTGCTGTCTCACATGCTGGGTTCTCGTTACTGTCTTTCTAAATTCCATATATATGCATTAATATACTGTATTGTTGTTTTTGCTTCTGGCTTACTTCACTCTGGATAATGAGCTCCAGTTTCGTCCATCTGAGTAGAACTGCTTCAAATGAATTTTTTTTAATGCTGAGTAATATTCCATTGTGTATATGTACCACAGCTTTCTTATCCATTCGTCAGTTGATGGGCATCTAGGTTGCTTCCATGTCCTGGCTATTGTAAACAATGCAGCGATGAACATTGGGGTACACGTGGCTCTTTCAGTTCTGGTTTCCTCGGTGTATATGCCCAGCAGTGGGATTGCTGGGTCATATGGCAGGTCTATTTGCAGTTTTTTAAGGAACCTCCACACTATTTTCCATAGTGGCTGTACTAGTTTGCAATCCCACCAACAGTGTAAGAGAGTTCCCTTTTCTCCACATCCTCTCCAGCATTTATTACTTGTAGATTTTTGATTGCAGCCATTCTGAATATTGGAAATAAAAGCGCGAATAAACAAATGGGACCTAATTAAAATTAAAAGCTTCTGCACAGCAAAGGAAACTATAAGCAAGGTGAAAAGACAGCCTTCAGAATGGGAGAAAATAATAGCCAATGAAGCAACGGACAAACAATTAATCTCAAAAATATACAAGCAACTCCTGCAGCTCCATTCTAGGAAAATAAACGACCTAATCAAAAAGTGGGCCAAAGAACTTAACAGACATTTCTCCAAAGAAGACATAAAAATGGCTAACAAACACATGAAAAGATGCTCAACATCACTCATTATCAGAGAAATGCAAATCAAAACCATAATGTTCTTTACTTTCTTTTTGTTTCTCACAAAGTATGAAAAAGTATGTATCATGAATTTTTTTTAATCTACATCTTTTAATAAATCTCTTCTAAGCAAAGCCCCTGATGGGCTTACCTGGTGACTCAACTGGTAAAGAATCGCCTGCATGTGGGAGACCTGAGTTCAATCCCTGGGTTGGGAAGATCCACTGGAGAAGGGAACGGCTAACCACTCCAGTATTCTGGCCTGGAGAATTCCATGGACTGTATAGTCCATGGGGTGGCAAAGAGTCAGACATGACTGAGTGACTTTCACTTCACTTCAAGCAAGGCCCCAGAATCTCTCCTTTTAAATGTGCTTTTCCTCCCCAAAGAGATATAATACAATTTGTTTACTGATAACCTTCACTTTTTGGTTTACTCCTTTATTTAATTTATAAAATATATTATCATTTACTGTAGTAAGTGGAGGGCTTCCCAGGTGGCCCAAGCAATAAAGAACTTACCTGCCAATGCAAGAGATGTGGTTCTGATCCCTGAGTCAGGAAGATCTCCTGGAAGAGGGTATGGGAACCCACTCCAGTATTCATGCTTGGAGAATCCCATGGACAGAGAAGCCTGGCAGGCTACATTCCATAGGACCCATAGGGTTGCATAGAGTCAGACATGACAGAAGCAACAGCATATTAAGTGGTCACATTTAATCTACAAGCTTTTCTATACTTAAGTTCATTGTTCATGCTTGTACATAATTATTAACAATTTGAAACCTACTTCTTTCCTGTTCTAAGTGAAAGAATAATTTCACCTTGTACTTCAAAGACACCAAGTTTTTCACAGGAGGTACCATTTATATCTCCCTCTCATTATCTTTGTATCTGTCTTCCCAGTTTTATGTATAGTCTCAAGGAAAAAGGCGTTTCTGCCCTATGAAACTAACCTACTTGGTATTCAATAAATATTTGTTGGTTGGATAAAGGGATTTTGCTGACTTTTTATAATATGCTATCTCATATGATACATTTCTATTTCATTCTATTCTACCACTTATCTTGTTTAATAAAACTTTTTTTGCTTTGGTAAAATATACATAAGAAAATTTTGCATCTTAATCATTTTTAAATGTATACTTCATTTATATTAAATGCACTTAATATTATTATTGTAGCCATCATCCTACTCCATTTCTAGAAATCTTTTTAGATTATAAAACTGAAACTCCACATTTTTTTAAAACAAATCTCCAATTCTTCCCTCTCTTTCACCCCTGGCCACTTTCATTCTACTTCCTGTGCCAATAAATTGGACTTTTTAAGGAAGGCAATATATATGTGGAATCAGTATGTGTCTTTTCGTGACTGAATTGTCTCATTTAGCAATGTCCTCAGAATTCAATCTATTCATTTCTTTGGCAAAGTTCTTCCTCTTTTATTGCCTACATAGTTCTCAATTTTTTTTTTTATTCTTCTTTATGCCTTAACTTGTGCTTTGTTAAATTCTCTGCATCTTTTTTCCTGATTCAATGAAATAGCCTCCAGGTAATCTTCCTGTAATATCCTGGCCATCATCCACTACTGTCATATTAGATTATTATTATTATAATTATTACTATTATAATTGTTCTTATATTTCAGATTACAAATTTACCAAATTACTCCCTGCTTAAAATATTATACTCTATTCCAATTGTTTAAAATTCTCTTAAAGTTTAGATATATGTGATTCAAATTTTGATACATTCTAAATGTTAAAAATTGTGTTCTCCTGAGTATAATTGCTAGATATACATACATAATTTTTGATAACAAGGAACATGGACTTCATGCTTCATTATTTTCTTGATAAAACTCAATATTCTCAAATTTGCTTCTTATTAAAAAGAAGCAATTCAAACATCATAATTTTCATAAAAAGATTATGGATTTATGAATTTAAAGCAAACACAGACTAACAAATATATGATTGTTGTTGACCATTTGTAAAGCAGCATGGTGATTTCAGAATATGCCATCTGATACATAGGAAAGCACCATTTATATCTACTGTAGAAGGAACCCAAGAATGAACCACTAAAGGCTGCACACCAAATATGATCCTGGACACATGTTATACTTTATTACCATTATTTCAAATTTAATCTTCATTATTTTACCCAAGAAGCAGATCAAAAAGTTGTTAACAATCTGTACTGTTTTCCGTGAATTACTATAGAAGAGTATTGTCTGTTATAAGTGTTACAAATAAAAATTGATAGCTTGCTGTTAAATTAGGAATGCAATTTTAAGCTATTAATATATATACATTCATTGTTTCCATTAACAAAGACACTGTGAGGATATTTACATATTCTTATCATTGTCGAAAGGGAAAATGAAGAATATCTTAGTAGCTGGAAGCTGAGAACTGGGTGATGAAGTTCTCAAATGCAAATAACTTCCACAGAATGGCAGCATATTGCTATGTGTGTGTTCAGTCGCTCGGTCACGTCCAACTCTTTACAACCCCATGAACTGTAGCCTGCCAGGCCTCTCTGTCCATGGGAGTTTCCCAGCAAGAGTACAGTAGCGGGTTGCCATTTCCTTCTCCTGTATTGCTATGCCTCAAACTGATAAAACCAAAACACGTGGCGACTATGAAATTAAACCCAACAGATGATAAATGTGAATCAACACCTCTAATAATGTCAACTAGAAACTTGTTCCAAACTTCTAGATAAAACAAATCCCAAGATACCAAAACACTGAATTATTCTCTCAAGTAGGAGTGAAAGAGCATAGTTCTCTCCCCCCTGCTTTTTTTTTTTTAAACTATTTTAGGTGAAAATAAGTCAGTCTTTCAAATGCTGTTTTTACTATAAATGGCTGTTGAATTGTAGAAAATATTTTTCTGCATCTATTGAGTTAATTGTTACTCTTTCAAAATAGAAATATGATGTTTTACAGTGATTAATCTGCTAATATTTACCAACCTTACCTCCATTGACTAAAATCACTTGGTCATTATGTATTTCTACTGTATATCTACTACAGGAATATCTTTTTCTGACATAGAGTTAAGAAATTTCAACTTTATGTCATGATGGTATTATTCTCCACTTTTATATTTTCATAATGTCTTTGGTTTTCATAACATTGGTCTCATTTTCTGGCTGTGAGCTACTCTCCTGTCCTCATTTTATTTATGGAAGTGTATTATATAGTTCCTATTATTTGCTCCTAAAATTTTTGGTAGAATTCGTTAGGAAAAACATTTTTGCCTGAGGTAATTTTAATGGGAAAACTATAACACAAATTAATTTTCTTTGATAAGTTTAGGGCTATTTAGATGATGTATTTCCTGTTCAGACAACTTGTTAGTTTGTGTCCCATAAAAGTATGTCCATTTCAACAAAAATTATCATTTTTTAATCTCTTTATTGGTATCTCTATGTGTTCAACACAGTTCTCCCGATTGTCTTTAATTCTTTGTCCTTCAGTGTTTTGTGGTAATTTAAACTCTTTTTCTAGGAAGTCCAATTTCTGGGGTTCTTCAGAGATGTTATTATTTTTCTTTACATAAATGGGCCACACTTTTCTGTTTTTCTGACTGCTTTGTAATTTTTTTTACAAAAACTATTTCTGATATTGTAATATGGTAACACTTGAAATAACATTTTTGCTTCTTCCTAGAGATTATTATTATTGCTATTAAGGGCTGTAGTGATTTTTTAAAAATTATTTAGCAAGGACTGGGTGCTCAGCCACTCAGTTGTGGCTGAGTCTTTGCCACCTCAAAGACTATAGCCCTCTAGGCTCCTCTGTCCATGGAATTTTCCAGGCAAGAATACTGGAATGGGTAGTCTTTTGCTATTCCAGGGTCTCTTCCTGACCCAGGGATGGAACCCACATCTCTTGTGTCTCCTGCACAGACAGCCAGATTCTTTACCACTGTACCACCTGGGAAGCCCATAGCAAGGACTTTATCCCTTGACATATGCATCATTGTGTCTGCATTCACTTAGTGAGTGACCTGACAAAGATTTCTTTAAATGCCTAGATTCAATAAGAGAAGAAAAACATTATGTTGCTTTAAATTATTTCAACAGATCTTCCCAGGAAACTCTTTCAACAGCATCAGGTTGAAATAGCTAGCCTCTTTCCTAATCTCTCAGCAAACTGTCAGATAAAAACACACAACTCAGCTTTTGAAAGACTGGGTTCTTATTGCTCATTCTGGCATCAGCATGCTGTATTAGGAACATGGACCACATTTTCTGTATCTACCTAGCATAGAGCCAGGATCGGGAAATTGTAGATGTTATGTTAAATGTCAAAATTCAGTGATATTTACCTGTTTTTTTTTTTAATCAAGCCTCTACTGGAAACTGCAAGTGCTGGACTAGACTTTATACTTCTAAAATAACCAAAGCTAGGAGTTCTTGCCAGTTCAGTGGAGTAACTGATTTGTCCATACCATCTTCCATGGTATCACTTGGTAAAATTTTAAAAGTACAAATTACTTTAGGAAATATTCTTTATGCTGTTGAGAACATTCTAAAGAATTGTGCATTCATTTATGTTGTCTAATCAAACTAATTCTTTCTCTCACCTGTCCAACCTCCTGAAACTTTTACATATTCCACAGCTTTCTTGTTTTCATCTGATTTTCATCATAAAGAACTAATTTGAAACATAAATGTAATTTTATCACCTTTTTTCTGCTCTTGTTATGTTTGGTATATTCTTAGATTTCTTTTTTATCTACTAGTTTCTATTACCAATGAATGACACAAAAAGTAAATTGATAAAATAATATTTTTTTTAAAACTACTGAATAAATGAATGAAAAAGCAAATAATAAGAGTCATTTAGGGACCTAAGGATATATAGAAGAACCAATTGTCAATTCCTAATGCAAAATAACAGTAATTAAACCAATTAAATGAACCACCTTAAAAATGCTTTATAAAAGAGTAATAAAAACAAGCGTGTATTGAACATCTTAACATAAAAATATTTAGGACTATGATCCTTCTTATAAAGTAATGAAGAGGAGATCAGAATGAAATGTTGCCAAGTGAGTTTCTTAAAAGTTTTAAAAGAAATCAGAAGCTATCCTAGTAAAACAAAGCAAAACAAACAATAATAAACATGGAGTGTTCGCAAATAGAGCAATGATGCCTTTGTTCATTACACTGATGTATACTAAAAAACAGCAGACAAAGAGTTCTGTAAGATTTACAAAAGGATACTGAGGAAACACCAGTTATGCAGGTATAGAGCTGAGAGGTAATGATGTCTATCAAGATAATGAGGGCAATTTAAGTGAGTGTGTTTGGGGAGCGCTCCTGCACAAGTGATGCTGATCTGCAGCTGCATGAACAAACAGTTTAGCATAGAATGAATGAAGGTTATCACACTGTTCTTCCTTTTACATGAGAAACAATATATCTACAACCTACTACTAAGCATTTTATAACTCAAGTATGAAAAAGTAATCAGAACCAGAAGCAGTATCAATTCTTATAATACATGAAACAAAACGATCTATACAAAATGCATCCTGTACTATGTAAAACAAAATATAACAAAAGTATCCCTCTGACTTAGACTTGATAATACAATTAGGGATCTCATATTGGAACAAAAGTTGTATCATCTGCTTTCAGCTTTCTGATAAGTTATAAATTTATCTCCTAGGTTACTAGAATTGCTAGAAAATGAACTTTTGTTATATTTTCATTTGTCTACACTACCAGTCTAAAAGAACATTTTTTCCTGAATTAAATGATTACATGAATTTCATGATTAGATTATTTATCAGAAAAATACGTTAAGCTCAAAAGCAGCAATTACAGAGAGAATATTTTAAAGAAATTAAAAGTTTTGCTAGTGAAGAGAAATACAGGAGCTGTAATAAAGAAATGCTATTAATTCTATCTTATTTGGATAATTATACTGATATTACTTTTTAAATCCACAAAGTGTAGTCTGTAAGTTAAAGCCAAATGTAAGAGAAAGAGTATGAAAATGACCACTTTACAATTTTTACCTTCTGAAAATGCATTAATATTAGCATATTCAATTGAGCTATGACCAAGAAAGAAAATGATAATTTTATATAACATAATTTAGAATTAATCACTTGACAAAAGTTTTGGAGCATTCACAACTGTTAGTGTTCAGCTAGACTCTTGAGTTACTGTGTGAGTCATTCATAACTTACTACATGAAAAGTTCTTTTGAGAAATCTTCATAGCAAAAAACAGTTTTCAACAATCTACTTCATTTCCCACCCAGCACATTTAGCAAAATGGTATTTAGCCATCTTATTGTACATCTGAGTGTCTTAATTGTTTTCAGATTATCAGAAGAAAGAATTGAGTGAAAAAGACACTATCAACATGATATATTTATCGTCAGTAAAACTATGTATTAGGTTTATTGGATTACTAATAACAATATTCAAAATTCCATAAAACAGTATGGGACTTATATTTTTCTATCTAATAACTATTTCTGTTAGAGAGGAAGCATGAAATGGCACAATCTAGTATAGTGTATGCTTGAATATTCTGATTTAAGGTCACGTGGTGAGAGGTGGCAGTTTGTTTCTTTGATCCTCTGTACTCTTCCTGGTCAAATAACATATGTTTATGAGAGATTGTTATTTTAAAGGAATACAGAGAGGATTAATCCTAAAACTCACTTTTATTTTTATTTTCAAAGAGAGTATTGGCTAACAGATAATTTTAAAAAGGAACTAGGGTATTTTTAAAAGACAAAGATGGGCTGATTGGATACAAAAACAGAACCCCTATATATGTTGTCTACAAGAGACCCACCTCAAACCTAGGGACACATATAGACTGAAAGTTAAAGGCTGGAAAAAGATATTCCATGCAAATAAAGATCAAAAGAAAGCAGGAGTGGCAGTACTCATATCAGATAAAGTAAACTTTAAAATAAAGGCTGTGAAAAGAGATAAAAATGGACATTACATAATGATCAAAGGATCAATCCAAAAAGAAGAAATAACAATTATAAATATATATGCACCCAACATAGGAGCACCACAATATGTAAGGCAAATGCTAACAAGTATGAAAGGGGAAATTAACAATAACACAATAATAGTGGGAGACTTTAATGTGCCACTCACACCAATGGATCGATCAACTAAACAGAAAATTAACAAGGAAAATCAAACTTTAAATGATACACTAGACCAGTTAGACCTAATTGATACCTATAGGACATTCCACCCCAAAACAATGAATTTCACCTTTTTCTCAAGTGCACACGGGACCTTCTCCAGAATAGAGCACATCCTGGGCCATAAATCTAGCTTTGGTAAATTCAAAAATATTGAAATCATTCCAAGCATCTTTTCTGACCACAATGCAGTGAGATTAGATATCAATTACAGGAGAAAACCATTTAAAAATTCCAACATATGGAGGCTCAACAACACACTGCTGAATAACCAACAACTCACATAAGAAATCAAAAAAGAAATCAAAACATGCATAGAAATGAATGAAAATGAAAACACAACAACCCAAAACCTATGGGACACAGTAAAAGCAGTGCTAAGGGGAAAGGTCATAGCAATACAAGCTCACCTCAAGAAACAAGAAAAAAGCCAAATAAATAACCTAACTTTACACCTAAAGCAACTACAAAAGGAAGAAATGCAGAAGCCCAGAGTTAGTAGAAGGAAAGAAATCTTAAAGATCAGGGCAGAAATAAATGCAAAGGAAACAAAAGAGACCATAGCAAAAATCAATCAAGCCAAAAGATGGTTCTTTGAGAAGATAAATAAAATTGACAAACCATTAGCCAGACTCATCAAGAAACAAAGGGAGAAGAACCAAACCAACAAAATTAGAAATGAAAATGGAGAGATCACAACAGAAAACACAGAAATACAAAGGATCATAAGAGACTATTATCAGCAACTATATGCAAATAAACTGGACAACCTGGAAGAAATGGACACATTCTTAGAAAAGTACAACTTTCCAAGACTAAACCAGGAAGAGATAGATAATCTTAACAGACCCATTACAAGCATGGAAATTGAAACCGTAATCAGAAATCTTCCAAAAAACAAAAGCCCAGGACCAGATGGCTTCACAGCTGAATTCTACCAAAAATTTAGAGAAGAGCTAATACCCATTCTACCCAAACTCTTCCAGAAAATTGCAGAGGAATTTAAACTTCCAAACTCAGTCTATGAGGCCACCATCACCCTAACTCCAAAACCCGAGAAAGATGCCACAAAAAAAGAAAACTACAGACCAATATCACTGATGAACATAGATACAAAAATCCTTAACAAAATTCTAGCAAAATAGAATCCAAAAACACATTGAAAAGATTATACTTCATGATCAAGTAGGCTTTATCCCAGAGATGCAAGGATTCTTCAATATTCGCAAATCAATCAATGTAATACACCACATTAACAAATTGAAAAATAAAAATCACATGATTATCTCAATAGATGCAGAGAAAGCCTTTGACAAAATTCAACATCCATTTATAATAAAAACCCTCCAAAAAGCAGGAATAGAAGGAACATAACTCAACATAATAAAAGCTAAATATGACAAACCCACAGAAAACATTATCCTCAATGGTGAAAAACTGAAAGCATTTCCGCTAAAGTCAGGAACAAGACAAGCGTGCCCACTCTCACCACTACAGTTCAACATAGTTTTGGAAGTCTTGGCTACAGCAATCAAGCAGATAAAGAAATAAAGCAATCCAGATTGGAAAAGAAGAAATAAAACTCTCTCTGTTTGCAGATGACACGATCCTCTACATAGAAAACCCTAAAGACTCTACCAGAAAATTACTAGAGCTAATCAGTGAATACAGTGAAGTTGCAGGGTACAAAATCAACACATAGAAATCCCTGGCATTCCTATACACTAACAATGAGAAAACAGAAAGAGAAATTAAGGAAACAATTCCATTCACCATCGAAACAAAAAGAATAAAATACTTATGAGTATTTCTACCTAAAGAAACAAAAGACTTGTATATAGAAATCTATAAAACACTGATGAAAGAAATCAAAGAGGACACAAATAGATGGAGAAAGATACCGTGTTCATGGATTGGAAGAATCAATATAGTGAAAATGAGTATACTACCCAGAGCAATCTGCAGATTCAATGCAATTCCTATCAAGCTCCCAGAGGTCTTTTTCAGAGAATTAGAACAAATAATTTCACAATTTGTATGGAAATACAAAAAACCTCGTATAGCCAAAGCAATCTTGAGAAAGAAGAATGGAATTGGAGGAATCAATCTACCTGACTTTAGGCTATACTACAAAGCCACAGTCATCAAGACAGTATGGTACTGGCACAAAGACAGAAATATAGATCAATGGAACAAAATAGAAAGCCCAGAGATAAATCCACACATCTATGGACACCTTATCTTTGACAAAGGAGGCAAGAATATACAACGGAGAAAAGACAATCTCTTTAACAAGTGGTGCTGGGAAAACTGGACAGCCACTTGTAAAAGAATGAAACTAGAACACTTTCTAACACCATACACAAAAATAAACTCAAAATGGATAAAAGATCTAATCATAAGACCAGAAACTATAAAACTCTTAGAGGATAACATAGGCAAAACACTCTCCGACATAAACCAAAGTAGGATCCTCTATGACCCACCTCCCAGAATATTGGAAATAAAAGCATGAATAAACAAATGGGACCTAATTAAAATTAAAAGCTTTTGCACAACAAAGGAAACTATAAGCAAGGTGAAAAGACAGCCTTCAGAATGGGAGAAAATAATAGCCAATGAAGCAACGGACAAACAATTAATCTCAAAAATATACAAGCAACTCCTGCAGCTCCATTCTAGGAAAATAAATGACCCAATCAAAAAGTGGGCCAAAGAACTAAACAGACATTTCTCCAAAGGAGACATAAAAATGGCTCACAAACACATGAAAAGATGCTCAACTTCACTCATTATCAGAGAAATGCAAATCAAAACCACAATGAGGTACCACTTTATACCAGTCAGAATGGCTGCCATCCAAAAGTCTACAAGCAATAAATGCTGGAGAGGATGTGGAGAAAAGGGAACACTATTACACTGTTGGTGGGAATGCAAACTAGTGCAGCCACTATGGAGAGCAGTGTGGAGATTCCTTAAAAAACTGCAAATAGAACTGCCATATGACCCAGCAATCCCACTGCTGGGCATACACACTGAGGAAACCAGAACTGAAAGAGACACATGTACCCCAATGTTCATCGCTGCATTGTTTACAATAGCCAGGACATGGAATCAACCTAGATGCCCATCAACAGATGAATGGATAAGAAAGCTGTGGTACATATACACAATGGAATATTACTCAGCCATTAAATACAATTCATTTGAATCAGTTCTACTCAGGTGGATGAAACTGGAGCCTATTATCCAGAGTGAAGTAAGCCAGAAGCAAAAACAACAATACAGTATATTAATGCATATATATGGAATTTAGAAAGATGGTAACGAGAACCCAGCATGCGAGACAGCAAAAGAAACGCAGATGTATAGAACAGTCTCATGGACTCTGTGGAAGAGGGCAAGAGTGGTATGATACGGGAGAACGGCATTGACACATGTTAATTGTCATATGTGAAATCAATCCCCAGCCCAGATTTGATGCTCAGGGCTGGTGCACCGGGATGACCCAGAGAGAAGGAATATGGAGGGAGGAGGGAGGGGGGTTCTGTAAGGGGAACATATGTATACCCATGGCGGATTCATGTCAATGTATGGGAAAATCAACACAATAAAGTAAAGAAAATTTTTTAAAAAAATCAATATATTTGAAAACATACTGAATAAAACCAGCAGATAAATAGAGTTAATCCAGTTATATTGTAAGACGTTATTTCTAAATAGCCAATTAGAAGTTCATTTTTTAAAGTGTTTAAGCAGATATTAATTCCAGATCAATTAATTTGTATTATTAAATTGCATTTTCATTAAATTAATAAGAATTTATTTACTTTAGTTTTCCAAAACCTTAAAGTGAAAATGTTAGTTGCTCAGTCCCATCTGACTATTCATGACCCATGGACCACAGCTCACCAGGCTCCTCTCTACTTGGAATTTTCCAGGCAAGAATACTGGAGTGGATAGCCATTGCCTTCTCTAGGGGATCTTCCCGAACTCAGAGATCAAACCCAGGTCTCCTGCTTTACAGGCAGATTCTTTATTGTCTGAGTCACCAGGGAAGACCAGAATATATTTAGTCATGATGTCAAATGAGAAATTAATTTCTTATGATTTTTACATTTTTTGATTAGTCAATTATCAATCAAAATCAAATACCAGAGCCTGATACATATACACAGCTTTATCAAAAAATACTCAGCCCTCTATCTTACTCTTAATTTTGAAAATAATAGGTTTATCTACTCTTTGTATTTATTATAAATGGTAAGTAGCATTATTTTGTTTCCATAGTCTCTAAAATAAATAAATTAATTACATCATGTGTATTTCTAAACTTGACATATTATTAATATATCTTACAAGGTATACTACATATATTTCTCAGTTTTTTTTTTTACAGTAGTTAGTAAAACATATAAGACACTTATGTCAACTGGAAATGAAGTTACACTTAAAATGGGTGAAAAAAACCTGAGTGATCTTTTCTTAGTCCGTTGGATTGAAGAAGAATGAAAACTGTTGTAATGGATGATAGCCTCACCTTCCCTTCCTGTTGGTTTTCTGAAATGATACCTACTACTATCTCATTCTGAAAGAGATGGGAATATCGGACCACCTGTCCTACCTCTTGAGAAACCTGTATGCATGTCAGGAAGCAACAATCAGAACAGCATATGGAACAACAGACTGGTTTCAAATAGGAAAAGGAGTATGTCAAGGCTGTATATTGTCACCCTGCTTATTTAACTTATATGCAGAGTACATCATGAGAAGTGCTGGGCTGGATGAAGCACAAGCTGGAATTCACAAACAAGATTGTCAGGAGAAATATCAATAACCTCAGATATGCAGATGCCATGAAATTAAAAGACGCTTACTTCTTGGATGGAAAGTTATGACCAACCTACATAGCATATTAAAAAGCAGAGATATTACTTTGCTGACAAAGATCTGGATAGTCAAGGCTGTGGTTTTTCCAGTAGTCATGTATGGATGTGAGAGTTGGACTATAAAGAAAGCTGAGCACCGAAAAATTGATGGTTTTGAACTGTGGTATTGTAAAAGACTCTTGAGAGTCCCTTGAACTGCAAGAAAGAAGATCCAACCAATCCATACAAAAGGAGATCAGTCCTTGGTGTTCATTGGAAGGACTGATTTTGAAGCTTTGGCCACCTGATGTGAAGAGCTGACTCACTGAAAAATACCCTGATGCTGGGAAAGATTGAGGTCAGGAGGAGAAGGGGATAACAGAGGATGAGATGGCTGAACGGCATCATCGAATCAATGGCCATGGGTTCCTAATTTGGAACCAGTCTGTTGTTTAGCAAAAACAAGACCAGGAGCTGACTGTGGCTCAGCTAATGAACTCCCTATTGCCAATTCAGACTGGAATTGAGGAAAGTGGAGAAAACCACTAGACTATTCAGGTATGACCTAAACCAAATTCCTTAAGACAATACAGTGGAAGTGAGAAATTGATTTAAAGGACTATATCTGATAGAATGCCTGATGAACTATGGATGGAAGCTCGTGACATTGTACAGGAGATAGGAGTCAAGAATATCCCCAAGAAAAAGAAATGCAAAAAATCAAAATGGCTGTCTGAGGAGGCCTTACAAATAGCTGTGAAAAGACAGGAAGCGAAAAGCAAAGGCAAAAAGGAAAGATATACCCATTTGAATGCAGAGTTCCAAGGAATAGCAAGAAGAAATAAGAAAGCCTTCCTTAGTGATCAATGCAAAGAAATAGAGGAAAACAAAGAATGGGAAAGACTAGAGAGCTCTTCAAGAAACTTAGAGATACTAAGGGAATATTTCATGCAAAGATGGGCTCAATAAAGGACAGAAATGGTATGGACCTAACAGAAGCAGAAGATATTAAGAAGAGGTGGCCAGAATAGGCAGACAAATTGTGCAAAAAAGATTCTTCATGACCCAGATAATCACGAGTGTGTGATCACTCACCTAGAGCCAGACATCCTGGAATGGGAAGTCAAGTGGGCCTTAGGAAGCATCACTATGAACAAAGCTGGTGGAGGTGATGGAATTTCAGTTGAGCTATTTCAAATCCTGAAAGATGATGCTGTGAAGTGCTGCACTCAATATGCCAGCAAATATGACCAACTCAGCAGTGGCTACAGGACTGCAAAAGGTCAGTTTTTATTGCAATCCCAAAGAAAAACAATGCCAAAGATTGTTCAAACTACCACACGATTGTACTCATCTCACACACTAGTAAAGTAATGCTCAAAATTCTCCAAGTCAGCCTTCAGCAATATGTGAACCGTGAACTTCCAGACGTTCAAGCTGGTTTTAGAAAAGGCAGAGGAACCAGAGATCAAATTGCCAACATCAAATGGATCATCAAAAACACAAGAGAGTACCAGAGAAACATCTATTTCTGCTTTATTGACTATGCCAAAGCCTTTGACTGTGTGGATCACAATAAACTGTGGAAATTCTGAAAGAGATGGGGATACCAGACCACCTGAACTGCCTCTTGAGAAATCTGTATGCAGGTCAGGAAGCAACAGTTAGAACTGGATATGAAACAACAGACTGGTTCCAAATAGGAAAAGGAGTACATCAAGACTCTATATTGTCACTCTGCTTATTTAACTTATTCACAAAGTACATGATGAGAAGCACTGGGCTGGAGGAAGCACATACTGGAATCAAGATTTCCAGGAGAGATATCAATAACTTCAAATATACAGATGATATGACCCATATGGCAGAAAGTGAAGAAGAACTAAAGAGCCTCCTGATGAGAGTGAAAGAGGAGCGTGAAAAAGTTGGCTTAAAGCTCAACATTCAGAAAATTAAGATAATGGCATCTGGTCCCATCACTTCATGGCAAATAGATTGGGAAACAGTGGAAACAGTGGCTGATTTTATTTTTGTCGGCTCCAAAATCACTGCAAATGGTGATGGCAGCCATGAAATTAAAAGACACTTGCTCCTTGGAGGAAAAGTTATGACCAACTAGACAGCATACTAAAAAAACAGAGATATTGCTTTGCCAACAAAGGTTCATCTAGTCAAGGCTGTGGCTTTTCCAGTAGTCATGTATGTATGTGAGAACTGGACTATACAGAAAGCTGAGTGCTGAAGAATTGATGCTTTTGAACTGTGGTGTTGGATGGAGAAGACTCTTGAGAGTCCCTTGGACTGCAAGGAGATCCAACCAGTCTATCCTAAAAGAGATCAGTCCTGGATGTTCATTGTAAGGACTGATGTTGAAGCTGACACTGTAATACTTTGGCCACCTGATGAGAAGAGCTAACTCATTGGAAAAGAGCCTGATGCTGGGAAGGATTGAGTGCAGGAGAAGAAGGGGACAGTAGAGGATGAGATGGCTGGATGCCATCACTGACTTGATGGACATAGGTTGGATGGACTCAGGGAGTTGGTGATGGACAGGGAGGCCTGGTGTGCTGTAATCCATGGGGTCGCAAAGAGTTGGACTGGACTGAGTGACTGAACTGAACTGAAATGTTGTTCCTTTTGCAGTCTAACTGTTGCTTCTTAAACTGCATACAGTTTTCTCAGAGGCTAATCAAATGGTCTGTTATTTCCATCTCTTTCAGAATTTTCCACTGTTCGTTGTGATCCACACATTCAAAGGCTTTGGCATATAGAATTTTCCTGCCATTTTTTTTTTTATTTTTTGAAGTTAGTAGTATTAGGAGGATAATTTCCTTATTTTTATCCATGTGCAATCAAATGAAAACTTTCTCCATTTAAATTCTCTAGACCTGATTTTTCGTTATAATATTCAAGCTTGCTTAACGCAAATAATGTGGTTTTAGTTCTTTCTCTAAGTATGCTAAGTTTCAGTTAGAAAATGCCTTTGACTACTACAGAAAAATGTGTAAATACAATTTGAAAGTTTAGTAAGTTGCAATGGGGAAAATATCTGCTACTTTTCAGCTAAAAAGTCTTAAAAAAACATTCATATAAGATAGATTAAATTAAAATTTATTGATCCTCAATTTTAATGTATATTTAATAATGAATAGAGATGACATTCTTTCTGTTGATGGGTGGGTGAAGAAGACAGTAAAAAGACAGTCAGTAATTTTCACACTTCTTAAAACAATACCAATTCTATCATTCTGTGCCTAAGCTTATTTAATATTAATAATAATTATGTAGCAAAAATAAAAATTCTGCTTAGCTTTGGTGCCAAAGAAGTGAAACTAAATTAATCATAAACTATAAAATTATCTATCAACATCACTAATTTTATAGATTTTGAAATAGAATTTTTCTTAATGTCTATAATTGTATATTTATAGAACTGTACTCATTTTAATAAAGAGGGAAAATGCTATCTTCTAATGGTAAATGTTTTAACCCAGTTTAATGTATTATAAATTACAATTTAAAGTTATAAGTCATTTATAGGTAATAAATGTAGACAGAGTCAGGTGATATGGGAAGAATCAAGCCCAATAATCTGATGAAACAAGCAAACCTATAGATTATTGATGGTACAGTGTTTGATATCTTATCAAATAAATGTGCTGGAATGACTCAAATCCAAATCAAAAGATTGTTCAAAGTCAAGGATTAGTAGAGTTGGATTAAGTCACACAAGCAGACCATTCTAAGTACTCAGATCAAATAAGTATCTAGGATAACAGGATAAGCTTGAAAGGTCAGACAACCAAGAAAGTATACTAGGTAGAAGCACAAAGTCAGGGTTGAAAAGATTACATGAAAATATAGTTTGCAGCTTATATTTAGCAAAAGAAAGAAGCAAGTCTCTAAGAACAGAGGGCTTTGATTATGAGGTTTGATGATTCAGTGTTCTTCATTTTACTCTAGGATTATATAGACATGCATTAAATGTGCATGAAGTACAATTTTTATGTAATTACAGTATGTTCCTCTTAAAAAATCTATATACAGAGAATGAACAATATAAATTAAGAAACCAAAGAAAAGGAGGGAATGGGTAATGAGAAGCTCATGCCACAGATCCAGATATCTAGCATAGGGAGCAGTAGCAAGAACTATTTTAAAATGGGTCAGTGTTTCTTGGAGCAAGAGAGCATTATAAGCTCTTCAAGGATTCCAGAATCATGGTTAGTGTATGAGTAAGAATGATTATGGACAAATGGGGTGGCTTTCCAGGTAGAGTAGTATAGAGTGAAAATTGGGTTTGCTAGTACATTATTTGCTAGGCTTTTCTCGTGGCTCAGATGGTAAAGAAGACCTGAGTTTGATCCCTGGGTTAGGAAGATCCCCTGGAGAAGAAAACAGCAACTCACTCTTGTATTCTTGCCTGGACATCTCCGTGGACAGGATCCTGATGCACTACAGTCCATGAGGTTGCAAAGAGTTGGACACGACTGAGTGACTAACATTTTCACTTCATTTCACAAACTTGTTTACTGAATTCCACTTAGAAGCCAAACTAATTTTTAGATTTTCAAATGCCATTTTTGTTAAATATAAGTAAGTGGAATATATCTAAATTCTGCTCATAATTCTAAGGGGAAATCAGTTGAAGTATTTCCTGTAATGGGGTAAAATACAATTTATCAACCCAAGGACTAGAGAAATATCTCCAGGGTGATAGAAATAAAGGAAACTGAAATAAAAGATTAGATTGCAAATTGTTAGGAAAGTAAGTCATGTGTGGTAAAATAAACTTAAAAGTCAAGACTGTGAGCTTGGCAAAACTGACATTAAACAATAAATCAAGAAGACAGAAGCTCAGAATGTGAGGAACAAATCGGGATTAACAGTCAAAAGAGGTTCAGGAAAGTCATTTCATGAGTAAGCACAAGAAAAATGTTAGAGGTGCATTTTTAGATATATCATCCACATGGTGTAGGAGTATGCTGGATAGCTCAGAGGAATCATGTGTAACTGGTCAGGATGTATGACAATATGTCAAACTTTATTCACAAAAAATGTAACAAGTTGGAGCCTCACTTTTACACTTCCTCCCTGGAGGTCAGGGTATAACATATCTTAGATTTGACATTTCTAAATAGTTATAGTACTACAAAATTGAACTCCAGGTTTTGAGTTCCAAAAATATTAGGAAAGCATTTGATAAAATTCAATATCCATTTATGAAAAAAATGTCAACAAGGTGGTGTAGAGGGATGTACTTTAACATAGTAAAAACCATATTTAACAAACCCACAGATAGCATACTTAACAATGCAAAACTAGAAGCTTTTCCTCTAAGATCAGGAATAAGACAAGGATGCCCAATGTAATAACTTTTGTTCAGCCTAGTTTTGGAAATCCTAACCACAGCAATTAGGCAAGAAAAATAAATTAATAAAAATGTACAAAGGATGGAAAAAAGAAGGAAAATTATCACTATCTGCAGACCTGATACTATATGTAGAAAATCCTAAAGACTCCACCAAAAATCTGTTAGAAATAATAAGACAAATTCAGTAAAATCTCAGGATTCAAAATTAATACATGGATGTCAGTGGTGTTTGTATATACTAATAATGAACAATCACAGAGAGAAATGAAAGCAATCCAATTTATAATTGTATCAAAAAGAATAAAATACTTGAGAATAAATTTAAACAAGGAGATGAAAGACCTCTGCCCTGAAAACTAAGAAACTGAAGACACCAACAGTAAAAGGAAAGATATTCAGTGTTCATGGATTTAAAGAATTAATATTTTAAACTCATTACTACCAAAGCAATCTACAAATTTAATCCAATTCCTACCAAAACTCCAATGGCATATTTCATAGAACTAGAACAAACAACTCTAAAATCTGTATTCCAGCCACAAGAGATCTCAAATAACCAAAACATCTTGAGAAAGAAGAATAAAGTTGGAGGCATTATGCCTTGATTTCAACCTCTGCTGTAATGATATAGTACAGTCCTGGTACAAAGACAGATCAATGAACCAGAACTGAGAACCTAGAAATAAACCTATACATATAAGGACAATTTATGTATGACAAATGTATACAATGAAGAAAGGGTTGTCTCTCTCTTTGAGGAAGAGTGCTGGGAAAACTGTACAGCCACATTCAAAGAAAAAAAAAATAGACCCTATCTTATACTATACAGTAAAATTAACTAAAAACTGATTAAGCTTTGACTGTAAGACCTCTAAAAAAAAATAGTCCATAACATCATTGACAGCAGTCTTAGCAGTGTTTTTGTGGATCTGACTCCAAAGCAATGAAAACAAAAGCAAAAGGAAATAAATGGGACTACAACAACTAAAAAGCTTCTGCACAGTACAGGAAACCATCATCAAAGATACAAGGAAACCTTCTGGATTGAAGAAAATATGTGTCTAAAATATGTGAACAACTTGTACAACCCAGCAACAAAAAACAACACAGTTGAAAAATTGAAAACAAATAGGCAGAGAATCTGAATAAACATTTTTCCAAAGAAGACAATGACATGGCCAACAAATGCATATAAAGATGTTCACATCACTATCTCAGAAATGCAAATCAAAACCACAGTGAGATATCACATCTCTTAGAGGGGCTAGCATCAATACGATAAAAATAACAAATGTTAGAAAGAATAGGAAAAAGGGACCCTTGCATATTGTTGGTGAGAATGTAAATTGGTGCAGCCACTATGGAAAAGAGTATAAAGATTTCTTAAAAATTTAATTAAAAAAGCTACAAATGATTCAGCTCTTCTACTTTGGATATTTATCCAAAGACTATAAATCACTAATTTTTAAGGATACATGCACCCCTATGTTCACCACAGCATTATTTACAATAGCTGAGATTTGGAAGCAACCTAAGTGCCCATCAGTGGGTGAATGGATAAAGAAGATGTGGCATAAATATACAATGGAATATTAGTCATAAAAAAGAATGAAATTCTACCATTTGTAATGACAAGGGTTACCCTGAAAATATTATTAGACACTAAAGGAAATAAGTCAGATGGAGAAAGACAAATACCATATGGTTTCACTCATATGCAGAATATAATAAAGAAAAACAGAGAAATGAGCAAAAGAAGTAAAAACAAACTCATAGATGCACAGATCAGATTAGTGATTACCAGAGGAAAAGGAGTTGCTGAGTGTGCAAAATAGGTGAGGTCAACTGCACGGTGATGGATGGTAACTAGACTTGTGGTGGTGATCACTTGTAGTGTATACAGATGTTGAATTATAATGCTGTATGCCTGAAACATAATTTTAAGTTATTATATATTATATGTGCATAAAATTAATATGTTCTTATTTTAAGTAAATAATTCTGTACAGATATGTGCATTTTTTCTTGTAATACAAATTTTAGTATATCATTTTCATTTTAAACCTGAGGAAACTCTTCATTAGAAAAATGTTAAACATGGTAATCTCAAAGAGCTAATAAACAACATATACAGTATTTTATTCTAGGACTATTAGACTGGGCTCCTAACTTTTATTTAGTATTATAACTTTACATTAAAATGCATTATATTTTTAATCTATAATTATTTGAAAGAAAGAGAAATCAAAGGAAATAATAAGCATAGTAAGCAGTGAACTTTTGTTTCAGCTAATGAAATATTTGTTTTCTTTAAAATAATGATAGAGTTGATGTCACATTAAATTATTTGTATACTGGAAATAGCATAAAAATCATCATTTAAAGTTACATCATGTATTATTTTTAGTTTTTTTTTCGAAAAGATTGGCTGAGCCAAGTTTCTATTACTGCTATAAAAAGGAAGTAAAAAATCTATTCAGTAAATATGAAACCATACCAAGAAAACCATAAACATACATTTTTGGGTTCAGAGAGATACAATATAAATATTAAAAACATTTTGAATATGTAAAATTAAAGAAGATGCTTTTATATTCAAAATGTTATTCTCTCTCCTGAAGTATACAAAAGCTTGGAAATGAGGAATTAGATAAGTAAATAAAACCTGAATCTGTTGTTAGATTCTTGTTTTAATATATACAGAAAGAACCTTAGGATAAACTTATGTATCTCAAAGGATTACAAGGAGAAAATTTATGCACACAAAGGGATCAGATAGATCTAGCCTGTGTTAAAGATCACTTTTTGTGTTATGATGAATAAGCTATTTGGGTAATTAAGGTGGAAGGATGTGTAAATTAGATTTTCACCATTTTTTTTTTTCCACAATGTAATAAGCAGTGTGAAGGCTTCCCATTTGGCTCAGCTGGTAAAGAAATGGCCTACAATGAGGGAGACCTGGGTTTGATCCCTGGGTTGGGAAGATCCCCTGGAGAAGGGAAAGACTACTTACTCCAGTATTTTGGCCTGGAGAATACTATGGACTGTATAGTCCATGGGGTCACAAAAAGTCAGACATGACTGGGTGACATTCACTTTTTGGCTTCCCTTGCTTAAGCAATGTGATGGGGAAGAAGTATATCCACAAAAACAATGAATGCATTACACATATGAATCTCACAATATCTTAGAGCTCCTCTCCCCCCAGTTCTAAGATCTCTGGTAGTTTAAATTACTTCAGTATTATTTTAGCTATTAGCTTTTGGTTACTTACTGCTGTATACTTTTTATATCTATCTTATTTAAACTAACCAAAATCCTATGAGGTCCTACTATTGCTTTTTTGTGTTATACCACATTTTAGTTTTAATTTTGGAAAGCAATTTATATGTTTAGAAAGAATGGCTTAACATTTCTAAAGAAACTAATTCTAGTTTAAAAAATCAAAAATTACACTAGATACAGGAATGGAAAGTAATTTTCAACAGCTCTTAGAAAAGAAACCAGTAGGGAGGTGATTCCATTGGCTGGGAAAATAGATGGTTTCCACATATTTGTATAATAGTGTCTCATCCTGAAAAACAACATGACTTGTTATACTCACAACAGTGAAGTCAAACATTCCAGAATTATCTTTAAGCTACTTAAACATCTGCTAACAGAATTCTAGTAGTTTACTTTGTACAGCCTTTCCAGGAAATGAATGGATGCCTTCATTCATTGTTTGCTAAAATTATATTGCACTCCTTCCTCTGAAAAACATTTATTCATAAATTAGGGTGAGTTTTTTTTTTTGTATTATCCTATAGGGATTTCTGTCCATATAATTCTGAAATAACTAATGTATTTGCATCTACCATATATCATTTTTTTCTAACTTTCAAATAAGGTGTAAATGAACATACTCTGTGAGTCAATATACCATGTAAATCCATCTATTAGGTTAAAAAATCAGTGTTAATTCTTTAATTGAAAGCCTGTCTCTCATTTTCATCTCATTAAGTTAATTTACATTCTGCTTTTCTTTAGATAATGTAGATAATGATAATTATCTAAACCTTTGATTTTGAAACTAAAGGCAGCATGTCAGATTTAGAAAAACAAAACAGCAGTTTTGGTAGTTCTGGACTTGACGGTGAGCTGTGATCATAATTTCCAATACTTGCCCCCAAATCTAGGCATTGGAAGAGTCTAATCATATAAAGGTGATACCTTTATTCAGTACCAATATCTTACACATGTTAAATCTCACTAACAAGTTCAGATAAAATGTTAGCCCCAAACCTACCACTCAAAGTGATATGAGCACTGCCCCACCTGAAGTTATTTCAGGAAACATCAAAGTACAAGATGCCAACTCTTTATTCCAGCCCATCTGAAAATGATGCTTAAAGTACATTATGAATTCTGTCATAATTCAGCTGAAGAACTGAAATTTGCATGTCTTATGTATCAATGTAAATGAATTGGTCAAAAAAGTCAGTTAGCCTTATGTGAAATCACCCTAAGTCTACCCAACAGCCCTCTAACTTCTTCCTTCCTTCATTCATTCCTGTGCCTGGAATGCCAGGCACTTGGAATCATTTATGAAACAGAAAAATCACTCCATATTTGTAAAGCATTCAGGACATATCCATGCTTGCCTCTTGCACTAGTTTCTAGTTCATTTTGCCTAGTCTAAGCCTCAGAGCATGGTATTATCTTACTTTCCTAAATGTAAAAAAGTAAATATTATTTTTCCACTCTGTGCATATGTTTCATAGATAAGAAAATATCATACAAACTCATTGAATTTATTATCTTTGTATGTTTATTTTTTTAATTGGATATTATTCTTCTCTAAATTTAGTATTGTGTTTTAAGTAATTGTAACCACCTTATAAATTATGTTTCTCTCAAGAAAATATAAAAACTGATTCCAAATGTGAGTACTATTACAAATAATTATGGATGTACAAAGTATGCTTTTACTTAAATAGCCTTTTACTTGCCAAACAGGCCTATTATGTATCTTAAAGCACACATTTATCAAACTTAGCGCTTCCATGGTGGATCAGTTGGTAAAGAATCTGTCTGAAATGCAGGAGACCCAGGTTCTATCCCTGGATGTGGAAGATCCCCTGGAGAAAGGAACAGCTACCCACTCCAGAATTCTTGCCTGGAGAATCCCCATGGACAGAGGAGCCTGGCGGGCTACTGTCTGTGAGGTCACAAGGAGTTTGACATGACTGAGTGACTAACACTTTTACTTTCATTTTCTTTATCAAACTTGACCATATAGTATGAATTCAAATTACAGCTAAAATTGTCAGATTTCTTTACTGTTTAAGAGGATATGATACCATATAGTATTTAGTAAATTGTGAAAATCAATAGAGGTTTTATTAATTTTGAAAAGTCATTAAAATTCTCATTACAAAGTTAATTCTTACTTTGTCTTATTCATGACATATAACAAAAGATAAGAATACTTCTAGCTAATATTCTGGACAAAAGTGAACAGAAATTAAATATAACCACTTTCCTGATCTTTTTATTCTCACTTCAAGGGTGTTATATCATTGTATTAAGCAAAATTATTTAAACATTTCAGTTGAAAAGAATATCATAGCTTATTTCTTTTTTTTTCTTTTTCTTAATTTTTATTTATTTATTTTTTAATTGTAACAAACTCAATAAAAACTTTTTACTTTACAATATTGTGTTGGTTTTGCCATACGTTGACAGGAATCTTCCCTGGGTGTACATGTGTTCCCCTTATAGAACCCCCCTGCCACCTCCCTTCCAATTCCATCCCTCTGGGTCTTCCCAGTGCACCAGCCCCGAGCACCCTGTATCATGCATCAAACTTGGGCTGCGATTCGTTTTACATATGATAATTTACGTGCTTCAATGCCTTTCTCCCATATCATCCCATCCTCACCCTCTCCTACAGAGTCCAAAAGACTGTTCTATATTGTGGTGTGTAAACAAAACAGCTTCTGTGACAGGCTGCTGGGAGATACAGCAGGCCCTAGCTGCAGAGACCTCCCCCATCCTCACACCTCCCCGTACCTTACTCCGTGACAGGCTGCTGTGATATACACCTGCTCTAGTTCCAGCGACCTCCCCCACCCTCACCTCATACCTCCCCCCACAAGCCAGGAAAGTCCCCCACGCGCTAAGGGATAGATCATCCAGGGCAGATGCGCAATTTAAACTGACCAAACATTGACTGCCAGCTATACCAATGCTGTAACAAAGAACTGCCTGTATAAAAGCAACTGTGATCTGGAGCATGGGGCTCTTGTCGGATTCCACTGTGTGGATGAGACTTGCACCCTAGCCCGGCTAGCAATAAACCCCTTTATGCTTTTGCATTGCTGTGTGGACTTGGTCTCTTCAGGGGCTTGGGATCCGGAGTTTGGACTTAACAATATATCTATGTCTCTTTTGCTGTCTCACATGCAGGGTTATCATTACTGCCTTTCTAAATTCCATATATATGTGTTAGTATACTGTATTTGTTTTTCCTACTGACTTACTTAGCTCTGTATAATAGGCTTCAGTTTCAGCCACCTCATTAGAACTGATTCGAATGTATTCTTTTTAATGGCTGAGTAATATTCCATTGTGTATATGTACCACAGCTTCCTTATCCATTCTTCTGCTGATGGATATCTAGGTTGCTTCCATATCCTGGCTATTGTAAACAGTGCGGCGATGAACATTGGGGTACACGTGTCTCTTTCGATTTTGGTTTTCTCGGTGTGTATGCCCAGCAGTGGGGTTGCTGGGTCATATGGCAGTTCTATTTGCAGTTTTTTAAGGAATCTCCACACTGCTCTCCATAATGGCTTTACTAGTCTGCATTCCCACCAACAGTGTAATAGTGTTCCTTTTTCTCCAAATCCTCTCTAGCATTTATTGCTTGTAGACTTTTGGATGGCAGCCATTCTGACTGGTGTGAAATAGTACCTCATTGTGGTTTTGATTTGCATTTCTCTGATAATGAGTGATGTTGAGCATCTTTTCATGTGTTTGTTAGCCATTTGTATGTCTTCTTTGGACAAATGTCTGTTTAGCTCTTTGGTCCACTTTTTGATTGGGTCGTTTATTTTTCTGGAACTGAATTGCAGGAGTTGTTTGTATATTTTTGAGATTAATTGTTTGTCCATTGCTTCATTGGCTATTATTTTCTCCCATTCTGAAAGCTGTCTTTTCACCTTGCTTATAGTTTCCTTTGTTGTGCAGAAACTTTTAATTTTAATTAGGTCCCATTTGTTTATTTTGCTTTTATTTCCATTATTCTGGGAGGAGGATCATAGAGGATCCTGCTTGGTTTATGTCGGAGAGTGTTTTGCCTATATTTTCCTCTAGGAGTTTTATAGTTTGTGATCTTCTGTTTAGATCTTTGATCCATTTTGAGTTTATTTTTGTGTATGTTGTTAGAAAGTGTTCTAGTTTCATTCTTATTTCTTACCAACATATTTTGTTTAGATATTTGGAGGCTCTGAAAGAAGAAGACAAAATGAAAATAAGACAAGTGGTAGAATCAGAAAGAATATTAAGGGTGAAAATAGAAGCTATATAAATCTTGAATTAGAGTTCCAACTAAACCAGTGAGTGTTTGAAATCTATTATATAGTAGATAAAATATGTGTAACTCATAAGCTATGTTTCACACAGATGAATGTTTACACGAAGTTTAAAATTCTTTATATTTTTATCAACATTGTCACGATATTGGCCAAAATTCTGCCTTCTAAGCTATGTCAAAATTCTCTATAACCACTGTGCTTTAATAAATTAATTTTTAAAAATTCTCTATACCCATTGTACCTTAGTACTGACAAACCCATTGATGTCTAATTTTTTTTTTTAAGTGGGAGGAAATTTAAACCTAGAGAGATTCTGAGTTGAGTGTTAGTTGCACTACTCTTCCTAAAAATTGAGCTTCTTGAGTTCTAATTTATTTTTCTATCATTCTTACATTTGGGGGTTTATAAAAACCAGTATGTTTACCATATGTAGCAAAAGTATTAGATTCTAAAAATAATATAATACTACTTCCGAAAATAGACATTAATGTAAAGAGCAGGGCAAAAAATTTTAGAATAAACTAATAATATATCTTGGTTTTGTTTTTTTATTTCATGTTTCATAGGATACATTTTAGGTCTATTCAAAAAAGTAATAATGAAATAAATTTCAATTAAATGTAAACATTAATGAAGAAAATATATAAAAATTATTTGTAATATGCCACTCTTCTATTCTCCCACAGCTCACTTTATACAACTAGCAAAAATTCATTATTTTTATTATAATTATACTTACAGTATTCCTCTCTAGATAACGAGCCTCTAGAGGACAAGTACTATATTTTATTAAATTCTATGTCACAGGTTTCTGGTACAGTGACATTATACAATTAGGCACTAAAAAACTTTGTTGAATAAATGGAGGACATTACTTTAAAAAAAAAAACATAGGTGTGAATCTCTTTCATAAGCATATGTGTGATCTGAAACATAAGTTCTTAAAATACGGCAAAAATAACTTTTCTAGATAAACTTATGCTGCCTAGAGTGAAATAGCACCCTTTTAGGGTTATTTTGCATTCTGGAAATAAATTATTATATTTGTACTAAATTTAAAGTTTTATCTTTTAAAGTTGGTAGCTGAAAGTCCAAATACCAATTATATATTTAAAATAGATAAATGAATTCCTGGAGATCCATCAAGACCCTTGAGAATCCTTGCTAAGTGCATGGCAAACTTACTTTTAGGAGGAAAAAAAAAAGTTAGTTTTGGTGCTTTCCTTGTGAATATCCAAGAAACAGGCTCAACAGATGGATGATTAAAGGAGCTGGCCCTGCTGCTATTGTTGTGGCTAACATAACTAGAATTGATTTAAAATCTAGAGTTTATTTATAGTAACTGATTGATTCAACAAGTGTTTCCTACTTGCTGTTTCCTGAGCTGTAGCCCAGGAGATCAAATTTAGTAACTTGCAGTTTATGTTCTAAATGAGCTGTCAATTTTGAACAAGAATGATAGCTCAGTCATTGTTTGTATCATTAAAACACATCATTACGGGGCAGGGGGGTGGGTACGAATGCCATTGGGGTTTTCATATTTCAAAGTTGTCAACCTACTTTTGAAAATCAGTGATTTATTCTATGCATTTATTTATTCTCCAGTGATAGCTGCTTAGGAGATGACTTTTGATCATTTTTTAAAAAGTGTTTCCCGTAATTATTATACAAAGTAACACCCAGAAAGAGTCAGATTTTTCTTATTTCTCTAAAGGTAAATTTTAAATCCATTTGTAGTTTCTCAGTGGGGTCATTTTATTGGTAATGTGTGCCCTCATTTCCCTCTAAAAACTCAGCCTGAGGCAAGGATCGGATTCAGCTATGCTATTTTGGGAAGTGATTTTGAGAAACAGTAGTGAATGAGTGGGGAGACTGAAATAGGAAAGAAGAAAAAGCCTGCTCAAAAGTAAGTTTCAAATGACCACTATGTTAAGAGGACTAGCCTAATTCCCACTAGGGAAACTGAGGATCTCTATACAAATAATCTCAGAATTATCTGTCCCGAGGTTATCCTTCAGATCCCAACACCTATTAGTCAAAGGTTGTACCATGGGGTAAAACCCCAGAGCAGAAACTAGAGATATACGATTAAACTAAGTAAATTGCACTTAGATTCTATTTGCATACAGCCAATTTCCTAGAGTAAGAAGTAAACTGTGAGATGATTAGCTTTTCCTCATGGCTTGAGCTCTGGTGAAGTTGACATATCTTCTGCTGCTACCAGCAACTAGCCTGTGTAACTGAACCATTAAAATCTAAGAAAAAAAGATGAATCCAGAGGCTGATTTTGACAACTGTTTAGTTTCTAATTCTCCATAAAGGTCTAACATTTGCATAATCTGATAGTTTGAATCAAATTTGATGTTTATGTTCCTGAGACTCTAGCTTTTTAGACAAAAATCAATGTAGTGATGGCAAATAGGCTAAATAAATAGGCAACAAGAACTGTCCTTTGTATGCACCTGTAATGAAACTTCGCCATTGTCAAGGTGTGATTATATTCATGATATTTTATGTAATAAAATGTAACCTCTCTTTAAAAAGAAAAGTAAACTGTGAGAACACAACTTAGGGCATAAGTGGCTATCAGATTTTTCACTTTATGTTTGAGATTACTTCCAAACATAGGTGGCCCTGCTTACATATGCTGCTGCACAAGCAGAATGCTGCCTTCTGGTGATAGACAGATTCCTTTCCATAAAATATAATAATACTGGTTTTCTAATAACAAGAATGTCCGAATCCTGGATTCCTAAATATTGGATTTTATCATTTTTTCCAGCTGATGTATTCCTGTTCCCCAATGATTTGCAAATAAAAAGGCAGGAAAAATATGTATATATTTTCATTACTGGATAGCTTTATTCATACATACTCACGTGCCAAATGCACAACCCTGAAGTAATGAAGTTAAGAGAAACTATGCAGTTCTGTCTTGAGTATTTTTGTGGACTGTGCCAACCTTACACAGACAGAGCTACTGTAACACTTCTGCAAGCCCAACAGTGTTCAGGGGCTTGTGACAGGCCTGGAGTGTCCAGGGAGGATGGCAATGATATTATGGAATCATTTACTTGAAAAGAACGTTTTCCCAGTTTTGCTTGAGCTGTTAGAATTTCAGCTTCACCTTTATAATAGTAAGTATTCTTTAGAATTTATACAAAAAAATTTATCTCCAGTTCTATGTGATAAGATGGAATAGACAACTATTTCCTTCTCAAAATTTCTTCTTGTTAGTGTCTGTGAAATGATAGATTTACTACTAAGCACTTAGGGAGATTTCAGAAAAACTTATCACAACGATCATCAATTCTAATGTTGTGAAGGCTATATCAATTCTGGCAGGCACCAACAACTCAAACTGAGAATTTTCCTCATATTCAGCTTAGTTCAATATGTCTCTTAGCCTGGAAATATCCACTTCAGTGACATAAGCCCTGCTAGTACTCAGGCACTAATTTATAGAAATTATCTGAGAAAAGAATAATATTGAGCATGAATATTTTTTAAGCCCCAAATAATGTTTGTTCCTGGAAAGTTAAGGTAGAAATCTCCTTTTTATGTCCCATTATCTGGTTGCCTTCCACTTCAGTTAACTAAAAATTTGTGGAAATTTTACATTAAATTTATCACCTCTACAACAATAATAGACTATTCTTAATATCCTCTGAAAACTATCTTTTACCTTCTAGAATCCAATGGCCACTAGAGGTACTATTATACTCAGTTGCTTGTGGAAGCCCTGAACTTACCAGAAATGCTGCTGCTGCTGCTGCTAAGTCGCTTCAGTCATGTCCGACTCTGTGCCTCCCCACAGACGGCAGCCCACCAGGCTCCCCCATCCCTGGGAGTCTCCAGGCAAGAACAATGGTGTGGGTTGCCATTTCCTTCTCCAATGCATGACAGTGAAAATGAAGTCGCTCAGCCGTGTCCAACTCAGCAACCCCTTGGACTGCAGCCTACCAGAAATGCTACAATAACTTAAAGATGCATTGTGTTGAAAGGAGATGATGAGAAATATGAACATTGATCTTCATTTTGATCTTTCACAGTCACCATAATTTTTCCTCTGAGAATGTATACTATAAACAAGAATGTCACTTGTAAACTATCAAAGATATATTTTCTGTTTGACATAACCAGTGACTGTTCTCTAGACTGGAATTTCCAAGATGCCACTATAGGTTGTGAATAGCTAGTGTAGATAAATGAGTTATAAATAAATAGATTATTAATCTGCTAAAACATCAAGAGTCTCTATATACAACTCATGGTACATGATATAGGGGAATCAAAATTTAAAAAATTATGTTATCTCTATTTTGATAACATCAACAATCTGATGAAATATTATGAAGCTCAGAACAACAAAGTAATACAATTTGGTACTGATTATTACAGCAATGAAGACTGCAAAACTGCACTGCAACAGAACAGTGACTGCAAGAAGTAGTACATAAGGAATTTGCATATTAATCTGAAACATAGAAAATAAAGTTCCCATTAAAGTAAAATACTTAGTCTTAAAAATGTAAAAAATCTGTGAAGATGAAGAATGTATATATCCAGAAACAGCATTGTTTTTGCTGAGTAATCTCTCCAGTTAGGGCAGTTTTGGTACAGCATAGAATAAAAGTGAAAAAAATATCAAGTAATAAATTAATAAAGTTTTCAGACTCAAACAAGAAAACTCACACATCTTCATTCATACAGAAAGTGATAGGTTAAAGCTTGTTTAGAAAAAAAATCTGACTAGTGGTTTTAGATAAATTTGTCTAATAAAATTCTATCAGAGAGCTTGTAGAAAAATCATTGGATGGAGTTATAAAAGTGAGAACTATGATGGCGAAGAGAAAATAGACAAATAAGGTACAATTCCAAAGACATGCAAAGGAAAAACATTACTTCAATTTTCTCTAAAATTATTACCTGAAAATAATGAAAGGAAAGAAATAAAATGATGCCAGGATCTCTAATTTTTAATAATCAAGAAGGAAGAAGTGTGCAAAATTAATTATGTAGGGATAACTAGAGAATACAACAAGTTGGGCAAGAAGTACATTAGTTTAACTTTGGAATATGACCATCTTGGGCTGAGAGCAAGACAAGTAATTAGAAATGTGCTCAAGGCTGTTGAAACAAACAGAATATAATAAATACCACAGAAGAGAAAGGGTTGTAACTTTACTGCTCATCAGCACCATTGGGTGAGTAATTGTTTCCTAGTATTTAGTATAAAGCAATAATTTGCTAAGGATAAAATATTGCAAAACAGTCCCAGACAAATACAGAAGAATGGTAAGAAATAGGAAAAACAAAAGAATTTGTAAAAATAGAGGAAGATTTTAGCAAGGTAATCAGCCTTAATGTAACATATTGTACTTCCTTTGACATCTTGCTTGAAACAGTTCAAAAGTCACAGATCTTTGCCACTTGAGCTTTTAGCATAAGAGCATTTGAAAAAGGTGAAAGTGGACTTGCTATTGGTTTTTAAACAACTAGCATACCCAAAATCAGAAATTCCAGTCAATTTTTAAACATCTGTACCCTTAGAAAATGAAACACAAACCAAGTTATGCCACTTTCCAGCTCCCACTTTAAATTAGGTACCAGTTTACTGTATCTAATTTTACTGGAGAATCTCATGGAGAGAGGAGCCTGGTAGGCTATAGTCCATGGGGTTGCAAAGAGTCGGACACGACTGAGTGACTTCACTTTACTGTATGAAGCAATGTATGAGGATGTGGTACTTGTTTGAAACTGTTTTGTAGAATATATAGGGTAAATATTGACTCTAAATTCTGAATCACATTGTATAGTGTATATTTTGTAAACCCCCCCTGCACCAGTAATTAAAGAATCAAAGGAAAAAAAATATGGAATTGCTATGGGTAGGAGTATCTGGACTTTGGATTATGAGCAACTGAACAAGTCCTAAATCAATGGCAAACAACCAGATAGAGTCTTAAAGACTAGCAAGCAGGGCTGTATTCTTTACATTCACATTTCCTGGATTTGGCTCACCAGAATTTTAATCTCAGGCAAACAGCTTGCTGCATCTTTGCTTAATACCTTCTGGGTGGAAACTAATTTTACTGTTGACTAGGTAGGAACATATTTGAGCTTGTAGTACTATTTAAAGGGACAGAATCCAACTATTATGTCTTGTTCTTTACTGATCATTTAGTAGATATATAATTACATGTATATAGATATGTAATTATATATATATATATAATTATATATTATACAAATATATGTACATGATACATATAATGGGCCTTTCAAAGAAAATCATGAATATCTATTTAATTTGATGAGGCTAAAAGAAATAAGATCCTTGAAGTTTTATTTTTGGAATGACACAGTGTTAAAGTTTAACACACACCCACAGCACACACACATTTATCTTTTTGTATAGAGTCAAACCACAGAACTTTTCTCAAGTAAATAGATTGGATGTTTTTTCTTTCCTATGCTTTGCTTTCTTTTTCTCCTTCTAACTTAAATTTCTCTGACAAGTATGCTCCAGTTACGTGACAAGTGTTCACTTCACAATGTGCTAGGTATCTATACAAGGTACCTTCTCAACATAAGTTGGTTTTGGTTTGCTTGTTGTTGTTGTTCAGTTTGGCTTGTTTACTATTTACTAAAGGCAAAATTCTGAATATTTTTAAAAGAACTGAAAAAGAAGGAAATGTCACACCACGTTCAGTCACCAGATGAAAATAAAGTGATACCACTAAATTCATTTTTATATCATCACATCTCTATGATTGAAAGAAAAAAGAAAGCAATAAATAAAGGAAAGAAACTACCAGCTGACAATGAAGCAAAAGTTTATATTTGTCTAATCCCTCTTATTATGATCTCCCTAATTTTGCCACTAACCTATAATCTCAAATATATATATATATATATAACTTTTATAATAAAAACTGGCTTTAAATTATTTTATAATTCAACATGAAAATAAAACTTCTGGTAATACACAATATGTTAACCATATATTTTAAAATTTCTTTTAACTTTAATTTGAAAATGTATACTCTTCTTTAAAATAGACAAAAAATGTGCCATTTGCAGAGATAAGGATGGACCTAGGGGCTGTTATATAGCGTGAAGTAAGTCAAAAGGAGAAAAAAAAATTGTATAATATTGCTTATATGTGGAATTTAGAAAAATAGAACCAATTAACTCATATACACATCAGAAATAGAGAAACAGATGAAGAGAACAAGCATATGCATACTAATTGAGGAAGAGAGGGTGGGATGAATGGGAAGATTGGGACTGACATATACACACTACTATATAAAAAATAGATAACCAATGAGAATCTGCTGTATTAGCACAGAGAACTCAACTCAGTGCTGTATGGCAACCTAAATAGGAAGGAAATCTCAAAAGAGGGAGTATATGTTTTCATATAACTGATGCACTTTGCTATACTGCAGACACTAACATAACATTGTAAAGCAACTATATGCCAATAAAATTAATATGAGATAAAACCTATTTCTTATAATAAAAGTTCAGTAAATGTAGGCTGAAAGCTAAGTAAATAAATAAAAGCTTTGGGAGTTTTACTTTGATAGTTATCCATATATTCTTTATTCACATTAGCCTTTTTCTAGAGCTATGTTTTAAATATCTAAACTGAGATCATCAGTTCTGAAGCAGAGAGCCTTTGGAATTCTCCAGGCAAGAATACTGTAGTAGGTTGTCATTCCCTTCTCAAACCAGGGATGGAACCCATGCCTCTCACACTGCAGGCAGATTCATTGCCATTTGAGCTACCCAGGAAGCCCTTACATTCTTAGAGAAACACTAAATTACTCAACTATTTAAATCAACTTATTAAATAAAGCTCAACTATTTCTCTGTTCTATTTACTTTGATACTAATGTTTCAGAGGTTCTCTAAGGCAGAAACAATATAATGTCTCTCTAACCAATCCTTACCAAATAGTAGGGATGTGCTAGCGAATATTATAATGACTAATATTTGTATACTATATTGTTTATTCCAAGGTCCCTTTAAACTTGACAAAAATGCTACTAACATAATCATTGCTTCTTTTGTCTTCAAGCATAGAAGGTTTAATCAGCCTCTTCAGTTCATGTCCCATTATCATCATTCACAAATCTTCTCTTATTTGAATTGCAGTTATTATATTTTCCCCTTTAACCCCATACCCAGTCTCGTTTCTCTTTTCCCTTTCCATAGAAAGATATTCATATTCACAGATTTATTTTGCATGTGTTCTTACAAATTTGGGGATATATTCTCATGTGTATAATTTTAAAAGTACATTGTAGTACATATCTCCTTATGTTTCTTACTTTCATCCCTAATCATGCTTTTAGTTTTATCTTAAGCTTTTTATTATGGAAAAAATATGTAACTATTTTTAAGGATAGAGACCTGTGGCATTAGGTACATTCACACTGTGCATCCATCCCCAGAACTTTTTCATCTTCCCACACTGAAATTCTGTTCCTGTTAAACACTTTCCCCAGCCCCACCACCCTCCAGGCCCTGACAACCACTGTTCCACTTTATATCTCTGTGAATTTGACTACTCTATCTTTTCATAAGTAGAATCATACAATATGTGTCCTTTTATGATTGATATAGTTCATTTAGTATAATGTGCTCAATGTTAATCCATGTTATAGCATATGTCAGAACATTTTTTTAAAGGCTGAATAATATTCCATTGTGTGTATATACCACATTTTATTCATCCACTCATCTATCCACGGGCACTTGAGTTGCTTACAATTTTTTCCAATTGTGAATAATGCTTCTGTGAACTTGAGTGTAGAGATATCTGTTCAAGATCCTATATCCACAGCTTTTTGGGTTTATAACCACAAGCGGAATTTCTGAATCATATGGTAATACTTTGTGTAACTCTTTTAAGAACCACTCTACATTTTTTTCACAGAAGTTGCATCATTTTATATTCCCAAAAGCACCACACAGGAGTTCTAATTTTCAATGCACTGCTTTTACATAAACATTATTTTAAAATTTAAGTGCAATATATCTTTATAACCAACCTAGACAGCATATTAAAAAGCTGTCAGCAAAGGTCCATCTAGTCAAATCTGTAGTTTTTCCAGTATTCATGTATGGATGTGAGAGTTGGACCATAAAGAAAGCTGAGTGCCAAAGAATCGAAACTTTTGAACATGGTATTGGAGAAGACTCTTTAGAGTCCTTTAGACTGCAAGGAAATCAAACCAATCAATCCTAAAGGAAATCAGTCCAGAATATTGATTGGAAGGACTGATGCTGAAGCTGAAACCCCACTACTTTTGCCACCTGATGCAAAGAACTGACTCACTGGAAAAGACCCTGATTCTGGGAAATACTGAAGGCAGGAGGAGAAAGGGGCAACAGAGGATGAAATGAGTGGGTAGCATACCAACTCAATGCACTTGAGTTTGAGCAAGCTCCAGGAGTTGGTGGTGGACAGAGAAGCCTGGCATGCTGTAGTCCATGGGGTTGCAGAGTCTGACACAACTGAGTGACTGAACTAAACTGATAAGTTTATAAAAGTACATACAACATAGGTGGAACATAAGTGGAAAACTTGATGAAATTTGTCAAAATGGACTTACTGTTTTAACCAGCATGAGGATGAAGAAAGAGGGCATTGCAACTCTCCAGAAAACACCTTCAAATTTCCTAATTATGGGCCCTTCCCAAAGGCTAACATTAATATAATAACTGCACATATTCTTGTCTTGGGATTTTTACAATAAATATTCATTTGTGTATAAACTCTCACTAAAAATTGTGCTTGTGGTATCTACTGGGTTGGACAAAAGTGAGTAACATGAATAAAACTGGAAGAACATTTTGGCCAACCTAATACTTATTTTGTGAAATACAGTAATCAGTTCAGTTGAGTGGCTCAGCCATGTCCAACTCCTTACAAACCCCATGAACTGCAGCACACCAGGCTTCCCTGTCCATCATCAACTCCCAGAGCTTGCTCAAACTCATGTCCATTGAGTAACAAATATTCATTTTCATTGTAACATATATACACATACATAATATTATATAAGATTATGTAATTATGCCATAAATGTATATATGTATATTTAACAAAAAAATGCACACATACAAAATTTTATGGCTATACTGATTACGTTTGCCCAGTTTAACATTTATAGAAATTGGGTTATTTTCAATTTGTTACGAACATTCTTTGGAACTCTTTCCTTCTTTTACATTAGAATCAATTTTTTTTAAAAGATTTTCTTGATGTCTTTATTGAATTTGTTACAATATCACTTCTGTTTTATGGTTTGGTTTTTTTGGCCGCAAGGTATGTGGGAACCAGCTCCCCGACCAGGGATCAAACCCATCCCCTCTGCACTGGAAGGCGAAGTCTTCACCACTGGACCACCAGGGAAGTCCCTAGAATCAATTTTTTATTATTGTTTTCAATCCATGAATATGGTATAAACCTGAATCTATTTGTTTCAGTAATTTTTTTGTTTGATTCATCTTTAGAGCTCTTTATATAATCTGTTAGATTTTCAGATTTTCATGCCTTTTAATACTATTATAAAACATCACCATACTCAAATAGCCACCTATATAACTGTATGTACCTCCATTCAATTACTTCCAAGTACACCAAAATATTTTATGTGCATATACATTATATTTTGCTATATAAAAAGCCAAATTATATTTTATTAATATCTCTATCATAAAAATATTGATAAAGAAGATTAAGCATATGGAAAAAAACGAGTTTTGTAAATCAAGTATTTTCAGGGAATTGATTTTTGGATACAAAGAAAACTGCAAAATGTAACAACTCTTATCTGAAAAGAATGGACATATACACACATATATATATAGCTGATTCATTTTACTGTACACCTGAAAGTAACATAAACTTGTAAGTCCAATATACTCTACTAAAAATTTAAAAAATGTAACACTCAGAATATGTATGCAGTGAAGAGAAATCATACTGTGCAAAATGCAGATAGGCATTATACTTCTTACATCATTATTAAATTGTTCAAATGACATAATAGAACACTACAAGTAGAATGTTTATATGTGAAATATGACATAGTTTTAGTTTCCTTTAATTTTTCAATACTATTCCCAGATTTTTTTTTTACTTTTTTTTTTTTTATTGTGTTGGTTTTGCTATACAATGACATGAAACGGCCATGGGTTTACATATGCTGCCCCTCCAGAACCTCCCTCCCTCCTCCCTCCCAATTCCCTCCCCGAACATCTCGGTGCACCAGCCACGAGCATCAACCCTGGGCTGGCAATTGATTGCACATATGATAATTAACATGTTTCAATGCCATTCTCCCATATCACCCCACCCTTACCCTCATCCACAGAGTCCACGAGTCTACTCTATACATCTGCGTTCCTTTTGCTGTCTCGCATGCAGGGTTCTCATTACCATCTTTCTAAATTCCATATATATGCGTTAGTATATTGTATTGTTGTTTTTCCTTCTGGCTTACATCACTCTGGATAATAGGCTCCAGTTTCGTCCAACCTGAGTAGAACTGCTTCAAATGAATTTTTTTTTAATGCTGAGTAATATTCCATTGTGTATATGTACCACAGCTTTCTTATTCATTCATCAGTTGATGGGCATCTAGGTTGCTTCCATGTCCTGGCTATTGTAAACAAAGCAGTGATGAACATTGGGGTACACGTGTCTCTTTCAATTTTGGTTTCCTTGGTGTATATGCCCAGCAGTGGGATTGCTGGGCCATATGGCAGTTCTATTTGCAGTTTTGTAAGGAACCTCCACACTGTTTTCCATAGTGGCTGTACTAGTTTGCATTCCCACCAACAGTGTAAGAGGGTTCCCTTTTCTCCACATCCTCTCCAGCATTTGTTGCTTGTAGACTTTTGGATTGCAGCCATTCTGACTGGTGTAAAGTGATACCTCATTGTGGTTTTGATTTGCATTTCTCTGATAATGAGTGATGTTGAACATATTTTCATGTGTTTGTTAGCCATTTTTATGTCTTTTTTGGAGAAATGTCTGTTAAGTTCTTTGGCCCACTTTTTGACTGGGTTGTTTATTTTTCTAGAATGGAGCTGCAGGAGTTGCTTGTATATTTTTGAGATTAATTGTTTGTCTGTTGCTTCATTTGCTATTATTTTCTCCCATTCTGAAGGCTGTCTTTTCACCTTGCTTATAGTTTCCTTTGTTGTGCAAAAGCTTTTAATTTTAATTAGGTCCCATTTGTTTATTCGTGCTTTTATTTCCGATATTCTGGGAGGTGGGTCATCGAGGATCCTGCTTTGGTTTATGTTGGAGAGTGTTTTGCCTATATTATCCTCTAGGAGTTTTATAGTTTCTGGTCTTATGATTAGATCTTTTATCCATTTTTAGTTTATTTTTGTGTATGGTGTTAGAAAGTGTTCTAGTTTCATTCTTTCACAAGTGGCCAGATATTGATAATATACTACAACTTATGCAAAGTACTTCAGAAAAATGCATAAAGTAGGTCAAATTGCATTTTAAAATCTATTAAATTTCAAGTGTATGTTCATTGGAAAAGATTAATAGTATAGTTCATTATGTAAGTCTAAAGCTCACATATTGGTTTCTAACTGTCTTTGCCTTAAAAAGAGTTAACAGGACACCATAGACAATGGCTGATTTCATATTTAAGTCAATACAAATTCATATTTTATTATGATAAAATAAAGACTACTGAAAAACTTTGAAGTGGTTTTGAATAGATCTAGTCTGGTATGAAAGAGAAAGAACTAAACTAGAATCTATAATTATTTTTACATAATTTGGAAATACCTAGAACTATAGGTAAGTTTTATTCAAATATTTATATTATTGCATTTAGTTATTTATGCAAAATGAGTAAATGCCTCTCCACACACAAAGATTAAAACAAAAATTTTTCATGAATGCTATTCTGAAGTTTGAGACATTTGTATCCATCCAGAGTAAAAGGCATATTTATCATCTTAATTGTACCCTGAGTCTGGAAAGCATAACAGATTCAACATGGTAGCTGCATCAGCAAACAGTATAGGCTATCAAAATGGAATTAAAAATAAACTGATTTTTAAAAGGCAATTTTGTAGAACACAAAGTTTTCAAAGCAGTATTTCTGTTAAGAATTCAGTTTCCTGATTCAATATAGTGCAAAATGAATATACTATCCAAAGCAATCTGTAGATTCAATGCAATCCCTATCAAGCTACCAATGGTATTTTTCACAGAACTAGAACAAAAAAGTCCACAATTTGTAGGGAAATACAACAGACTCCAAATAGCCAAAGCAATCTTGAGAAAGAATGGAACTGGAGGAATCAACCTTTCTAACTTCAGACTATACTACATCAAGACATCTATATACTATACAGACAAGACTATACTACATACAAGTCATCAAGACAGTATGGTACTGGCACAAAGACAGAAATATAAATCAATGGAACAAAATAGAAAGTCCAGAGATAAATCCACACACCTATAGACACTTTGTCTTTGACAACGGAGGCAAAAATATACATTGGAGAAAAGGTAGTCTCTTCCAACAAGTAGTGCTGGGGAAACAGGTGAACTATGTATAAAAGAATAAAACTAGAACACTTTCTAACATCATACACAAAAATAAACTTGAAATGGCTTAAAGATTTAAATGTAAGACCAGAAACTATACAATTCTTAGAGGAAACCATAGGCAGAACACTCACTGACATAAATCACAGCAAGATCCTCTGTGACGCACTTTCCAGAGTGATGGACATAAAAACAAAAATAAACAAATAGGATCTAATTAAACTTAAAAGTTTTTGTACAACAAAGGAAACTATAAGCAAGGTGAAAAGGTAGCCCTCAGAATGGGAGGAAATAATAGTAAATGAAACAACCGACAAAGAATTAATCTCCAAAACATACAAGCAGTTCATGCAACTCTATACCAGAAAAAGGAACAGCCCAATCAAAAAGTAGACAAAAGACCTAAGCAGACATTTCTCCAAAAAAAAAGAAAACCATACAGATGACTAATAAAAACATGAAAAGATGCTCAACATAATTATTAGAGAAATGCAAATCAAAACCACAATGAGGTATCATCTCATATCAGTCAGAATGGCCACCATCAAAAAGTCTGTAAACAATAAATGCTGGAGAGCGTGTGGAGAAAATGGAATGCCCATACTGTTGGTGGAAGGTAAACTGGTACAGCAACTATAGAGAAGAGGGTGGGGATTCCTTTAACAACTAGGAATATAACTGCCGTCCTACCCAGTAATCCCACTGCTGGGCTTATACCCTGAGGAAATCACAACTGAAAGGGAGGCATGTACCCCCATGTTTATTGCTATTTACAATAGCTCTGATATTGAAGCAACCTAGATGTCCATTGGCAGGTGAATGGATAAGGAAGTTATGGTACATATACACAATGGAATATTACTCAGGTATAAAAAGGAATGCATTTGACTCTGTTCTAATGAGGTGGGTGAAACTAGAACCTATTATACAGAGTGAAATAAGTCAGAAAGGAAAGACAAATACTGTCTATTAATGCATATATATGGAATTTAAAATGGTGGTACTGATGATCCTACATGCAGGGCAGCAAAGGAGACACAGATGTAAAGAATAATCTTTTGGACTCAGTAGCAGAAGGAGAGGGTGGGATGATTTGAGAGAATAGCATTGAAACATAAACATTACCATATGTAAATTAGATGATCAGTGTGAGTTGGATGGCATGAAGCAGAGCACCCAAAGCCATTACTCTGGGACAACATAGAGTGATAGGGTGGTGAGGGAGGTGGGAGAGGGTGTTCAGGATGGGGGGGACACATGTATACCTATGGCTAGTTGATATTGATGTATGGCAAAACCATTACAGTATTGTAAAGTACTTATCCTCAAATTAAAATAAACTAATTTAAAAAAAGAATTCAGTTTTCTTTCCCCAATGTACTATCAATAATATTTAGAACACTTGACATTTAAATAACACAACATTAAAATAACAGAACCTGACCTTCAACAGAGATCAACATAAAGATAATCTAGATGTTGGGTTATCAGGCAGGATTAGTTTATTGTTATAATTATCTCTAAGGAAGTAAGGACAGACATTATCAAAATGGATAAAGATTATTTAAAGAATTTTAGCAGATAAGTAGAAAATCAAAAATTAAATGTCTTCAATAAAATTATTAGATGTGTTAGTAGCAGAATATAAATGATAGAGGAAAGAATCAGTCAATAAAGGTAGATTTATACTAATTTGAAGAAGAGAGAAGTAATATATATGGGCTTCCGTGGCAGCTCAGATAATTAAGATTCACCTGCAATGCGGCAGACCTGGGTTGGGAAGACCCCTGAAGGATGAAATGGCAACCTGTTCCAGTATTCTTGCCTGGAGAATCCCATGGACAAAGGAGCCTGGCATGCTACACTCCATGAGGTAGCAAAGAGTTGGACATGACTGATTTGAAGAAAAGGTAAATAATATAAATATACAAAATTAATTTATAGAATCTGAAATAACAGATTCAAAATGACATATTCAGAGAAATGAAGAACTTCAGAAATGGTAAATAACTAGGTGAAGTTGAACAACTGTACTATTTTTCTTATGTATGCATGTATTCTCAGTCACTCAGTCATGTCTGACTCTTTACAACCCCAAGGACTGTAGCCCACCAGGCTCCTTTGTCCATGGACTTTTCCAGGCAAGAATGCTGGAGTGGGTAGTCATTTCCTACTCCAGGAGCTCTTTCTTATCCAGAGATCCAGCTCACATCTCCCACATTGGCAGGTAGATTCTTTACCACTGACCAAATTTCTTTGAAATGTACATGACTATTGAGAGCGAAAATGGTGTATGATAACCATAATATAAAAAGGGGTCAGTTAACAAGAAGATTCTATATTTTATATTAAGTGTGCATGAATGCTCAGTCACTTCAGTCGGGTCCAACCCTGTGCAACCCTATAGACTGTAGCCCTCCAGGCTCCTCTGTCCCTGGGATTCTCCAAGGCAAGAATACTGGAGAGGGTTGACATGTCCTCCTCCAAGGTATCTTCGCAACCCAGGGATTGAACCCATAGCATTTTTTGCATCTTCTGCATCGCAGACAGATTCTTTACTAGTGAGCCACCCAGGAAGCCCATTTTATATGAAATAGTACAAAGTAATTCTGAGGATGTATATAGAAATTTTAAAGCAAGCATTTAAAGGTAATGCACAGATATATATATATATATATAAAGCAAATAGATGAATTAAAACTGAATGCTACAGAATATTCAGATAATTTATGCATGATAGGAAAGGGAGCAAGGAAACGGGAAATGAGAAAAAAATGGTACATCTATGTAGATTTAAAATCCCTCAATATATTTTTAATATTTTTACATTAAACACCAGTAGTTTTGTGCTACTCCACATACTACTCATTCCAGTTTTTCTATCTGGAATTCTCGTTCAGCCTGAAAAAATCATATCTATTATTCCTTGTGGTTCCTGTTTATTGGCAACTAATTCTCTGAGCTTCTGCATTTCTGAAATCTTTATTTCACCTTCATTGTTGAAGATGATTGCTGAGTGGAGATTAGTATGTTTAGTAGAGCTTTAAAACGATTTTCCCATAGTTTTAAAATGTCATGCAATTTGCTTCTGTCTTCCATAGAGTCTATTGTAAATTCAGCCATCCATCTTATGTGTGTGCTTCTGAAGCTTCTGCTTTTTCCTTTGTCTTTGGATTTCAGTATTTTGACGATCATTGACTAGGTGTGGTTTTCATTTTATCTATCTGCCTTGATTTTCACTGAGTTTCTAAAATATTTTTTTAAATAGAATGTTCCTCCTTTTTAGAATGTTTACTCTTTTATCATTTTGCTCATAAAGTTCCCCAAATATTACAGTGTAGTATTAGTAATTTATATATGTTTGCAACCATTATGGAAATAAGCAAGCTTGAAAGATACTGTCAATGCTATTTTGACTTAATATTGGCTAATTATTTGAAACAAGTTAGAAGCACATCTATATTACTCAAGCTAATTACAGTGCAAATGGTGACTTTAAAAACTTTGATTTAACAAAAACGTGACTATAAATCTTATTTAACCCAGGAATGAAGTATTTATGGCCATGATTATAGATGAGATTTCTGTTTATTGGAACTTTGGCCATTGAACACACATAACATGCCCAGCATATCTTGTGGGCTTATGAAATTCTGAAGGGTTGAATGAGCTTTACTACTTTTTTGTTTATAGATTTTCTTCTTAATAATTCCTAATTTACACTTCTCCACATGGCACTAATGCATTACGTGACAATTAGTTTCAATAAATGTAATTACTTCACTCAGTTCAATCCTATCATGTTTTTTTGTTTTTCACTGCAGTGACAATGTTTAATTTGTCTAATGTAGGAGTAATAAACCTCACTGGTAAGGGCAGAAGCAGGGCACCAGCAAGGCAGAGACAAAATGATAAAGACAAAATTAACATAAAAAGTAACAGTGAGGTTTTAGTGTCTACTAGCTCAGGTTCTAACAGAGGGGTTCTTGAGGTGTTTCCTTCATGCTCATGTATTTGAGGAAGAATTGTGAAGACCAAGAGGACAGATTCCAACAGATCTTCAGAAGACTTTTTTTCAAGCCCCAGAGTGTGGAGGATAGACAGCATAAAAGTCTATCAGCCATCAGAATGAAAAATAATTGTCATTCAAAAACAGGGAATCTGCCAGCTGCTAAATTGCTAAAGCAAACAATTAGAGAGAAGATTAGATTGACTACAATGTAAGACCCCTCAAAGATGAGGTTACTCATACAAAATTAAAGGGGCCGAAGTTCTTGGGGACACATCCAAAGTACACAAAATTAATGAACTGATAAAATTGAATAGAGAAATATGACCAAGTTGTGGCCTCTAGTAATTGCTTAAAGCCATAATAAAAATGATGAAAAAGCCAATGACAAAACTGAGACTGGGCTTCAGAAAAAGATTGGCATCAGATGAAGAAGGACAGGGCCTAAGTGTTTTTGCATTTTTATTGAATATAACCATTTTGCCCACTCTCTGTGCTTTAGAGCAAGGCCAGCATAATGCATGATGTTTTATAAGCAACCTGTGCTGTGTTTAGTCCTGTCCAATACTTTGCAACTCATAGACTGTAGCCCACCTGGCTCCTCTATCTATGGGGATTGTCCAGGCAAGAATACTGGAGTGGGTTGCCATGCCTTCCTTCAGGGGATCTTTCCAACCCAGGGACTGAGCCCAGGTCTCCCACACTTCAGGCAGATTCTTTATCATCTGAGCCACCAAAGCTTATCTCAGTTGTGTAAATGACACAATTTTTCCACTAAGAAAATAAAAAATATTATGGTTTCTCACAGAAGAATTAGAACAAGTTTAACAGCCTGTGTGCCCAGCAAAATGTACTGCTACTTGGAAACATACAGTGGATAATAAAGGCTCAGGTAATAATGTGATAACTGCCCTTTCCCTGAGTACACAACTTTGTAACAATGAGTAAAAGTGCTGTCAATAGTTGGATTTAGTTTATAAATTTTTGTATTACTAACATTTTAGATTTTATCTTAACTCTGAGAAGAAATGTAAAATTGGTTTGCCTTTACCTAGCTACCCATATTATCATTATATTATCAATCAGCTGAACCAATACTATCACAGTGGTAGACAGATTCACAGCAATGACTTTTTGATCATTGGTATTGTTGTATTGCAGGCTACCAAGCATATCTGAGACTAGATTAGCCTTGAATGATAGAAAAAAAAAACATATTCCGTGACACCCAAGTAATAATTTTATCACAAATTAACTATGTGCCATTAGATTTCACAAATAAACAACTGGTCCTATTTACTTGTGAGAAAAATGACTCACAAAAAGAGTCACAACATTTTATCGGCTTTTTGGTTATTTTAGGGAGAATATCCAGTACTTGGGAATTTTGCAATAGCCACTACAATCAGTGACTTTGGAGAGAGCCATCATTGACATGAGAGCAAGAAGAGTTAAAGAAGCCCAAATACTGTGGTACCTTCTCTCCTTCATATCGCAAGAAATTATAGATGTATATGGTAAAACTCACAGGTATCAAGAATACAGAGTAAAGACTCAACAGGATTAGATTTGTCTTTAGACTTATGGACTTGAAGGCTGCTGCTGGAAGTTGGTGCTAGACTACTGCTAGATCCTAAAAAAGATTGTTTCACTAAAAAAAAGTCATGATCTTCAACCTGACATCCTTATTCTAAAATTGGGCCTTTTTTTTTTTTTTAACACAAAACCTTATGACATGGAGAGGATTCTGAGTAGACAGCAATATAGAAAGCATCAGGAACCTGTCTTACCACCTAGATAACATTTGCATGGGCAAAATCTGACTGATTAATTCTAATGGAACTCTGGAATCTATTGAAAGTTAACCTAAAAAACAAAATTCAAAAAAAGAAGATTACCTGGCCATACCCACCTCTGCCTAGGTTGAGGTTCTACGTGACACTTACCTAAGGTCACAGAGTTGGAAAAATTAAAGAAACCTTCTCCTCCTCCTGTTTTTCTCAAAGATTAACTGTATATTTGTCTACTGTATTTCTTGTCTGCCTAGGTATCATGAATGAACAGTTCATTTGATGCCTGCTTTGACTACAGCTTGCTCATGACCAGTTATAGGACTTCAGCAGGTGGATGAACATGTTCAGAAGAGAACACGCTAGATCTACTCTTTCCTTCCAGAGATGTTAGTTTTAATTATAAAATGGTGGTCATAGAGTCCTTGTGGGGGCTTCCCAGGTACCTCAAATGACAAAATATCTGCCTGCTATGTGGGGGACCTGAGCTCTATATCTGGGTTAGCAAGGTTCCCTGGAGAAGGGCATGGCAACCCACTCCAGTATTCTTGCCTGGAAAATCCCATGGACAGAGGAGCCTGGCAGGCTACAGTCCATGGGGTCACAAAGAGTCAGACATGACTAAGTGACTGACACTCTAAGGTCCTTGTAGAACTCACCACTCACAACTGTGTTATGGAGAGATCACGCAAGGAGACTTTTCAGCTGTCCTGGAAAGAGGTTCATAATGCAATTCCTCACAATTGGCCATGTGTCTTTCCAACTGACCCAGTTGAAAGGAATCTTATTGATGCCCCATTTCAAGATGTGTAAGTAATCAGAGATGATGGAGACTCTTCTGTTTAGTGAAAGAGAAATGAGGCTGGCTCTAGAAGTTCATTCACTACCATCACCACTCCTTCTTTCAGTAGCTAAACAAAAATAGAGCTCAGAAGGTCATAGTTCATCAGGACCAGCTGATAATAGCCATGGGACTCTGGAAACTCCTTCTAATGAGGTCACCTTTCCAATCAAGGAACCTCTATAGCTGCATAGTCACAAAGATGTTTTCTACTCACCTCCTTCTGTGAAATATATGCATAGAATACATAGGGTGAGGGTTCCTCTCTTCTGAAATAGCAGAGACATAATTGAAGTTAAGGGGGTTATATCTCTAATTAGATTTATTATATTATTTATCACATAATCTATTATAATCACTATTCTAGAGATCCTACTATCTAATATATATGGTGTTCCCCTAGTACACCCTATTTCTATCTGTTTTGCATGTTTTTTTGTGACTTGTATCAGTGACTTCTTTGCACAAATGAGTCCTCATTGGTAAACAAAAATACTGCAGATATACACACAGTAATTTAAAACATGGTCATGATTTGATTATTCATATTGGGAAAGAAATAAGATAGCATATAAGGTTAAAGACTGTAATCAGGGTGAATATCTTCTATTTGTTCCTTTAGAGTTATGATCTCTCTTTCTCCACTTTACTCTCTGCCCCAAGGCCAACCTGCATGGATTATGTGAACAGGGCTCCAAGGTCCTCTTATTTCTAACCAGGTTCAGTTAAAAATTAGCCTCACAAAAATCAGAAAGAAAGACATCCATGATATTTTTCAACTCCTCAATTAAAGTGAAAATCAATATAAATGTCTTACAGGAGGATACAATATAGATTATATTTTCCAACAGACTGAAATACTTTATTCTATACCAGACCAAAAAATCTTGAATCTAACATTCAGGGTCACAGTCTCAGCCTCAAATGTATAATAAAGAATTAAGGTCAAACACTGCTGTATGTTCCTAGAGAAATAAATAACTCTTTAGAGGGTTTGTTAAATAATATACCAGTTTGATACTGAGCACATCTGCATTCTTCCTCTTGCTTTATTTCTAAGTTTTGGATTTTTTTCCCAAGAAGCTAAGAGAAAGATCAGGAAGATGAATGAAAGAATAAAGAAATACTAAAGAGACAGTGAAGTTAGGGCATTTATCTTATTCCTTTTCTGGGGTGTCACCATGAGCTGACTCTGTCCTCAACAGAATGACTTGATTGCACCTCTGAAAATGACCCTTTGCTAATAAAGAATCATCTAATAACTCTCATCTACTAATTCTTGGTGAACGGTTTTCTGTTGGGACCTTGGCTGATACATGGGAAGGTCATGTATCATACATATCAGTCTTCTTTCCTGGGAAAACTAGGAAAAAATATTACATAATTATGTTGCAATAATAATGTGCTTAACAGTAGCAGAAATGTTGACAGAGTGTTATTTGATTTTGTACCACTAATAAAGTGAAAATAAGCTAACAAAGTTAATTGAAATAAAATGGAAAAACAAGTTGAAATTAAAAAATCTTGTTTGAGATAAGATAGTGCTGACAAAGGATCTAAGAATATAAGGAAACAAAATCTGTTTAAGAAGGAATGTGCAAATCAGAACTCAAAGGAAACCATCAGCTTCTCTCTTCAATAGATTGCCTTTCCTGATTGATTTATTAGAATACAATTAAATGTCCAGTTTGCATCACATATTTGCTATATGCTGTCATTCTCTCACCTTCCAACCTTTCTTCAAGTTTCTGACACCAAGAGATAAGAGATCTTAAATATGCTGTGTAGCTTATTTTTATCTATGCTTGAGTTCCTTTTAAGGTTAGTAAAATGTTTTTTAGATAATTACATAAAATCATAAAAATGACTATACTGAAAATTAATGAATAAGTGCTGGTTCATGCACTATAACTTGTCAAGTACTTAATTATGTTACAGTAAATGCACTCAGTGTTATTTTATTATTTCTCCTCTTCATCTCATGGCTTTTGCTTCCTAGCACCACAAAATAAATCACTGTAATTCCTAGCATTTGAATTTTATATATTTAAAATATATGAATAGTGTTCCCAAGATTATCTTAACCTAAAAACACCAATGTTTTTTTGTTATTTTATATGTTTTCAATTCTTCAAATATATTTGTACATATTTTAAAGAAAGCAATTATTTTATCATTTGGAAAAACTCTGTAGATTCTAATTGTAACAATAGACCATAGTTGAGGAAACATTGATCTGGGACAGTTTTATGAAGTATTTTCTGTTCTCTTTCTGTGTACCCTGATGGAAATAGTTACCTTGTTTTCTTTTCTTGAGCGATCCCTGAAAAATATGTAAGGGCTGCTTCTCTAAGAAATACTTTGTTTTATCAATTGTTAAGCCATTTAATCCAACATGCCAGAGATCTGACTCAAGAATGCTCCCAAAACTTAAATATTCATTTGTCTTTATCTTTTTCGCCAGCGAGGGCCCTAGGATCAGGCCCCAGGGGAGCCTACATATGTCTGTCAGATGAAACACACAGCCAACAGCAAGGGGGTATTGAGTGACATGTACTTGTTCCCTGAGAACTGGCAGATGATCTAACATAGATATGGTTTCGCTTGGATTTTACCTAAATCAGTGGTCAGTCATGCAGTCCAGTTGCAGCTGCACAATCCTTTGTGAGATATAAGTTCCCCATTAAACAATTTTCTCTGTGGCTTAAGAGCATCTGCAAGACACAGATAATTCTAAAAATACTTTGCATGTCTCTTGGTGAGTACAAAGCTCTCCAATATCTTTGTATGGTAGGATTATTTGAACTTTGTCTAACTAGTGAGCACTTCTGAGATAAACTGTGGTACATGCACACTTAAAAATGTCCCACTCCACTGTAACTACCCATAAAGGCAAAATATTTATACCTATACAATATGTTGACTATTAGAAATGACTATTACTATTGATCAAACAATAGCTCATAGCTTGAAGAATATTAAATATTTTCTAAGTGAGCCTTATAAGAAAAAATCCTTATTGAATATTTCATTTGTTTTTCATATTTGATATAACATGTCCCATCCCCAGTTAGAAACCGAGGAATCATTTGTATTAATTTTCTCAACAGATTGCAATACTTTTACCTTCCAATCACATCCAATTCCTTCACCACCCCCTACCCCAGTCTTAAACCTCTTAAATCATAAATAAGTATTGCCTTTTCACCAATGCAGTATTCATTTAATACTCATAATAAAATCTTGTAAAGTTCCAATTTCTATAATCAGAGAGTGATGTTACATTATCCCACTGCTTTTCTTTGATAAGAAAAGAAAGTTGTATTTAGTCTCTAAAGATTTTTAAAAGAACAAAGATGAATATTCCATAGTAATACTCTTCTGCCTTTTCTGATTCTTTTTCAGGTCAGAACAATAATACCATTGATATAAACTCTGTTTATATGTCTTTAGTGGTCTGAGAAGAGCAAAGTGTCATGTAACTGGTTTGTTCATGATCTTTCTACTACTTGAAAGGACCTAGATGTTTGAAAATATAAATAAAAGTCTACTTGTCTCACATACCATCTAGGGTTTTTTAACAGGAAATTTGAAAGAAAAAAATGATTTAAGTGAACAGGCGACACATGAGAAGAGACACGATTTCCAGAGAGATGCACAAATGACCACATGGCCCCCAAGAGAAGCAATTTGAGTATTTTCTCTCTTATTATATATGTCTTGGTTCCAGGTTTCAAACCCAGCTAGTCTTCATTTTCTATTCCATATTTTCTATCATGTTTTCACTTCATTTTTTATGCATTTAATACAACCTAATTTTACTGGGCCAACATAGGTGAGTAAACAGAGTCCCTCCACCTGAGGACTGAAGCTCTTTTTCAGTCAATTGGTTCCAATTCTGAGCAAATAATACTTTTTGTTTACAGACCTTTCATTGTTTGTATAGATCAAGAATAAGAGAGAGCAAGCAGTTTCCAAAAGCTTGCAACCCAGATCCCATGTCCTCTACCATCTTTGCCCCAGAACCTCACTCTCATGGAGGTTCACAGCCATAGACACACGTGGGAGAACACATATGACCCGCTGAGAGAAGATGGAAACCCTCAGCCTCATCCACAGAGAGGCTGACTCTGTTTGTGAATGCAAGCCCAAAATGGATAATAACAGCCCTATGTCCCTACTCAGGCTGACTTTGAAAAAGGATAGTGAAAAAACTTCTAATGAACAGAGCTTGGAGCATTTTATGAGATTATCTACCTTGAATGGAAAGAGAAGTGGTTAGACCATATACACAATCATGGACTAGAACTGTTGGCTTGGTCAGAAAACTGGAAGAAAAAGATTGCAAGATTAGAAATAAGAAAATCTGCATGAGTGGTCATGCAGAATTAGTACAGAGTATGAAAATCTTTGAGTCACATGTTAATACCAACCAGAGGGCATCCACCATGGAGTGTTTAACATAGAGATCCACATAACATTGAATAAGACATGAGACCTACTTTCATATCATATATGGCACCATAAGTGGCTTTATAAAGTTATGGATAAGACTGTTGAAGGGAGACTCATCCTCTAGGACACAGAAGTACACATCTTTAAGAATTTTCTGTATTGGTATGTCCCCAGTAGGTAGAAGATAGGAATTTGATTCCCAATAGGAATCAAATAGTGAGAACAAGAGTGGTTCTGCTTACCAATACAACAGTGACCTACTTGGAAAATTAGTGCTTCTGTTCTTGCAACTCTGGGCTCTGTGGATTGAAAAAGACTGGCTCCTACAGCAGAAATACTTTTACTGGGAGAACTAGCACAAGTCCTATTAAACTGGAAGACATCTGAGTGCTTTAGAGATCTCATGCCAAAGACCAGCAGGCAGGAAGAGAAGAACCATCCTGGCAGGAATAACTGCCCCTATCATTAGTAGGAGGTAAGACTGTTATTACAGATGAGGGTACGGAGGACTCTGTTTACGCTCTGTCGATTTGCACAACACACCAGTTCTCCTTTTTCCAATTTTCACTGTATATGGACAATGGCAGCAGCCTAGACCTGATTAGAGTCTGGTATGGTTCAGAAATTGAAGAAAAAGAATATGGATTAGGGCTCTGGATGACACTGAGATGAGCAGAGTACTAACTGAGGGTGAGGGAAGCTTAGAAAGACTAGAAGGGGAGAGAGCTTTACTTGCATCCCTGAGACCAGCTTTAGCGGTAAGGGCTGTTGTTGAACCCACTAAGCTTATTCTTTAAAAAGTTTCTCCCTGGAAATGACACTCATCAGAAGCCTGAAGTTTCTACCTGAATAACTTATCTAAATCAGTGGATATGAACCATACAATGTGTGGACTGTGGTGATGTGTCAGTCAGATTCTCCTTCAGAAAGAATGACATTGCCTCAAGTGTTGGAAGTTTTTCCAGAATATTGCTCTCAGCTGTCAGCCCTCTTCAGAAATTGCTGTAACTAGAAATGTCTGCCTAGCCTAATGTCACTCCTCTTTCCAGGACTTCTCTTTAGTCCATAGCTAATGAATAATCAACAAATGGGTATAAAAGTCTGATTCCCACATGCCAGCTTAGCACAACACGACGGGGATATCCAAGTACCAGAGCCCACTGTGAGGCAGACTGGACCACATCACAGGTCAGATTCTCCTTCTTCATGACCCTTCTTAATGCTCCTCCACTTGGAGGAAGCATGGCCTTGACTAAGGAAATGCTTTAGGTGAGAAAGTACTTGTGAGGTACTTAGCGGAAAGACACTGACTGCCAACATCTCCAATATCTGGGGAAATGAGAGCTGCTATAACCAGAAAGAACATCAGGGTGAAACAAAGCATCCACTACACTACCTAGAGACCAAAAGAGGAGACAAACTCATGACATAGGCAAAGATAATGGTGAAAGATGGAAAACTGCAGATGAACAAAAGCTTTGACAATGTATGGAATGTATACACTGTGAAAATGTATAAGTAAATAAATTAGTTCGTGTGATCACCATATAGGCTTAGGTATTATTATGTCATTTTAATCAATTGTATGTTTAAAGCTGGGCTTCCCAGGTGGTGCTAGTGGTAAAGAACCTGCCTGCCAATGAAGGAGACATAAGAGACACGGGTTCCATCCCTGGGTTGGGAAGCTTCCCTGGAGGAGGTCATGTTAACCTACTCCAGTATTCTTGCCCGGAGAAGCCCCATGGACAGAGGAGCCTGGTGGGCTACAGTGCATAGAGTTTCAAAGAGTTGGGTATGGCTACAGCAATTTAACATGCATGTGTGTATGTTTAAGGCTATATGTTAATATTAGACATCAAAAGGAATTTGAAGCACAGTTGGTTACATGATTTATCAAATGTCATACATGTCATAATTTCCCCAGCCAAGATTTGAACCATATGCCAGCTTCTTTAATTATACACCATGCCAGGAAAAAGTGTGTGTGAATATGGTTGTAGATGGTATTAGTTTGGGAATAGACAAGTAGATGATGCATATGTTAAAACAGAATCTAGCAATATATCTATTTATATAGATAGTTATCTATGACAATAATGGTTGTATTTTGCTAAAATGTTATAAAGTTGAAACTTAACATATATATTTAATAAACAAATAATAAAAGAATACCTTATATTTTAGAAGAATATATAAACAATATAATGTGGATACCTACAGCAATGTATAAACATGTATACAATGAAACATATACAGGAACATACTTTAGAAAAATAATAAATATATATTTTAGATGTCTGGAGAGTTTCAGTGCAAATAAGGAAACCCAAAACTATAGGAGCAAAGATACATACTTTTAAATAATAGTGAAAAAATAAGCAAAGGCAAAAATAAATAACAGATGAAGAAAAAATATTTTCAGCACAAATAACAGATCAAAATAATATCTGTAATATTTAAAAATCTCCTTTAAATATTAAAAGACAAAGAACTTATTAGCAAAAATGAAAAATCCTATTAGTAGGCAATTTAAAGAAACAGCAATCCAACAGTTCAAACATAGTAAAAGATAAAGTTTAATTTCACACAAGTTAAAGATGTGGTATCATTTTTTACCAAATAAATAAATAAATAAATAAATAAAAGGATAGCAGCTATTGTTAGATGATATTCAGGAAAAGTGATATTCTGATTACATTGCTCAAAAAAATAACTTTTTAAAAATAATTTTTTGAAAGTTAATCTAGCAATACCTATTGAAATTAAATGGCAAATCTTCTCACTGGGTAAATACCTTACAGAAACATTCACAGAAGAAGAAAGGGAAGATTAAATAAAAATACTTCCCTATAAAGATCACTTGAAGATATATTAATAAATTTATACAATAGATTATTATGTAGCCACAAAATAAAGAAATTTATGCCAGTTGAAAGGGAGTTATTTCTATAATTAATTTTCAAGTCCTCCCCACCAAGACAACATGACAAATCATGATAAAAGAGAAGGATAATATGATACTGATCCTATGTTTATAAAACAAATAATAAAATCCAAAAATGTATAATTTATATATAATCACATTATTATTAAAGACAAAGCAAAGAGATCCACAACAATGTACAGTATAGGATACCTGTTGGAGATCAAGGAGTGAGAGCAGAAAATGTGGGAGGACAGGAAAGGATTGACAAAAAATTCCCATAGTAAGAAACAACATGAATTCTCAGTTCCATTTGTAGAGGTGTTTCTGTAGACTTTTGTGTGTATATGTTTATAAAATGTGTATAAACATAGTGAGATATATGAAATAAGTAATATGTGGCTGATAATCATTAAGATGTGGAATTTTTAGTGATTTAATTTTTTTGCTACTTGTACAAATTTTTAATATGCACTTATTTTGATATAAACAGGAAATACATGCATGAGGCTAATTTCACAAAACAAGGCTTCTGAAAAATACTACTACAGTTGGCTTCACTTATTTCTCCATGGTTCTTATATCTTAATTCCTATACTATCTTCCTTTTCAATATTCTGCCAATTGCTAACAATTGCCTGGCATTACACTTGCTATATTTGGAGAGCATAATTTTCTGTATATATCCTACACTGCTATTGCTTGTTTCCTTGCCTTTTCTACATGTTCTATTCCATAATTTTATATCCTTAACAGGTAAATTATTAAAACCTCAGTATTATGATGCTGAATCAAATATAAGTATTTTATTCAAATTATATCTTTTCTAAAAAAAATTATGACTAGATCGGGGATCTGGAATGGGGCAGGGGCAGTTCCACTTGAAGCATACGTTTGGCATTTTTAAAACCAAATTTTAGACTACACTCTAGATTTGCATTAAGTCAACCTTGTTTGTAGACATGACTTCAAGAATAGGCTCATTTGGGAATAAATAAAACAAGAAAAACTCTCAGAAAAAAAGGCTTTTCTCCTTTTAGAGGCTTTTCTCCTCTAAAAATAAATTAAAAGACAAGATTCATTGAACTCTGAAATATATTCTTGTCTCAGAAGAAATGCTTTCTTAAATTATATGGAAATTGTAGTTTAAAAATCTACATTTCTTTTGTACTTTTTCTTCCTTAGTAGATGCTTTACAGTCATCACTATTTTCCCAAAGTTTAATACATTGTCTACATAGATCATTTTATATCCCATTCCATTCTGTATGCCAAAGCACTAATTTGGATTTAGCTGCTACCCCATTTTCACTTGAAGTTATTGTTCTTTGATGCTTTGTATCTCTGGACAGGTTCTTAAGTACTTTTAATAATCCTCCTGTTTTTCTGGGTTGCCGTTTCCTTCTCCACGGGATCTTCCCAACCCAGGGAGCAAACCCGGGTCCCCCTCATTGCAGGCAGACGCTTTACTGTCTGAGCCACCAGGGAAGCCATGGAAATTGTATATGGAGACAGAGAAAGAGAACATGCACACATATGTACACCAAACATGATGGCAATAAATAGTGCCGCAGCCAATTCACAATTATATCCGTAAGTCATATGACCAAAGTTGTGTTTCTAACTAGATCAGCACAGAGAGTAGAAGCAGAGGCTGCCCGTTGTCGGCTTTTATGGCATGTCTGTCCATATAGTGAATGACCTTGCACTTTGCTGTTCTAACCTCCTACCAGTTTCACTAGTGCTAATTTTTGTTTGTGCTTTTCTCCCCAGATTTGTTTCTTTCCAACTCCTGATAAAGAAAACAACAACAACAAAAAAGAGAGTGTGAGAGAGAGAAAGTGGGTAGCCTGAAGCACTGATATTGACTTTCTAGTTCATTATGTGCTATTTTGTGAAAGATATAACTGAAGTTAATGTGTCTCAATGTGTTTTATTTTCTAAATGATAAACTTTGAAAATTGTAAATGGTCATACTTATTAGCTTCTTGTGAACCGATATCAGATGCATATTCTAAAGCAAGATTACATTTAAGCACATACCATCAATTCATCAAGAGACTGAATCTAAACTTTGCTACACAGAATCACAGCTGCAATCTATAATGTTGCCTGGATTAACTAGTTGCTCAGTGAAACTCTAACACAAATTGAAACAAACTCAATTTCCAATTAATATTATAGAAAATTCTAAATTAAAACTATAACAAAAATACCAAATAAAGCAAAACTGGAATATTATGACTATTACAACAATCAATGGCTAAAGGGAGCTTTGGGAAATCATTATACTAAAATAAAATAGATAGGAGTATCTTTCCCAGAGTTGTACCAGTTCTAAAGATTCATGAATTAGCTTTGAAGTCAAAATGTGGAGAATGTACAAATAATGCCATAACCAACAAATCAGATAATTTCTCTGGGGATATTCTGTTTTAAACATTCTGTGATTGAAATAATAATAGCTTGAAATTAAAATAGCTAACACTAAGGGCTTTCTTTTTGTCATATACGTCTCTAAGTTCTTTGTAAAATAAAACATAACAATTTCAATCACTGACTAAGGTCATGTAACTTGTAAGAAATAAAGTTGGAATTTAGAAGCAAACAGTCTAACACTAGCACTCACGTACTTAACCACTTAACACTTCCTTGAGCCAACATAAAGTATTACCCAATTGCTAAATTTTTATTCTGACTTGGATAGTATTCTTTCTTTGTAAAGAATTCTTTCTTTCTATTGTTTCTTGTAAAAATAGAAACACACTGTTTACCACCAAGCAAATTATGGAATGTGTGTTAGTTGTTTATTTTATATGAACGGATGTTTATATTTTATATGAATATTAACCATGCATTCCAAATTTCTCTCTCATTAAAAATAAATTTATTCTCAAGGTCCGTAGTGTTCTTTACAATGGTCCCACTCCCTCTTAGACACCCAAGGACGATGAAGCAGAAAGTGATTATATACAACTTAATTATACTACTAGTGAAGCTTATAGCTAAAAAGCAGGAATCTGACTAAGGAAGAGAAGATAACATATTTAGGATATTATAATATTTTTTAAAAGTTGATATTTTAGGCTAAGCAAAGGCAATATTAATATGGTAAACATATTTTTTTAGCCCTATATATTATACCTTAAGTGGCTCAGATGGCAAAGGATCTGCCTACAATACAGAAGACCTAGGTTTGATCCCTGGGTCAGGAAATTTCCCTGGAGAAGGGAATGCCTACCCATTCCAGTATTCTTGCAAGGAGAATTTCATGGACAGAGGAGCCTGGTAGGCTACAGTCCATGGGCCACAAAGAGTTGGACAGAACTAAACAAATAACACTTATTATAATTTAAGGATAATCTTTGTCAATTATATAGATTTGAGACAAACCAGACTGATATAGATAAATATGGTTTTTCCAGTAGTCATCTACAGATGATGTGAGAGTTGGACCATAACAAAGGCTGAATGCTGAAGAATTGATGCATTCAAACTGTGGTGCTGAAGAAGACTTTGGAGAGTCCCTTGGGCAGCAAGGAGAACCAACCAGTCAATTCTAAAGGAAATCAAGTTTGAATATTCATTGGAAGGACTGATGCTGAAGCTAAAGCTCCAATACTTGATATGAACAGCTGACTCTTTGGAAAAGACCCTGATGCTGGGAAATATTGAGGGTAAAAGGAGAAGGGGGCGACAGAGGATAACGTAGTTGGATGGCATCACCAACTCAATGGACCTGAACTTGGGCAAACTCTGGGAGATGGTGAGGGATAGGGAAGCTGATGTGCTGCAATCCATGGGGTCAGGAAGAGTAGGACATGACTTGGTAACTGACCAACAACAACAGTAACATTATTGGTAGAATTGAAAATTGTTGCAGCTACTGTGAAAAGTTATTTGGAGTTTACTTCCAAAATTAAAAGCAAACTACAGTATGGTTGAGCAATTTTACTTCTGAGTACTAGATCAAAGAAAACAAAAGCACTGATTTAAAAAGGTATATGTAATTCAATGTTAGCATTATTTACAATAGACAAGATATGGAAGTAAATTAAGTGCCACTGACAGATGAATGAATAAAATGTGGTATATACATACAATGGGATGTCACTCAGTCATTTAAAAAAACATTCATGCCATTTGAAAAAAATGGTTGTTTCTTGAGGGTATTATTCTTAGTGACATAATTCAGACAGAAATACAAATACCATTTGATGCCACTTATATGTGGAATTTAGAAAACAAAACTAACAAAAAAGAAAGTGAAAACTGATTCATAGATACAGAGAACAATTTAATATTTGATGTATTGATGTGTGGGGGGAGAATAGGAGAAAGGGATTAGGAGGTACAAACTTCCAATTATAAAAGAAGCCATGGGGATATGATATGTATCATAAAGAGTATGGTCAATAATACAATAATAATTTTGTATGGGGACAGACAGTCACTGGACTTATGGTGATTATTTCATAATATTTAAATTGCAAATCAAAAAGGAAACAATAAAAATTTACAAATGAAAAGTCGCAAGACAATGTAGGTTTAACAAAGTATCATTGAAACATTATTGAAGGAGGCAAAATCTGAGATTTTCTTAGAAGTGGCAAGATTTAATCTGAACCATAAAGAATAGACAGGAGTTTGCTTAACTGAAAAGCAGAGGAATAAAAATCCAGGGAAAGTTAACAGTATAAACCAAACACAGAAGTAAGAAAGTACATGGCAGAGAATCCAGGAGAGAGAACAGTATTCAAGAAAATCTCAGTATTAGACAAAAAACAAAGCATTCATAAAAGAAAAGGGCAATAAGAAATTGACTTGTCAAATAAGTTTTAAATGCATTAGTTGTTTAAAGGACAAAAAAAAAACCAGTATCATCAATATTGCAATCTATAGCTTGCCAGTTCATGTGTGAACACAAGAATTTCCTACATGATTATTTTATTCACAAAGATCATTCTCTGTCTTAGATACTAATAACTGAAAAGTCAGGGATATATATGTTTTGTTAGAAACCCACAGATGCCAATGTCTTTTCTTTTTGAGTGAGAGTAAGAGTGACTTTGAATTTTGTTGTTATTTCAGGGGAAAAAGTGCAATATCTTCCTAACTGTAGGATATGATGTGTATGCTCAACCTTAATAGCAACAAGGCAAGACATGAGTTTTGTTTCTGCAAGAGCAGAGGCTATTGCTGAATTAATTAAATGAATAACCAATGATTAGACTGGAGAGGTATGTTGATAGCAGGTTGTGGGAAAAAAAAATTAACTTCAGATCCCCTCTCTCAGAGTGCCTTACAATTCTATTACTAGAATCAGAATCCGTAGACACTTTGGTTTATAAAATTACTCTCAGGTTTTTGTACTTCTTGTAGGTGGTGCTAGTGGAAAAGAACTTGCCTGCTACCGCAGGAGGTGTGAGAGACGCTGATTCGATCCCTGGGTGGGGAAGATCTCCTGGAGGAGGGAATGGCACTCCACTCCAGTATTCTTGTCTGGGAAATCCCATGGACAGAAAAGCCTAGCGGGCTAGGTACATAGGGTTGCAAAGAGTTGGACACTGAGTGAAGCAATTCAGCATGTGCACACTTTATTTTTTTTTTTTCTATTTTATTTTATTTTTTTTTTAATTATTGTTTTAGCCATACATTGTTATGATATCACCATGGGTTTACATATGCTTCCCCTCCGGGTCCCCCCTCCCTCCTCCCTCCCCCCCGGGAATTCTCGCTGCACCAGTCCCGAGCATCAATCCTGGGCTGGCGATTGATTAGACACATGACAATTAACATGCTTCAATGCCCTTCTCCCATCTCATCCCACCCTTACCCTCATCCACAAAGTCCACAAGTCTATTCTATACATCTGCGTTCCTTTTGTTGTCTCCCATGTTGGGTTCTCATTACTGTCTTTCTAAATTCCATATATATGTGTTAATATACTGTATTGTTGTTTTTGCTTCTGGCTTACTTCACTCTGGATAATGGGCTCCAGTTTCGTCCATCTGAGTAGAATTGCTTCAAATGAATTTTTTTTTAATGCTGAGTAATATTCCATTGTGTATATATACCACTTTAGTAAGACGTCTTGGTGACTGAAGAGAGCTGATAGAAAAATTTACATAGCTCCAGGGAACCCTGACCTGAGTACCACAGGATGGTTTAGACTGAAAAGAGCTAACCAACAGGTAAGTTGCTGCTTCTAGGATCCACTAGGAGAAATAGCCAAAATGAGAGAATGGAGTCTTATTCATCTTACATTTCAATTCTTTTGGCTGAGAATATATTTCCTATAAAACAAATGCCTTCAGGTTGCCTTCTGAAACTATGCAGTCTTCTCACTCCTCCCCAACTCAATTATATTTTTGGATAAAGTTTAGGAGCCTAATATATGAGAAAGAGGGCTTCCCAGGTGGCACAGTGGTAAAGAATCCACATGCCAATGAAGGAGGCACAAGAGATGTGGGTTCAACCCCTGGGTCAGGAAGATTTCCTGGAGGAGGAAATGGCAACCCACTCCAGTATTCTTGCCTGTCGGAAGTCCCATGGACAGAATCCATGGGGTCCCAAAGAGTGGGTCACAAATGAGCACAGTACGTACATGAGAAAGAATGTGTTCTTTTTTTTCTTTTTTAAGATTGCAAACAGTTATTTTTTTTTCTCAAGTGTTTTGCTAATGAAATGTTTTTAATTCTCTCCACCTACAAGCCTTAAGCTAGTTATTCTTATAGATTAGCTCCTGATCCACAGAAACAAACCCAAGTATTGCGCTAGAGCGGACCTATGCCTCACTTAGCAAGGTTGTGCTTGCTCATGGTGAGTCCTTATTTTCTCCTGCTGCTTTCCTTGCTCCTTTATTGCTGACAGATCTTCAGGTTTCTCTTTGCCTGGATACTTGACAAAGTCATTTGCTCTATTTGCAGGGTTTTCAAAACAGTTTTAATGCACTTGATCTGTGACCCCCAGCCTAACCTGAACCTTCCTTTTTGTAGTTTGTATCAGTTTGTCTACCTAAAACTTAGCTGTCTTCATCCTCTTATCCCCATATTTCATCCATTTTTTTTTTCCTTTTCCAAACCATGCTTCTGACCTTTCTTCACCAATGTTAGTGATGCCATGAACCCAGGTTCTAATGCAAGCTCTCTGGCCTAAGTGAAAAACAGACCACCACCACCACGCCAGAATTAACATAAATATAATGAATGTTGTTTAAGAGACAGAGAAAATAATGTATTTCTTGGGACAAGATAAAGAAATATTACTCTATGGATTTACCTATTTTGCTACTTGTGCTATTTTGTTTTTCGTATTTCTTACTAGGCTTACTTACAAAGCTGCATGTTTTCCCTTCTTTGCAGTCCAGACTCCTAAAGGGCTTTACTGTCACATTTGCCACCTCTGTGGACAAGCACTAATTAGGCAATTCTTAACTCCTTTGTTAGAAACTCATCTGTTATTCTGTCTTCAAATTCCCTGCCTCTGAGGAAATATCTTCAAATCTCTCTTTACTGTATGTGCAGTGGCCCCCTTCACTGATCTTTACATGACTGATTCCAAGAGAATTACAGATGTTAGGGAAGAAAATAGTGCCAGTGTAGCAAGGAGAATAATTCTTCTCGTAACCAGTGAATATCCTTCTGGGTATTGTGTTCTTGCCTTAAGTTTGCTGCCCTCATTGCAAAAAAAAAAAAAGAGAGAGAGAGAGAGAAGTTTAAATCACCCTCTCACTAATTCACAAATACCTATATTCTGTAAAGAGACTAAACATCTTTGTTTTTAACTTTAATGCATTTTCAAATTCAAAACAACAAGATGCTTTTTTTAAGGACTTTCTTAACTGAATTTTGCTGCACTCTCTAAGTTATTCACATTTTTCTTTCAATTCAATTAATTGATATAATTAAGAGTCCAAAGTAAGTCAAACAAAATCTACGCCATGTATATTTAACTTAAAAGATGATGTCATTAGTGTTTAATATATAGTCCTTGTCAAACAGTAGGAAATAATTCCTTTTAAACATAGCACAAGTAATAGACCACGAGCTCTAGTAGGAAATCTTTGGAACCAGTCTTTGCTCAGTCAACGCTCAGTCTCCTCGTCTCAGTGGATCCAGGTCAGGTCACCGCAGTCTGACATTGTGGATAAGAAGGAAGCCTGTAGCATCAGATTCTCTGGATTTGAACTTTGGCCCTGTCTCCTACTCTGTGATCCTGAGCGAATTCTTTAACTTCTCTGTATCTGTTTCCTCCTCTTCACAATGAGCTCCTAGTGTGATTGTGTAGAAAAGATGATGCAAAGTACTTAGAAGAATGCTAAGCATACATTTAAGATTGCAAACAGTTATTTTTTTTTCTCAAGTGTTTTGCTGTGTGTTAGGGAAGAAAATAGTGCCAGTGTAGCAAGGAGAATAATTCTTGATGTGTGTTAATAGTAAACCTTTTCAACCAAGGTGCTAGTGGAAGTCAAGTATGGAGAGTTTCCCTCATAAAACCAAGGATTCTTGGTCTCCTTTTGCTGTTTTAACTGAATTTTCAACCAGCTAATCCTTAGGAACAGGTGACCCTAAATACTTTTCTTTGTGTTTTGGCTTGAAATGAGACTTTCCTGGTAGCTCAGTGATAAAGAATCTGCCCACAATGTAGGAGATTCAAGAGACATGGGTTCAGTCCCTGGATTGGGAAGATTCCCTAGAGAGGGGCATGGTAACTCACTCTTCCCTGGAGAATTCCATGAACAGAGGAGCCTGGTGGGCTACAGTCTGTGGTGTCACAAAGAGTCAAACACAACTGAGCACATACTCATGCATGGCTTGAAATATGTCCCCCCAAAATGTATATCTTGAAGTCCTACCCTCTAGTACCCTAGAATGTGACTATAGTTGGAAATGGGGTTTTTATAGAGATAATCAAGTTAAAATGAGATGATAGGGGTGGGCCCTACTCCAAAATCGTCATTGTGAAAGGAGAAAATCTGGAGATGCATACACATGCCTCTACACACCAAGGAACACCAAAGAGGGCTGGCAAACTATGAGAGACTGGGAGGGGCCTGGAGCAGACACCTCCTCAGCGCTTTCAAAAGAATTCACCACTGCCAGCTGTCTGATGTTGGACTTCTAGCCTCCAGAATTGGGAGACAATTCCTGTTTTAGTCATCTAGTCTGTGGTACTTTATTACAGCGGCCACAACAAACCAACATAACTTGCTACCCTATTTCTCTTACTGTTCATTTTCTAGAGTCTGCTCCAGCTACCCTGAGACAGAGGCTGCCCAGTTATACATTTTTATTTTGGGAAGAAGAGCAAAACCTGGGACTGAAAAATGGAGAGTTCAGTTGAAATGGTAGTATGCACATTTCCCCCCCCAAATAACACAGCTGAGTCCAGCTGATGTTGAAGCTGAAACTCCAATACTTTGGCCACCTCATGCAAAGAGTGCACTCACTGGAAAAGACCCTGATGCTGGGAAGGATTGGGGGAAGGAGGAGAAGGGGACAGCAGAGGATGAGATGGCTGGATGGCATCACTGAATCAATGGACATGGGTTTGGGTGGACTCCAGGAGTTGGTGATGGACAGGGAGGCCTGGCATGCTGCGGTTCATGGGATCGCAAAGAGTCAGACATGACTGAGCAACTGAACTGAACTGAACAGAGTCCGGCTAAGTGTACAGATTCAGTATGAGATTAATAATGCTAAAAATTCACTCTATACCAGATAGTTTTCAATGCCCTTAGTGATGCCTCAGTTTATAGTCTTTAAAATAATTTGTTTGGCTTAAGTTCAAAAGGTATTGGATTCTATCATGAGAAGGTATAGCAATCTCGAGATGGAATACTTTATATGTAGCAATGTAAAAATTAGCCTGAAATAGGTAACAAACCCTCAGTTCAGTTCAGTTCAGTTTCTCATTTGTGTTCAATTCTTTGCACCCCATCGACTACAGCACACTAGGTTCTCCCTGTCCATTACCAATTCCTGGAGTTTACTCAAACTGACCTCCATTAAGTCTGTGATGCCATCAGCCATCTCATCCTCTGTCATCCCCTTCTCCTGCCTTCAATCTTTCTTAGCATTAGGAATTTTCCAATGAGTCAGTTCTTCATATCAGGTGGCCAAAATATTGGAGTTTCAGCTTCAGCATTAGTCCTTCCAATGAATATTCAGGATGGATTTTCTTTAGGGTGGACTGGTTGGATCTCCTTGTCCAAAGGCCTCTCAAGAGTCTTCTCCAACACCACAGTTCAAAAGCATCAATTCTTCAGCGCTCAGCTTTCTTTTTAGTCCAACTCTCACATCCATGCCTGACTACTGGATAAACCATAGCCTTGTCTAGATGGACCTTTGTTGGCAAAGTAATGTCTCTTTTTAATATGCTGTCTAGGTTGATCATAATTTTTCTTCCAAGGAGCAAGCATCTTTTAATTTCATGGCTGCAATCACCATCTGCAATGATTTTGGAGCCCCCCCAAATAAAGTCTGTCACTGTTTCTGTTGCTTCCCCATCTATTTGCCATGAAGTGATGGGACCAGATGCCATGATCTTAGTTTTCTGAATGTTGAGTTTTAAGCCAACTTTTTCACTCCCCTCTTTCATGTTCATCAAGAGGCTCTTTAGCTCTTCTTCACTTTCTGCCATAAAGGTGGCATCATCTGCATATCTGAGGTTATTGATATTTCTCTCAACAATCGTGATTCCAGCTTGTGCTTCATCCAGCACAGCATTTCTCATGATATACTCTGCATATAAATTGAGTAAACAAACTGTATTTCAGGTTAATTATAAAGCATGATAAATTTTCACTTTCTTGGAGGGAGGAAGTAAAAAAGATCACTTAGCTAAGAGAAGGGAAAGGGAAAGGAAGACATATTGTTAGTAAGGACAGAATGAAACATTTCACTGTCAACTGACATAGTCAAGTATAGAATTTGTAAACAGATGCACTTGCTATATAACAACAAAAACTTAGAATAATGTAACCAACAATGCTATAGTCTGTTTTCTGAGGTGACTAATGATAAGTTGGTTTTATTTTCTTTTCGTTTTTGTCTTTTTTTTATATACTTAAAGACATTGATTCTCCACAACCAACACACACCTTTGGACTCTGAAAACCATAATTGCTAACTGGGTACATAGGGAATGAATAAGTTTAAAGTCACCAGATTATAAACCACATACAGGTTTCCAAACCAAGGAAGCCAACAGTTTAAAACTGCACTCCAAGGAGATGACTAAATCACAGGTACATTAAAGTTGTGCAAATAGGTTTAAGAAATATTCTGGTTTAAGTACAGTTATTACCACACAAAGTATTAATTTGCTCCTCTTATACTGATCCACCCACTGATGTCTGCTAATGATGGAAAAGGGACAATGAGCATTAATAACTTGTTCCTAGGGTCAGTTTGTCTCAGTTAAAAGTATTATTTGCCCAAAGTGTGCTTTTATTTCAAGACTATGCTAGGGCTTTAGAACTATTCTTGCTTGCATGGTAACCATTAGAGGTATATAGGGTCCAGGGATTCAGAGCCCTGAAATAGATCAATTTTATAATTTCAGTCTTTGAAACTTCTCAAAACTTTATAAAATGTTCTAAATCACTGCTTTGCTCTTCAGCACTGTTCCTTAACCCATTAAGTTCCTTATCCCTGAAGTAGTTTTAAAAGTTTAAATTCCCAGGGCTTGCCATAGACCAATTACAGAATTTTTTAGAGGTGTGACATCATCCGTGAGCCCATTAGGGTGTGAGATGAGTGCATGCTCACATTGCCCACAGGCTATAAATGCCCTCAGGCCAGCAACACAGAGATCATCACTTGTTAGGAATACAGACTCTTGGGTCCCACTCCAGACCAGTAAATTGGACTCTGCTCTTTAACATGGTCCCTAGGTGGTCCGTATGCACGTTAAAGTTAGCAAGAACAAATGTAGATTAGAGGACCTTGTACCAACCTTATCTGAAAATTTTCCATAATCAGAATGCCTTGGAATAGCTATAAATATAAGGGTTTTTTTTTCTAGTTTGTACTGCTCAGTTCTTTATACAATTTCCTAGAAATCCAAATATTTAAAGGATAGTTTCAGATATAAAGGGTCATACACTCTCTCGTATGAAAATATATATATTATAAAGCATAGCATCTGAACTTTAAAAAGAGTTGGTATTGACTATATTCAGGGACACTTGGCAGAGAATTGAACTTACTTGTACACCACTGGCTATTTATAAAACACTAAAGCTCTGTATTTTAAACATAATTTTCTTCTCATATCCCAAGTTTAATATATTTCTTATACTTTACTTATCTATTTGGAGGATATTCTCATCAATATTTATGAAAATATATGAGTGATAAAGATATTAACCCCAAGATGAAACCAAGGTGACTGACTTACTGATCAGAAATAGTTGGCAATGTGAAACACTGATTAAATGAAGGTATGTTTTTTGGTGGTCAAAGTTACTCTGAGGTAAAATTTAAGAAGTTGCTGGAGGAATAAAAATGCATTAGGTTCTGAATTATATTACTAGAAAAATTATTATATAATGAGCTTCTGTAAATAATATTTTAATTCAAAAAGCAATAGAATGAATAAAAGCTATTTATTTTCATAAAGAACATCAAAGTTATGAGTAATTAACATAAGTTCCATGAAAACTGTAAATGATTCCTGCTGAAAGAAATTAGGCCATATGCAGCTAACTGTATGTATTCAGAAGTTCTAGCTAGCATAATTAATAATTTCTAAGAAATGAACTAATCTTTCTGACAGGTAAGTAAAATGATAATTTATTGACTATTTCTTCAAAACACTTAATTTTCCTATAATTAAATGGCCATAGAAAATTTAATGAGTAAGAAAAATACATGTTGATACTCTTCTTATAATAAAACATTAAATTATCATGAAGTAAAATGTTAAAATAGAATGTTAAGATCTGTAATTATAAGATTAAAAATTTCTGGCCACAGTTCTTCCCTCAATAAGGCTCTTAGGTGCGTCCTTTTCCACCTTGCAAGCTCACTATCCCCTAATGTTAAATTATTCTGGCTACTCACATAACTAGGCTTGGTTCTAATACAAAATTAATTTTTTCCATTTCTGTTCATATCCAAAACCACCTTGATTTTGTAGTGCTCCTTTACAGTCTCAAACATTTTGTCTAATATGATATCAATATTTTAGCAAGTAATTTTATGCTATTTGGGTGCTTAGAATGTTCTAGCACAGCCACAGCGTAGATTCACAGCCAAAACACTCACATCCCTAAGTTGGTCTCTGTCATTTCTTTTCCTGGTATCAGGGTGTACCTCTGTATCTAACATCTCTGACACTACATGGCCAAAATTGTGATTTTTGCTTCAGACACTAGCGTTACTACTTGGGTGAGGATAAATGACCTTTCTATGACAACATGCAGGAAAAGCATGTCTTATGACAAAATTGGTGAAATTTCCCACCATCACAGTTCTCTAGATTTAATTATATAACCTGAGTCTCTGTCACCACAGAGGAGGCTTTTAAAATGAACCCTGTCAGGAAAGGGGTAGTGGTGGGTTGAACTGGGAGATTGGGACTGACATATATATTCTACTATGCATACAATAGATAACTAATGGGAACTTACTGTATAGCCCAGAGAACTCTACCCAATGCTCTGTGGTGACATAAACTGGAATGAAATAAAAAAGAGTGCGTGTGTGTGTCCGTGTGTTTGCTTAGTTGCTCAGTCATGTCTGACTTTTTGCAACCCCATGGACTGTATGTAGCCCACCAGGTTCTTCTGTCCATGAGGATTCTCCAGGCTAGAATACTGGAGTGGGTTGCCATGCCTTCCTCCAGGGGATCTTCCCAGCCCAGGGATCAAACCCAGGTCTCCTGCATTGCAGGCTAATTCTTTACTTTCTGAGCCACCATATAACTTACTCACTTTGCAACACAGCAGGAGTTAACACACTTTGTAAAGCAACCGTGTTAAACAAAGTGTTAGTCACTCAGTCATGTCTGACTTTTTGCGGCTTTATCAACTGCAGCCTGCCAGGCTCCTCTGCCCTTGGAATTCTCCAGGCAAGAATACTAGAGTAGGTAGCCATTCCCTTTTCTGAGGGATCTTCTTGACCCAGGGTTTGAACCCAGGTCTCTGCACTGCAACTGTACTCCAATAAGAATTAATTTAAAATGTAAATAAAATGAACTCTCTCAAAAGATGTTTACATCCCAATCCTGTGAATGTTATTTTTATGGTAAGAGAGAATTTTTCAAATATAATTAAGTTAAAGATCTTGAGTTGGGGAGAATATCCTGAATATTCCAGGTGGACTCAATGTAATCATAAGATTTTTTTATAAGAGGAAGGTGGGAAATCAGAGTCAGCAGTAAGACATTAGACAACAGAAGCAGGAGACTAAAGTATTATGGAGGCATGAGCTATGGAAAAGTTATGCAAATAGGTTTCTCCTAGAAAATCCAGAAATTGATACCTTAAGTCCCATAAGATTTATTCTGGACTTCCAACCTCCAGAAATGTAAGGGAATAAATTTGTATTGTTCTATGCCACCAAGTTTATAATAATTCTTTACAGCAACAATGGGAAACTAATACAGACACCCAGGAAGTGGACATGTCAAGTTAATCAAAATCAACAGGTGAGAGTATGTCATTTAAGAGTTGTTTGCTTGCTTCTCCAAAGCATTTCAAGCAAGAAGAAATAAATTCTATAAGTAAATCATAGGGGAAAATATAGTGAACCCTTGAACAACACAATTTTGAACTGCATTTGGATCTTTTCTCACTTAGATACATGCTCCAGTATACATAGTCCGTGGTTGGTTAAATCCATGGATGCAGAGCTGTAGACAGAAAATTCTACCTAGAAAGTTATACACAGTTTTTTGACTGCATGGAGGTTGGACCTCCAATTCCTGAATTGTTCCAGGGTCAACTGTATTTTCAAAAGACATTTAATAAAGGACTATTATTCAAAATACATAAAAAACCACTAATTCAACAATGCTGCTGCTGCTGCTGCTAAGTCGCTTCAGTCGTGTCCAAATCTGTACAATCCCACAGACGGCAGCCCACGAGGCTCCGCCGTCCTCGGGATTCTCCAGGCAAGAATACTGGAGTGGGTTACCAATTCCTTCTCCAACTCATGCAAGTGAAAAGTGAAAGTGAAGTCGCTCAGTCATGTCCGGCTTATAGCGATCCCATGGACTGCAGCCTACCAGGCTCCTCCGTCCATGGGATTTTCCAGGCAAGAGTCCTGGAGTGGGGTGCCACTGCTTCTCCAAATTCAACAATATGAAAACAAAAAACTAAAAAAAAATAAGCTCACGATCTTAATAGATACTTCACTGAAAATATATATAGATGTCAAATAAGCATTTGAAATCAAATTATATTCTTTGCAGTCAAAGATGAAAAAGCTCTTTACAGTGAGCCAAAACAAACCTGGAGCTGACTGTGGCTCAGATCACGAGCTCTTTATTATAAAATTTAGCTTAAACTGAAAAAAAGTAGGGAAAACCACTAGACCATTCAGGTAAGACCTAAATCAAATCCTTTATGGTTATACAATAGAGGTGATGAATAGATTCAATGGATTAGGTCTGGTAGACAGAGAGCTTAAAGAACTATGGGCAGAAGTTCATAACTTTGTAAAGGAGGCAGTGTCCAAAACTATCACAAAGAAAAATAAATGCAAGAAGACAAAGTGCTTGTCTGAGGAGGTCTTATAAATAGCTGAGAAAAGAAGAGAAGTGAAAGTAAAAGGAGAAAGAGAAAAATATACCCAACTGAATGGAGAATTCCAGAGAATAGCAAGGAGAGATAAGAAAGCCTTTGTATGTGAACACTGCAAAGAAATAAAGGAAAACAATTGAATGAGAAAGACTAGAGATCTCTTCAAGAAAATTGGAGATATATGTCCAAGGGACTGTTGTATGCAAAGATAAGCACAATAAAGGACAGAAATGGTAAGGACCTAACAGAAGCAAAAGAAATTAAGAAGAGGTGGCAAGAGTACACAGAACCATACAAAAAAAAAAAAAAAAAAACCTCTTAATGACCCAGATAACCATGATGCTGCAGTCACTAACTTGGAGCCAGACATTCTGGAGTCCAAAGTCAAGCAGAGCTTAGGAGCCATTGCTACAAACAAAGCTGGTGGAGATGATGGAATTCCATCTGAGCTATTTAAAATCCTAAAAGCTGATTCTGTTAAAGTGTCACCCTCAATACACCAGCAAATATGGAAAACTCAACAATGGACACCGGACTGGAAAAATCCATTTTCATTCCAATCCCAAAGAAGGGCAATGCCAAAGACTGTTCAAACTATGATACAATTGCTCATTTCACATACTAGCAGGTAAAGCTCAAATTCTTCAAGCTAGACTTCAATAATACATGAATTGAGAACGTCCAGATGTAAAACCTGGATTTAGAAAAGGCAGCGGAATGAGAGATCAAATTGTCAACATCTTCTGGATCATGAAAAAAACAAGATAATTCCAGAAAAAAAACATCTACTACTGCTTCTTTGACTATGCTAAAGCCTTTGTGTGGATAACAACAAACTGTTGAAAATTCTTCAAGAGATGGGAATACCAGCCCACCTTACATGCATCCTGAGAAATCTGTATTTCTCAACAAGAATCAACAGTTAGAACTGTACATGGAACAATGGGATGGTTCCAAATTGGGAAAGGAGCTTGTGAAGGCTATATATTGTCACCCTGCTTATTTAAATTGTCTGCAGAGTATATCATGTGAAATACCAAGTTGGATGAATCCCAAGATAGAATCAAGTTTTCTGGGAGAAATAGCAACAGCCTCAGATATGCAGATGATACAATTTTAATGTCAGAAAGTGAAGAACTAAAGAACCTCTTGATGAGGGTGAAAGAAGAGAATGAAAAAGCTGGCTGAAAAGTCAACATAAAACAAACATCAAGGCATCTGGCCCCATCACTTCATGGCTAGTAGAAGAGCAAAATGAAGAAGAAGTGACAGATTTTATTTTCCTGGGCTCTAGAATCACTGTGACTGCAGTCATGAAATGACTTGCTCCTTGGAAGAAAAACTATGACACACCTAGACAACAATTAAAAAGCAGAGACATCACTTTCTGACAAAGATCCATATAGTCAAGCTATGGTTTTCCCAGTATTCATGTACAGATGTGAGAGTTTGACCATAAAGAAGGCTGAGTGCTGAAGAATTGATGCTTTTGAACTGTGGTGTTGGAGAAGACTCTTGAGAGTCTCTTGGACTGCAAGGAGATGAAACCAGTCAATCATAAAGGAAATCAGTCCAGGTTACTCATTGGAAGGACTGATGCTGAAGCTGAAACTCCAATACTTTGGCCACCTGTTGCAAAGAACTGACTCATTGGAAAATACTTTGATGCTGGGAAAGATTGAAGGCAGAAGCAGAAGAGTACAAGAGAGGATGAAATGGTTGAATGGAATCAGTGACTCGAAGGACATTAGTTTGAGCAAGCTCCAGTAGTTGGTGTTGGACAGGGAGGTCTGGCATGCTGCAGTCCTTGGGGTCACAAAGAGTCAGACATGAATGAACTGAACTGAACTGAATTGAACTCAATCCTGAATATTCTTTGGAAGTATTGATGCTGAAGCTGAAGCTTCAGTACTTTGGCCACCTGATGGGAAAACCCGACTCATGGGAAAAGACCTGATGCAGGAAAGATTGAAGGCAAAAGGAGAGGGGAGGTGGCAGAGGATGAGATGATTTTAGATACCATCACTGACTCAATGGACATGAGTTTGAGCCAACTCTGGGAGATAATGAAGGTCTGGGAAGCCTGGTGTTCTGCAGTTCATGGAGTCACAAAGAGTTGGATTTGACTTAGCAACTGAACACACACGTACACAGTGAATGACATCTATTTCTTAACCTAAGCCAAGATATTTAAATGTAAACATCATTCTAGGGTTTCTCATTTATATCTCTTTTATTATCATTTATGTCCTAGCTACAGATGCCTGAAACCTCATTTAATTTAGATTTTACAATTAAGTGTTTAGTGAGCACCATATGCTATACCTTGTACTGGGTGTGGGAAGGCATTATTAATACCTAACCAAATAACATCATAACTTTGAAATCAAGGTGCTTTGACACTAGATTTTATTTATTTCAATTATTCCTTAAAATATTTTTCTTACTTGATTAAAATCTCAAGATTTCACAGGCTTGAAAATAAAAAAAATGCTGAGTTTATTTTAAACTTGAAAAGCTTTATTACCACCTTGTCAATGCTTTTAGTGACACATGACAAGATAATTATGATCTGTGCATCAGCAAAGAGAAAACAAAGTTTTAATAAACTGCTTCCTTAATCAAAATCAAATGTTATTTCTATTGACTTGATTTTCAAAAAAAATAAAAAAGATTAAGGGAAGATGTAAATTAAATCCAACATAACACTTTTAATTGGGAAATAGAATATAAAAGGAGTCTGAAACTACAAGAAACATATTTGATAATTTGAAAATAGGTAATTTATATTATACCAATTATACCCCTAGCAATGGGCACTGAGGTGATAATGAACATGATGTCTAACATTTGTTGAGAGTCTATTATATGTTAGTTATTTTATTCAGGGCTTTATTTATTTAAACAGTATAGAACATTATACATGGATGGTATTCTATGCCTATTTTGAGAGAGGTATTTTGAAGTTTATAAGGAAATTTTGAATAAATTTATTAAAGTCAATAGGTTTCAAATTGAAGATATAAATTTAAGCACTGTGATTCTAAAGCCAGATATTAATCATTATCAGTAATTTCTTCACTATTATTAACTGATATTTGTTTACTTTGACTCATTTTCTCAGTAATTCAACCTTGTTTAGCCAAAAATCTATTCTTTTAGGGGAAAAGGTAAAATCAGAAAATGAGAAAAACATATTATGTGGAACGCTCACTTCAATAACTTTCTGCTTTATCAGGTGTCAAGTTAATCCTGACATGGTGTCTGATTTTCTAGGGATCCTGCAAAGAGGATTTTCCTTTCATATCTAATGCCATTGACCTGCTTTGTTGCTTTGCTTTTTTCCTCGCCAGCAGCTTCATGGTCATGTGGAGAGAAAGTCATACTAAAGATTAGTATTACATTCACAAGCCTGACCTTAGTTCCAAAAGAAGAGATGGCCTTAATTTAGGTAAAAAATGGTGACAGTGACTTTACAAGCTTGGGAGCTCCACCATTAAAGTCTATGAAGAAACTGTGTCAATGAAAAGAGGTAGGAAATAAAGAAAATAAATACGGATATATACAAAGCAGGGACTCCTGATAATAGCAGGCCCTCAGAATTGTATAAATATAAGATAAAACTATTAATTTTAAAATGTAAATAGTATTTTTCCCATAGAATCCACCTACCTTATATATCTGACAAAACTACTTCACTAGATTCTTTAACAACACAAAAGTTAAAATTTATCAATATGTGTTAAATGGGGGAAAAAAAAAAAAACTTGAATCAAAGTTTAAATGATGTTTAAATTCAATGTCCAAGAGGTATCTTTTAGCAGAACTAAAAACCACAACTAGCTATTTTCTAGAAAAATGTGAACTGGAGACGTGATGACCTGTATAAAATACTATTTATATCCAAATTGTCTGGTCCGCTCTCCTCAGCCTTCCTGGAGTGAGCAACAAACGTCTCAATAAAACACAAACTAGGTAGCCAACCAAAAAAAAAAAAAGTAAGCTGTTTGAAAGTGTCTAGATCAAACAGTACAACCAGAAATGGATAGGCTAAAATCTGAAGAGAATGGAAGCACATTAAGGTGAACTTCTTCTGTTCCCTCAGGATACAGTCCAGTACACTATGCTGGCGATTGAGGTCAATCAAAAAGAGTGCTCAGTGTTTGCTGGGATGGAGAGATAGAATTGAAAGGCCACAGATATGACTGCAATAGCCAGCATGCCCTCCAGAAGAGACTACAGGAGCTTAGCCTAGTATTCTACCTGAAATCCTTTGTCAAGGTGACTGCCCACTCCAGCGTTCTGTGACCTGAGAAAAGCAAGACGAGTGGCAAGGTGCTAAGAGTCTGAGGGGGAATTCCTACAGTCTACAGATGAAGAAGATCTGGAGATTAAAGTTCGGAGCATGAAAAAGTAGAGAGTCCTATGAAGCAGTCTAGTCTTTCAGTTGAGATCCCTTCACGGATATGCCTCAGCATTAAGGGAAATCAGAGAAACAACATCCCTTTACAGCGTCTGAAACTCAGCCTTGATTACATTAAGATGAGCTGCCAGTATTCTAACTTTTTGAGAAAATCGAATTCTTTCTGGAGGGATATACATTCATTTAGAGTATTAGTTTTTCATACAAAATGTTTGAAATTCAAAAGCATATATCATCTCACATGGAAAGCAGGATTATACGACCAAAATACAAGGAATAAGTAGAGATGAGAAATAAAATCATAGGAAATCCAGATATTTGAGTTATCAGACTCCACTGGTTTAAAATGACCATAAACGATATGATCAAGAAAACAGAAAGATGAAAATTTTAATTAGGTAACTGGAATCTATAGAAGTGAATCAAATGGATTTTCTCAAACTGAAAAATATGACAGAAAGAAGTTATAAAAAGATGGAAAAATATAAAAAGGGCACAAGCAACATATAAAATAAGGTGAAATGCTTTACCAAACATGTAAATATAGAGTCACATAATGTAAATGAAAGAAAGATGCAGCGATTTTGTCAAAATAGTAAACTGGATTTCTCAAAGTAGTTAAGAAACATTACAAATTTCAAACTGTAAATTCAAAGAAATAAACATTTAAAATATAATTCAACTGCTAAAAACTAAAGACACAAACATTATAAATAGCCTGAGTTAAAAGGCAAATTACTTTCAAAATAAGAAAATAATAAAAGCTGAGTTTTTAAATAAAAATTAGGGAAGCCAAAAGGGAATCTTGAATTGTTAAAAGAAAATTAATGACCCACTCATAATCTTAGCTGCAGGGGAAAAAAATATATGTATTTTTTTTTCTTTACCAAAAGAAGCAAAATAAAGAGGTTTTCAAAAAAAATAAAAATATACTGAGGATAAACCAATTGTAAAAACAATATTAATTCTTTCAGACTAGAGGAAAATAACCTTGGTTGCAAGAAAGAATATAATAACTAAAAGGGTAAGTATTAGGGTAAATGTAAATAAATGTATCTATTCAAAGCATTAAACATAACTTCCTGGGGGCTAAATAGAATTAAAATACAATGAACCTTGAACAATGTACTTGAAAATCTGCATATAATTAATAGTTGGCCTTCCACACAAGCAGTTCCCCTACATCCATGGTTCCACATTCACAATTGCACCAACCACAGACCTTGCAATCTTGTATTATTTACTACTGGAGAAAAATCCACAAATAAAGACTCATGCAGTTCAAATCCATATTGGTCAAGTGTCAACTGTATTTCACACACACACACACATTAAGAAAAGCACAAAAGCCAAAAAAAGTGTTAAGTGAACCTAAATTATTTTAGGATCCTAGCACTGGTCAGGAAATGGTCAAAAAGTTTTTTTTATAGATTCTAATAAATAGTAAATAAGTAGTCTAAGCAATAATGTTTAAAATATATAACTAATAATAAAAACAATATTTTATTCTCATGCTAATATAGCCTAATTTAGTAGTATTTTCTGTATCAGATATCTTGTTCATTGTCATCCAGTCTTCAGTAATCTAAGATTTAATGTCACTGTCTGGTCTCAATTTAGGTGGTTAGCCTCAAAAGAAGAGTGACTTATAGGCAACAGACCAACCCCTCTCTGATAATGTAGTAATAACAGCCAACTATATACAGAAGTAGAATAAATTCTGTCCATCAGAAAAGCAATATAATATTCAGTAGTAGTAGCTAGCCAAGCAGAATATATAGACTCCTCCCACCCCTGAGACAACACCTATAGAGTTCTCAGAAATATTAGCTAGTCTCTTTGAGAAGCTCTTCCCATAATTCATTCAGTCATTTATTTCCTCATTCAACAAATATTTATTTGAATGCTTATTATATAAGAGGTGCTATATATGATCTATAGGTTTTGGAATGAATAAAGTATCAGGCAGAAGATAGGGATCAAAAATAAAAGGATAATCAAATAAACATGTAAATGTCTACTGGCCATAAGTGTCAAAAAGAATGACAAAACAAGGTGAGCAAACAGCACAGTGAACCAGCCTGGGGAGAGTTGTTCTTTTAGGTGAGGTAGTTGGGAAGGCTTCCCTGATAAGGTGACCCTTCTGCAGAAGCCTGAATCAAGTGAGATTTCTAGTTATGAGGATGCCTGAGGACAGAGCATCCCAGGCAGAATGGAAGTATCAGTGACCTGAGAAAGTTATATTGGTATGCTTGTGGAGAGAGCATGTGGCAATAATAATGGAGCCCAGCGTACTTGTGGGGTGGGGAGGGGAGTTGGGTAGGATATGTGGGGAAGGAAGAGTCAGAATAGGTTGGGGTTTATAGTCTAAATGAGATGGTCAGCAATTGGAGGACTTGTATACATTTGTGTAGCCCTGGTTTGAACAATGGATTGTGGAAGGAGTAACAGAGGGGAAGAAAGACATTTTAAAAATTACTACAGTCCAGGCAGGACACAGAGTGGTAGCAGTAAAAATAGCAATAGGTGGTTAGATTCTCAATTGATTTCAAAATACAATCCACAGATAGGAAGATTAGAAGTGAGTGGGAAAGAAATGTACAAGAATGACACCAAGACTTTGGTCTTCAGGAATAGTAACAATGATTTAGGAGTAAACTAAAGGGAAAATTACAAATTCTTTTTTAGGTATCCTAGTGTTGGGGGAGTGTGTAATTTCCTCAGTTCTGTCTTGCCACAGCAAAAATTTGAAGCGATGGACCAGTGTTATAGCTTGGTTACAGCTCAGTTTTATTAGGCAAGCAAAAGAAAATACATCCTCCAGGTATGAGGACGGGCTGCCCCAAAAGAAAAGAAGAACTCAATTTTGGCTCCTTTTTTTATACTTTTTTTCTCCTCCCCCTGAACCTGCACTATGTAAATTGGGCTAACCAGGAGGGCTGTTTGTTTCATCTGAGGTTCTCACTCCAGTCCTGGGACCTTCTTTTGTTCTATTTTCATAGGCTTTTTCCTTTCTTTGTCTTTTAGTCACTGCTATTTTCGACTCCTTTTTCCTATTCTAACAACCTAACATCATCCCTCAAGAGATGGGAGATCCAATTCTTTGGAAATAGGGGAATCAAGGTCTCTCTGGCTACTTCCTGGAGAGCTGGGATAGCAAGGTATATTGGGCCTCCCCCTCCTGATAGTCTCAAGCCTCAGAGTCCTTATAGTGGTGTCCATTCAAGAGTGAGTGGTATTTTCCATGGTCAGATGTAGTTTTATATATCCTTATTGAACTGGCTTGCATGTTGTAGTTTGTTGACCTAAGCAGAGACAAAATGGGTTAGACAATTGATAATACATGGAGCAATCATAAACAGCATCAATATGATGATAACAGGGATTAGTAGGGGAATTAGCCAACTCCAAATTACATCTCGCCAGGAGGAGGAGCTCCCAAAAAGACATTGTAGCCATGCCGAGAACTCTCAAGCTCATTCTTTGAGATCTTGCATGATCTGAATGTTTTTCTTGAGAAATATTAGACTTTCTTTAACTTAGCTGGAGGTATTTACCCAGAAACAACACATCTCATTCAAGATGGCTCAAGTTCCTCCTTGTTCAGGGATCAGGAGATCTATCTCCTGTCTATTTTGAAGTAAAACCCCTGCCAACCTGCACTGGCTCTTCAGAGCTATCCTGAGAAATTTTATCCCCAGAAATTTAATTCTGAGGGTGTTCATTAGAATGGCACTCATTTGGTGTTTGACCTCGAGGCTCTTGGGTCCTGAGGGCAAAGTGCTGTCCAATGTCCCAACTGATGGCATTTGTAGCAAGCTGTTCTAGGAGATTCGTCACTGTTTGGACACTCTTTGGCCCAGTGTCTACAGATTAGGCATTTGTCTTGTTCCTTGTCGTTTAAGGACTCAGGGTTTGCCATAGGGCTTCCCTGTAGGGCGGCCAGCATCTGGGCATGCCTTATCTCTTTCTTTCTCTCCCTGTCCTGGGACTTGGCCCCCCTCTCCTGGTCTCTGTTATAAAAGTTATTGGTGGTTGTCTATCTTTAGACTATCTCATTAGACTATCTCAATCTAAAGAGGCAGCAGGATCCTTCTGCTGTAGCTGATGCAACTTTATCCTGATATCTGATGCACATTGGGATAGGAATTTGTCTTTTAAAATCACCTGTCCCATGGAAGCAGCCTAGATATCCATCAGCAGACAAATGGATAAGAAAGCTGTGGTATGTATACACAATGGAATATTTCTCAGCCATTAAAAAGAATTTGAATCAGTTCTACTGAGGTGGACAAAACTGGAGCCTATTATACAGAGTGAAGTAAGCCAAAGGAAAAACAACAATACAGTATACTAACACATATATATATAGAATTTAGAAAGATAGCAATGATAACCCTGTATACGAAATAGCAAAAGAGATGCAAATATATAGAAAAGTCTTCTGGATTCTATGCGAGAGGGCAAGAGTGGGATGATATGGGAGAACGGCATTGAAACATGTAAATTATCATAAGTGAAATGAATCACCAGTCCAGGATTGATGCATGATAGAGGGTGCTCAGGGCTGGTGCACTGGGACGACCCAGAGGGATGGAATCGGGAGGGAGATGAGAGGGGGATTCTGGAAGGGGAACACATGTATACCCATGGAGAATTCATGCCAATGTATGGCAAAATTACCACAATAATGTAAAGAAAATAAATAAATAAATATTTTTAAAAAATAAATAAAATCACCTGTCCCTCATAAGAACCTAAGTCCAAATTGGTAAACTTTTGGAGGGCCTCTTTTAGCCTCTCCAGAAAGGCAATAGGGTTCTCATTGGGCTCCTGAGTTATTGCTGAGACCCAGGCAGAGCTGATTACTTTTTGCCGGGCTGTTTTTAGCCCTGCCTTTATACAGATCAGAAAATGTTCCCTTTCCCAGATGTGCTCAGGGTCATTATAATTCCAGTTAGGATCTGAGGAGGGGACTGCAGTTTCCCCTACTGGGTATTTATCGCGTAACATGTGAAGTCCCATAACATACCTTCTGGTTTCCTTTAAAACCCTAGCACACTCAGGATCAGATAAAGTTTGACCAAATATGACCATGATGTCCTTCCATGTCAAGTCAAAGGCCAAGGTAATGTGTTGGAATGTAATCTATATATTTGCCTGGGTCATCTGTATAGCTTCCCAGGTTTTGTTTGATCTCTCTTAGTTCTAAGAGGGAGAAGAGCTTATGGACCTGGGTTGGTCCAAATTCTCCAGTTTCAACTAAGGTACATACTAGAGTTGGCTTTTGCAGATGGGGTGCTCCTGGATACGGGAGCACGTTTGGATACAAGGGAGGAGCACCAGGCAACATGGGAGCTTTGAAGGTGAGTCTTCATGGGGGCCTTCCTTCTCTTGGTTGTCTGTGCCTAACACCATTTGCCTAGTAATGGGCATACAACAATCCCATACTTAAAACAGAGTTCCTTCATATCTCTTAGCTGGAAGAAAATTTGGATATAGGGGATCTCTGTCCATTTCCCTTGTCTTTTGCAGAATAAGTCTAGCTGCAGAATGGTAATTTAAACTCCCATTCTCAGGCCAGTATTCCTTATCTCCCAGAGGATACCATGGCTATGCAGTGGCACACACACACACACAAATTCAAACAACTTCCATTTATCAAGGATGCATCTCAAGGGTGTCTGCCGGGAAGTGGATTGGTCATGTCCCATCTGAAAGATAGTGGTGACAGGGAGGAAAAGAAAAAAGACAAAAAGACTAATAGGCCTCCTTCTATATTTATAGGTGGACTTCCTTAGGGGTGAGTCTTCCTGAAATTTACCCGACCCAGTACTATTGCAACCTGAGAACTGGGCATCCCTGGGCCAGTGTGCAGATCCCCAAGCAGGTTGAGACATGACAACTGCCAGGAGATCAAATCCCTGGGCAGATTGAGTCACGTCTGCCTCCTGAGAATTGGGTCCCTGAGCATGTTGAGTTGTGTCGATCTCCTGAGACCCCTGGACTGGCAGATCCCCAAGTAGGTTGAGGTGTGACAAACTTCCAAGTACCAAATCCCTAGGCAGGTTGAGGCAGGTCAACCTCCTAGGACCCCAGGACTGGACTTGGGAGTCCCTAAGTTTTCCAGTGTGACCAGTGCTAGGTAAGATTAAGGGGTGTAATCTTATCTCATTGCTGGTTTGTTCACCGTGGATGGGAATAGCTATCATAATGTAAAGCAATCCAAGCTTGTACCCTGAGACTGGGAACCTAGTGAAACAGCCATAAGCCTACTCCTCTTATTGCTCTGAGGCAATGTGAGTCACTGATTTCTTCCCCTAGTCTTCCATAAGAGCAGTTTAGGGTGTTTCCAATGGTAAAATTTCACTGTCATAGACCCACTTTGGGTAAAAACAGAAGTAATGACAAAGGAGTGGGTTATCTGATCCTGTTAGGAGCATTAACAGTATTTTAATAATAAGCTGGGTGGGGCTATGTTACCTACAATGGGGCAGGGTTTTGGTTGTAGGAGTTAGTAACTGGCTTAAGAACAAATTGATAAGAGGCAAGAGACCAGATATTTCATAAAAGTGGAGTGGAGATTTGATCCAGAGGTATGTTTGTAACTTTAGGAGAAGGGTGGTAAGGGTTTGGGCCCAAAAGGCCACAGGGATACTCTCAAAGTGGTAAACATTATCCCTGGAAGCTCAATTGCCCCTGAAGGGATGCCACCCACAGATGGACTTCTAGCAGGCATTGTGTGCCTGTCACCTGTCCTAGCGGGTTCACCGAAAGATGCTGTTGTTGTACATGTTGTAGGAAACATGGAAGACAAAGGCCTGAATAGACAGAGGGATTGGATATTACATAGAATTTCCCTCCCAAGGGCCAGCTATTTTCTGGTTTTCCCTTCAGTAGATGGTAGAGGCAACACTGTGAGCCAGGACGGGCCTAAGGAAAGTAGCATGAAACAGGAGGGAAGCGGGCAGGACACAACTTTTCAAAGAATGGCATAGCTCAAGGGCATAACATAAACTGATTAAAATCAAGTGGGTCGAAGAGGAAAAGCCAAATTCAACTAAACTTTGATCCTCTATCTGCAAGCTAAATGACACACACAGAGGGGCCAGGCAGTTCCAAGGCACTGTCAGTTGGGTGGTTACCCAATCCTTGAAATGATCCTCCCACTCATTAGCATATGAAATCATCCAGCTCATAAAAAACTAAACATATCACATTCCATGGCTGCCCCACTCTCCCTCTGCAAGGCCCCACACCTTGTGGAGTGTGCTTCTCTCTGAATCTGAACAAATCTACCTCTTACCTATCACTGTGTCTCTTCACTGAATTTTTTTCAATAAGACATCAAGAACCTGAACATCATCAGGTCCTGAAGCCAGGCACCATGGATTATGGCTGGCTCAAGTCCCAGTTGTATATGACTAAGTGACTAAGCATAGTACCGAGTTCCTGCCACAAGGATTTGAGTCCCAATCTTAGGTAAATGGTTTAAAGCACAACTTTTAGAAATGGAAAGATGATGACCTGCCCAATATTTTGTAAGCAGTGGCATAGATGGAGAGAGGAGCTGAAGGATGGGAGGAAAAAGCAATGGGAAAAACATGCCAAGGAATCCACTTCATAACCTGCCATAAAATCTGCTGAATACCTGACCTATGCTCACAGTTTTCATTGGCCTGATCGTCGACACAAAGAAGATTAAGGACAGAAGAACCCTCACCTGCTTGGGCAACAGCAACTAAGGCATAGCAGATAGTAGAGCCTTCAGGACACACTGGGGAGTATCCCTTGTCAGAGCACCTCAGTTGCACCCACCACCACTCTTCTGTTCGCAGGGAATTTGAGGAAACAAGACACAAGACATTCTAAAGGAATTAAGATTTTGTTAGCCATATGTCCTTCCAGCCATAGGAGTGAGGACCTCTTACCTTAACTGAAGATCTTCTGGAATCTGAGACTGAGCCGTGTGAACTTTCTGGTGAGTTTGTTTTAGCTGTTCTCATTTCCAGAACACTGGGCTTCTTGTCACTTCCCCTGAGCTGGGTTTTCTTCACGTTCAGCTTCCATCGTGAGACCTTTCACTGAGTTGGGTTTCTGCTGTGCTTGGCCTCTGCCTTACAGGGGCCAAGCTGAGATTGTTTCAGTCAGGTTAAATCCAAGCTCTGGCACCAGAGAGTTGGAGGAGTGTGTAATTTCCTCACTTCCGTCTCACTGCAGCAAAAATTTGAAGTGGCAGACTAGTGTTACAGCATGGTTACAGCTCAGTTTTATTTGGCAACCGAAGGAAAATACATCCTCCAGGTGTGAGGGTGGACTGACTCAAAAGGAGAAAGGAGTTCAATTTTGGCTCCTTTTTTTAGATGTTTTTTCTCCCCCCCCCCCACCCCAAGCCTGCCCTATGTAAATTGGGCTAACCAGGAGGGCTGTTTGTTTCATCTGAGGTTCTCACTTAGGTTCTCGGACATCCCTTTGTTTATTTTTGTGGGCTTTTTTTTTCTTTGTCTTTTGGCCACTGCTATTTTGGACTCCTTTTTCCTATTCTAACTACCTAGCACTAAGTTTAGAGAAGTATTAACTATTACACATTTATTCATCACTTAAGTACTGCGTGGCATTTCCGTGACTAATACTATTCTAGGTGTTGGGAGTGGGGCAAATTATGGGAGAAGCAGGGTCTCTGCTTTATCGGGCCTTCTAAGCAGAGAGACCTATAAAAATATAAGTGAATAGCATATAAGTAAGCAGGGAAAAGTCAGAATTGGAGTTGATATGAAGGACAACTATAATGTGACTAACTCAATTTAGTGAGACTGAATACCATTCACCTTTAACTAACGGTTGTTCATATTTTCTAGTATGTTGACAGTAATTGTGTAAAAAAAAAAAAAGCTGGCAATTTGAAAAGATATTCTCTACATTCATTTCAATAATTATATTTTATGCTTATACCTCTTTCTTATCAATGAATTATCATTATCCTTAATGTTTTTATAGTTTTTATTTTGACCTTCTAATTTTTTTTTAAGTTTTCTATTAACTACTTTGATCCAAAGTTTGGAAGACATTTTATATACATAAGCAAAAAGCTATAGTTCTATCAAATTCATAGACATTTCTGATCTTGAGATAAGGACATAAAACAGATTTGGTTAAAGGAAATTCACTTAGTAAAACCATACCAAACAAAAATACATATCATATTCTGTGTACACATCTCTATTATTATATGTAAAATCAGAAACCATATCCTTCTGTTTATAAACACATAAATTGTGTTTTAAGGGAACAAATAAGCTGGTATTTGAGACACACGACATGTATTAGATGCTTTCTATTTAGAGTAATGTTAATAAATATTCAGTTTATGCATTGAATTTTAGGCCTTTTAAAGTACATGTCATTCCTATTCCTGAGCTATTTGTATAAAGTTTCTTTGAGGATTGTTATTCTTGTAATACCAGATATGCTTCAGCATGTAGTACAGGGAATGACTGGTGATACTTTTCAAAGATGTGCTGGCATACCAGGCAAAAAGTATGTATTGTAGAATCCTGCCTTTATGAAGCTTAGTCCTTCACTGATTCTACATCAGCCTACTCTTTGTAATCACTTTAATTACAAATGTTCCATGTGCCATTATGATTATACATGGTCATGTCTCATTCTTTTTTATTAAATTATTTTTCCAGGCATCCATTTAGCATTTGCATTCTGCATCATTGTAAACTAATCAATTTGACTGATTTTCCATAAGTTTTCTCAGTAAGTAAATGCCACTAGCTCTGTCAGTCTCTAAATACTGTGTGTTTATGGATTCAGTAATTATTGTGAAATACCATGGGAAGTACCTCTATACCTAGGTTCAATAAAGACATGATTTTACAGTTCCTTTCTGAGAAGAGGTCCTTCTAAATAGATAATGAAGTGATAAATTTGATACCATAGGACAAATGACACCAGGTCATTTTTAGTGATTTCCTCAGAATAAATTGTTTCATATTTTGGTTTATAAGGTATATATGTATATTAATATGCCTATGACTGATTAATGTTGATGTATAGCAGAATCCAACACAATATTATAAATCCATTATCCTCCAATTAAAAACTATATATAACTGTATATACATATACATATATGATATATATTCTAAATTTTTTCCCATAAAGGCATAGAAAATTATGTTAAATTATTCCTCTTTCTTGTTTTTTTATTTACAATTACTTTATTGCCTATCACAATATGTTTTTACCCTAAATAAACTTTATTTTTAGAATTCTCTGACCTGATCACTAAAGATTGGATTTTGTAGAGGAGTTACTTCTTTTCTACAGCAACTGACCACTAAATGAGTCTTTAGCTAATATCATACATCTTCATACTTTTGGTCATAAGTATTTATAAAAATGAAGATTATTGTATATGAACATTACTATTTAAAATGAAATCTAAATACTTTGTATTGGGGAAATATTTAATTTGAAAAGACTCATTGTAGCCTTAATATAAAAAGTAACATTTCAGATTTAATCTTATTTATACGTATATATATATATATACATATATATATATATATCTTAAATGTATTCTTCTTTTCACTAAATTTCACTTGATAATAAAATTTCTCCAAAATTTTTAATGCCTTCACTGGTTTTCAGCTTTGTGTCCTTTTAATTGTTTGAAATAATTTCAGTAAGCTTTTTTTTTTTAAAGATTTGTTTAATGTGGACAGCTTTTAAAGTCTTCATTGGATTTGTTACAATATTGATTCTGTTTTATGGTTTTGGTTTCTTTGGATGAAAGTCATATGGAATGCTAGCTCCTCAACTAGGCATTTAACCCACAATCGCTGCATTAGAAGGTGAAATCTTAACCACTGGACCATCAGAGAAGTCCACTGAAAGTTTCTAAAGGCCATTTTTTTTTTCTCCCTGGAATAATTATATTTTCACTTCATCTTTCAGGCTATTGTATCCCTATTCTCTCAACATGAAGGATCATACTCTTTTTTTCATCCTTTTTCTCCTAATCTGTATTTTCTTTAATGTTAAGGACTTCCTTAGCTATAATTTACCACCCTCACTGGACCTTAGTTCTTTAACTCGTCCTTTTTTAACTTCAATGAATGTAGGTGTGCATGCCCAGTCATGTCTAACTCTTTGTGATCCCGTGGTCACAAAATAGCCTGCCAGGCTACTCTGCCTGTGGAACTCTTCAGGCACGAATAGTGGAGTGGGTTTCCATTTCCTGTTCCAGGGATCTTCCTGACCCAGGGATCAAATTCGTGTTTCTTGCATCTCCTGCACTGGCAGGTGGATTTTTTGCCACTGCGCCACCTGAGAAGCAATAAATGTAGCTGGGTCATAAATACACATTAAGCGTTTTCTCTAAAATCATTAATTTTCCATCATACTTCTTATTTTATGATGTTTACCTTTAGTCTGCTCTCTTTCCGGTCATATTCTAAGCAATTAAATTATCTTTTTAGTTATTGAAGTTCATTTTTCTGGCTGAGGTAACCATATAATTTCTATCTCGAGCTGGGACACTTCTGTGGGTGAAGAAAGGCACTTAATAATTATATGATGATATCTGGCATAGTAGTGTGAAACTCTTTGCAACCCCATGAACTGCAGCACGTCAGGCCTCCCTGTTCATCAACAACTCCCGGAGTCCACCCAAACCCATATCCATCAAGTCAGTGATGCCATCCAACCATCTCATCCTCTGTCATCCCCTTCTCCCCCTTCCCCCAATCCTTCCCACCATCAGGGTCTTTTCCAGTGAGTTAACTCTTTGCATGAGGTGGCCAAAGTATTGGAGTTTCAGCTTCAACATCAGTCCTTACAATGAACACCCAGGACTGATCTCTTTTAGGATAGACTTATCAGATCTCCTTGCAGTCCAAGGGACGCTCAAGAGTCTTCTCCAACACCACAGTTCAAAAGCATCAATTCTTCAATGCTCAGCCTTTTTCACTGTCCAACTCTCATATCCATACATGACTACTGGAAAAACCATAGCCTTGACTAGATGAACCTTTGTTGGCAAAGTAATGTCTCTGCTTTTCAATATGCTATCCAGTTTGTCCATAACTTTCCTTTCAAGGAGTAGGCGTCTTTTGATTTCGTGGCTGCAATCTGCTGTGATTTTGGAGCCCCCAAAAAATAAAGCCTGACATTTTCCCCACTGTGTCCCCATCTATTTGCCATAAAGTGATGGGACCAGATGCTATGATCTTAGTTTTCTTAATGTTGAGCCTTAAGGCAACTTTTTCACTCTCTTCTTTCACTCTCAGCAAGAGGCTTTTTAGTTCCTCTTCACTTTCTGCCATAAGGGTGGTGTCATCTGCATATCTGAGGTTATTGCTATTTCTCCCGGCAGTCTTGATTCCAGTGTGTGCTTCCTCCAGCTCAACATTTCTCATGATGTATTCTGCATATAAGTTAAATAAGGAGGGTGACAATATACAGCCTTGACATACTCCTTTTCCTATTTGGAACCAGTCTGTTGTTCCATGTCCAGTTCTAACTGTTGCATCCTGACCTGCATACAGGTTTCTCAAGAGGCAGGTCAGGAGGTCTGGTATTCCCATCTCTTTCAAAATTTTCCACAGTATATTGTGATCCACACAGTCAAAGGCTTTGGCATAGTCAATAAAGCAGAAGTAGATGTTTTTCTGGAACTCTCTTGCTTTTCCAATAATCCAGCGGATGTTGGCAATTTGATCTCTGGTTCCTCTGCATTTTCTAAAACCTGCTTGAACATCTGGAAGTTCACGGTTCATTTATTGCTGAAGCCTGGCTTGGAGAATTTTGAGCATTACTTTACTAGCGTGTGAAATGAGTGCAGTTGTGTAGTAGTTTGAGCACTCTTTGGCATTGCCTTTCTTTGGGATAGGAATGTAAACTGACCTTTTCCAGTCCTGTGGCCATTGCTGAGTTCTCCAAATTTGCTGGCATATTGAGTGCAGCAGTTTCACAGCATCATCTTTCAGGATTTGAAATAGCTCAACTGGAATTCCATCACCTCCACTAGCTTTGTTTGTAGTGATGCTTTCTACAGCCCACTTGACTTCACCTTCCAGGATGTCTGGCTCTAGCTGAGTGTGAATGATCACACCATCATGATTATCTGAGTCATGAAGATCTTTTTTGTACATTTCTTCTGTGTATTCTTGCCACCTCTTCTTAATATTTTCTGCTTCCGTTAGATCCATACCATTTCTGTCCTTTATCAAGCCCATCTTTGCATGAAATATTCCCTTGGTATCTCTAATTTTCTTGATGTGTCCCAGGCAAATGAGAACATACAGTCATATTACATATGGAAAACTATAGAGTGTCAAGAATTAAGCCTTGCTTTATCTCATTTGTGTTCACACAGCAATAGCTATAAAAACTGTCACTTCTTATTTATGTGCGAAAACACACACACATACATACATACATATAGCGTCTTAGCCTGAAGAAAGTAAGTAAAGCTTTTCCTCTTTTTTTCACATCAGCAGGTTTAGAATGAGAAAAATGCTCGGTATAGAACATGAAGATTAAGGAAGAGCTAGAGATAAAAAGATCATAATAAAGTCACAGAAAACTACTAGGAAAGCTTCCCTTGTACCTCAAAGTAGGGAATCACAGCAAACATACATAATATAATGGGACACTTGAAATAGGAATTGTCTTAAATCTAGAATAAGAAGCCCTAAGCATGAGCAAATTATAGTGATATATGTCTTGCTGAGATAGGAAACTTGGTTAACTTTAGGCAATGTCTAATTTTTAAAATGGCAGGTTTGTATGAATAGAGCAATAATGCATCAGTGAGAGTAAGACAGGAAATAAGAAAGTAATTTGATTGCTAAAACTGAAGCAAAAGGCAGCAAAGTGGTCCCCGGATTACCTGATTATTAAATAATGAAAAATGCCCGTTAGCATTGTGGACTTATTAGCAGGCTACAGAAATATTTACTTGACATCACCCTAAACTCAGAACCAAAATTGTGACTAGGCGAGAATGAGTCTCAGTTTGCAAGTGATGACTTCATCATGGAAAATATCTGGAAGAGCTTAGAACCTGACATGGCTATACAATGAAGACTGACCACCAGGAGGCACTAACTTCCTGTCACAACAGAAGTTCATGGGAGCTTAGGAAACTGCATTTTTAGAATATTTTATTTATTGAGAGTAGTTCTAGATTTACAACAAAATTGAGGGGAAGGTACAAATATTTCTCATACACTTCCTGCTCTAAAATTTGTGTCGTCTCATTCATTATCAACATCATTAAACAGAATGGTACTTAAAAAAAAACCTCAGATAAACCTACACTAACACATCATAATCATCTGAAGTCCACAGCTTACTTAATATTTTACTCTTGATATTATACATCCTGTGGATTTAGATAAAAGTATACAAACACATGGGCTTCTCTGGTGGCTCAGACAGTAAGGAATCCGCCTAAAATGCTGGAGACGCAGGTTTGATCTCCAGGTTGGGAATATACCCCAGAGAAGGGAATGGCAACCCACTCCACTATCCTTGCCTGGAGAATTCCATAGACAGAGAAGCCTGGTGGGCTACAGTCCATGGAGTCACAAAGAGTCAGACACAATTGAGTGACTGAAACTTTCGCTTTCATAATGATATATATTCATCATTATAATGTCATGTGGAATATTTTCACTGTCTTAAAAATTCTCTGTGCTCTGCTTATTCATCTCTCCCCCAACTCCACCTCCTAGAAACCACTGATATTTTTGTTGTCATCATAGTTTTGCCTTTTCCTTAATGTCATATACTTGAAATATAATTTGTGATGGGCTGTTTCACTTAGTAATGTGCATTTAACTTTCCTCCATGTCTTTTCATGGCTTGATAACTGATTTCTCTTTAGTGCTAAATCATGTACCATTGTCTGGGTGTACCATACTTTACTTATTCATTCACCTACTAAAGGCCAACTTGCTTTTAAATTTTGGCAATTATGAATATAGCCTCTATAAACATATATAAGGGAAAAGGCAATGGCACCCCACTCCAGTACTCTTGCCTAGAAAATCCCATGGACGGAGGAGCCTGGTAGGTTGCAGTCCATGGGGTCACTAAGAGTCAGACACGACTGAGCGACTTCACTTTCACTTTTCAATTTCCTACATTGTAGAAGGAAATGGCAACCCACTCCAGTGTTCTTGCCTGGAGAATCCCAGGGACACTGGAGCCTGGTGGGCTGCTGTCTATGGGGGTCGCACCGAGTCGGACACGACTGAAGCGACTTAGCAGCAGCAGCAGCAGCAACAAACATTTGTAATAGTGTGAATTTTTTCTTAACCATTACTACTAAGACCTACAAAGGTGTTGATAGATATTTTAACAAAGTGTGTAATAAAAAAAGGTGTAATGTAATTGGTGCAAAAATAGTGAAAATCTATTTATTAAAAATGTTCTAACTACTGACATAAAAAAAATCACAGAAAATTTATATAGATTACCTCATCTCACTAACATTCATGAAATGTTGAAGTTTTAGTATATTCATCTGGACATCCATGTGTAACACCATCTGGGAACTGCTTTGCTATTTGCACAAATTTTATTTTATGTAAAGATGAGTAAATATTTAGTAAAACAATATATTACTTGTAGTTTAAAATGATACAGAAATAATGAATAAACAACCATTGCAAGTTGTTAAGCAGATGCATTCTAAATTTTTGAGATAATTCTAAGTCAATGTACTTGGAGCCTGTATAAAAATAGAATAATAGTGAAAGTTCTGATTTTTAAGATTCTATTTTGGGTAATATTAAATGAACTATACAAATTATGAAATCTTAGATTTGAAAAGAGCCTCTATGGAGAGTTAGTTAAATTTATCTCAGGTGGTATAGTAGGTAAAGAATCTGCTTGCTAATGCAGGAAATGCAGGAGACCTGGGTTCAATCCCTGAGTTGGGAACATACCCTGGACTAGGAAATGGCAACCCACTCCAACATTCTTGCTTGAAAATTCCATGGACAGTAGAGCCTGGCAAGCTACAGTCCATAGCATCACAAATAGCTGGACACAACTGAGCATGGACACATCCATTCTGACTGAGAACATAGGTATGGGAATTCAAGTAGTCTCAATGTTTTGGAAAAATCCTACAAACATTCAGCAATGTAATCAGGTTTAAGACTTGGTTAACTGACTCAGTTTCCCTATCTCTTATTTGCATTTTAACTACTGCCTTAAATTTAATTTTGATTGATATGAATTTAAATTTCATGCGCTATTATATTAACCTATTTATTACACCCTGACATAAATTCTATATAAAATTATATATAAATTTTATTTTAAATTTTCCTTGAAGAAGAAAAACTGCTAAGTCAGAATTAAACCATTAGAATATTAAGTTTAAATGTTAAACTTCGATCAAACATGTCCATGTTTTAAAAAGTCAAAATTTTAATACATTAGACATGTAGAAACATGTATATTTTTATTATTCAGGCATTTATTAGCAAAGAGTTATGGATTAAAAACTCAGACTCTGATTAAAAATAGATATATTGACCTCATTCTGAAAAAAACCTTAAAATTCATTAGGAATATGTAACTTGATCACAATCCAATTAGTGGCAGTCTAAATACTTGTTCTGTTAAGGTTTGGGGGGAAGTAGATGCCATTTACACTTAAATTTATTATAAAACATCTATCAGTATGTTAGAAATGTGAAGTCCTGATTCTTTATAAAGTACGCATAAACACTTCAACCAATGTTTCTTGAATTATGCAATGCATTGAGCACACTGCAATGTCGCTTTAACATTATTGTTTACTGTGATATAATAAAGTCATAGAAAGTAATTACAATTATTGAACCTCAAAAAGCACCACAAGGGTTAATTGATCACCATTTGACAAATGTATTACTTGGGATATTGCTATCTAAAAAGAAAGGGTTAACAAATGGTTATGGAGAACGGAGGACCACTGAGACTGTTAAGTGTGCATACTGTACAAAGGAGAACTTTAGCAGGGTGACTGAGGAAAGTGACATTGTTTTTAAAGTTACCTAAATGAGGGGTAAGCTAGGTGCTTATTTAACTAGGTAGTTTTAAAGTAACTACTCAATGACATAGCTTGCTATTTGCCTCCTTTTCACCCTATTGGTGAGAGAGGAATTCCCACCTTTAGATTCTGGAGATAGTCAAACACATGACATCTGACTCTGGACAGATGGGGTGGACAAGAGTTTATTAGTCACGTTTACTCGCAGCCTAGGGGAGGAGGGCCACTTGGGAGCAGAATAAACAAACAGGAGCTTTGGGATACAGGCTTTGTAGTAATAAGATGAGGTGATGTCTGGTTTCCTTGGGAGGATGTGATTGGCTTGTTTGAATAATTTCATGGGGAGGCAAGGAGGTGAAACCCAGTAGGTTGAAGACCAAGTAGAGTGTAGCTAGTCCAGCTGATGGGGAACTAGCCAAGTGGGGTCACTTCCTGCTGGGTAGGAGACATATACGGCAGGAGTGGAGGAATTGCTGGTTAGGTTTTTGGCCCCCCTGAGGCTCAAAGAGGGCTAGGTGGCTCAGTGGGAAAGAATTCACTTGCCAAGGCAGGAAATGCAGGTTTGATCTCTATGTTGGAAAGATCTCCTGGAGGAGGAAATGTCAACCCACTCTAGTATACTTTCCTGGAAAATCTCACAGAGGAGCCTGATGGGCTACAGTCCGTGGGTCACAAAGAGTTGGACACGACTGAGTGCACATGCATGGAATTTTTTATCCTAACTCCAAGGATATCTAAATATTTGATCTCTAGTTGTATCCTTGAAATAATAAGCAAAAAATGTATAAGTATTCCTATATTAGACCCAAGAAAAATGATTTCTGCTTAAATTACTTTGTATCTGAGCAAGCATCCATACTTTATTGTCAAGATCATTTATATTATATATATGTATATGTAAAACAAAATGTATTTCATTGTATTCTATTTTTAACTAAAGATTTTCTCATGTCATTTCATTTATTTCTTAAAAACATTTATTCCTTATTTTAAAGGTTCTTGCTGATATAAATCCCATGACTTTTCCTTAAATCTAAAGGCCACTTGAAATACTCTCAAAATTTAATTTTGTTTTATTTATATGACATATATAATGGAAAATAAATCACTCTACAACTAGCTCAATTGGTTTTGCCCAAGTTGAAAGATTACTAATTATTTAGAATTAAATTTAGAGTAAGGATTGATTTTTATTAATACAGGCTAAATAAAAAAAAATGTTCAAAAGGAAATAAGCTACTTTATTAGAGAGCAAAATTGCTTCAGCAATTCTTGCTAGAAAGATGTATCAGAGGGCCTCTAAAATCCTTTTGGCTTTTGAATTAAAATTATATAGTTCTTTCATTAATAAATTTTATAAGACAAGCAGAATTTTTAAAAATCCCTGCCTCTTTAAAATTCTCAGATCCTGAGCAGTTTAAAAAAAAAAAAAGAAGGCAGAAGACCTAGATAGACATTTCTCCAAAAAAGAAGTAAGGGGTCTGATAAGCATATGAAAAGATGCTCAGCTCCATTAATTATTAGAGAAAAGCAAATCACAACTATAATGAGGTACTATCTCATAACACTCAGAATGGCCATTATGAAAAAGTCCCCAGGGCTTCCCTGGTGGCTTAGTGGTAAAAAATCCTCCCATCACTGCAGAACACACAGGTTTGATCCCTAATCCAAGAAGATCCCACATGCTGCAGAAAAACTAAGCCTATTCACAACAACTATTCAGCCTGTGCTCTAAAGCCTGGGAGCCACAACTCCTGAAGCCCGAGTGCCTAGAGCCTGGGCTCCACTGCGAGAGAAGTCACTGCAGTGAGAAGCCCGCATACTGCAACAAAAGTAGGCCCCACTCTTTGCAACTAGAGAAAAGCCTGTGCAGTGATGAAAATCCAGCAAAAACAAAAATAAATTAAAAAAAACTTTTTCAAAGTTTACGAAGAACAAATGCTAGCAAGGGTGTGGAGAAGAGGGAACACTCTGACACTGTTAGTGGGGACGTAAGTTAGTGCAGCCACTGTGGGAAACAGTATAGAATTTCCTTAGAAAACTGAAAATACAATGATCATATGATCCAGCAATCCTAATCCTGGGCATTTATCCAGACAAAACTATAATTCAGAAAGATAGATGCACCCCTATGTTCATAGCAGCACTACTCACAATAGCCAAGATATGGAAACAATAGTAATGTCCATTGACAGATGAACGGATGCAGAAGAGTGGCACATATATACAATGGAATGAAATACTGTCATTAGCAGCAACATGAATGGACCTAGAAATTATGCTAAATGAATTCAATCAGAAAGAGAAAGACAAATACCAAACAATGTCACTTATATATGGAACTTAAAATATGACACGAATGAATTTATCTATGAAATAGAAAAAGAAGCATCAACATAGACTTCAGGCTGGTGGTTGCCAATGGAGAGAGTTGGGGGAAAGATAGAATGGGAGGTTGGGATTAGCAGGTGTTATCTATTTATACATAGAATGGATAAACAGCAAAGTACTGCTGTATAGCACAGAGAATTATATTCAATATCCTGTGATAAATCATAATGGAAAAGAATATAAAAAAAAGAATATTTATATATATATATGACTGAATTACTTTGCTATTTAGCAGAAATTAACACATCTTAAGTCAACTCTACTTCAAAAAATTATTGAGGAAAAAAGTAAAATTGAAATATATCCTTGGTTCTTTGCTTTTCTGCCTAGGATAAATTATAGGAAAATGAACAACTGCAATTTAGAAATTACTGTTAAAAACAAGTAGATTGTGGTTGATTTTCACTGGATTTATGTGGCTTCAGCCAATCTACATATAGACATGCATATTATGTATGTATGTGTATAAACGTATTTTTCAGCATATATGTGTATGCAAATGGATAACTTTTATAAACAATTTAGTTTTGCCACATACAGTCAATCAGTCTTCGATTAATAATAGAGAATGCTAAGTTCTTAATGACAGTTCTCCACAGGAATGGAAAAAGCTAACAATATAAATATGACAAAAAAGTCACAAACTATTTTTCATTTTTTTTAAGTATCACACAATTTTTCTAGTAATGTTAAACACTTTCATTTCACAGGACAACTCAAACTTTATCCTTATCACTCATTCTCATAATTCATCATGGCTTTATTTAGGAGAGGTATTCAATAGTCCAAAAGATTTACAAATCTTTACAAAATATGTTCCGAACATAATGTATTAAGGGGCAATCAGAAATAAATACTACAAAAATTTGAGCAGGTAAATCTATAAATTACATTTAACATGTGGGATAATTATCTTTTATAGGTATCCAAACCAACCTAGACATAGCATATTAAAAAGCAGAGACATTACTTTGTCAACAAGGTCCTTCTAGTCAAGGCTATGGTTTTTCCTGTAGTCATGTATGGATGTGAGAGTTGGACTGCAAAGAAAGCTGAGTGCCGAAGAATTGATGCTTTTCAACTGTGGCGTTGGAGAAGATTCTTGAGAGTCCCTTGGACTACAAGAGATCCAACCAGTCCATCCTAAAGGAAATCAATCCTGGGTGTTCATTTGAAGGACTGATGTTGAAGCTGAAACTCCAATACTTTGGCCACCTGATGTGAAGAGCTGACTCATTTGAAAAGACCCTGATGCTTGGAAAGATTGAGGGCAGGAGGAGAAGGGGACGACAGAGGATGAGATGGTTGGATGGCATCACCAACTCGATGAACATGAGTTTGGGTGAACTCTGGGAGTTGGTGATGGACAGGGAGGCCTGGCATGCTGTGGTTTATGGGGTCGCAAAGAGTCAGACACGACTGAGTGACTGAGTTGAATCAAACTGAAACATTATCTCTAGAGTTATTAATGTCAATATTTGTGTGTTGTGAAAGAAAACAATGTGCCCTATTTGCACATGAGCACCAGCATAAAGGCAGTGCTTCTTCTTAGCTTAGAGCCATAACTGGTTAAAAATGATCTTTGAAATGTCATGTATCACAGCAGTGATACAAATATTATATAGAAAACACAATAGCAATTATTTATTTAATGCTTACTATTTATAAACACAGTGATAGATTCTTTCTGACATTATTTTTCATAATTCTTACAGCAACCCTGTTCAGATAGGTAATGTTGCTGTTCTCACTTTCAAGAGGATACTGCAGCATAAAATGTTAAGTGATTTTGCCGGCAGACAGATAGTAATTGACTAAGACAGGAATTAAACACTTTGCTATCTTTTTTGAACATCAGAGCATTTCTAGAATATCATTTTTTTCTCAGCTAAATGAATTGTTTATGAGACTGGTTTTGGGGAAGGGGTGTTATGTGAGTGATATAATTGTTTAAGGAATAAGAAAATAAATGGGAGAACATGTGATGAAGAAAGATTACCTAAATGCCAAGTGAGTAGCAACTAAGGAGAAAGAAACTTTATTAAATCAAGATATTGAATCAATATTTATGTTTATCTCTCCAACTTTTTTATTAAGAGTAAGTTTATTTTAAAAAGTCATAAATGTGTTAATTGAAACTGCTTATGGCTTAGATTATCATCTGTAGTTGTATGGCAGAAAAAGAATAAAGAGATTATCTTGTTTCAAAAAATATATAGTTACTCAGAGTTTTCATATTTTACATTATAACCTTCTATTAACAAATACATTTTTCCAGGTTGACTGATAGTGCTGGAAGTGTCTGCACAATAATATGTACTATCTATCAGTTCCAAAACATAAATATGAAACAATAAAAAAATAAAATAATAAAATAAAAAGTAAAAAAAAACATAAATATGTCTATCTGTTGCTATTTTCAAATATCCTTGTGGCCATAAAATTTATGTTTGTACAAAACATGTTCAACTTTGAAAATTACACTGAAAGCTCATTACAAACACCTTTGCATACTTATTTTTAGAGATGAATAATCAAACACTGTTGGGAGAAAATAATATTCAATGATTATTTCTTCCTCTGGTTAGACAAACATGCATGAATGATTTCATACTGCCACTTGGAAAAAGAAATATTTCAACTTCATCTCTCTCAGATATTTTATTTTCCTAAATCATTATGTTATTGGGTTTGGGTCTTTGTATTTACCAGATTAATAGAATAATCAACAATGATCTACTTCATTTTAGAGATACATTTAATGTTGTCTACATGTTCATCACTTCAAGATTTCTTCAAAAAAATTAGTGATACCAAGGGAACATTTCTTGCAAAGATGGGCACAATAAAGGACTGATGGTATAGAACTAACAGAAGCAGAAGATATTAAGAAGAGGTGGCAAGAATACACAGAAGAACTGTACAAATAAGATCTTCACAACCCAGATAATCATGATGTGATCACCAACCTAGAGCCAGACATCCTGGAATGTGAAGTCAAGTGGACCTTAGGAAGCATCACTATGAACAAAGCTAGCAGAGATGGTGGAATTCCAGTTGAGTTATTTCAAATCCTAAAAGATGATGCTGTGAAACTGCTGCACTCAATATGCCAGCAAATTTGGAAAACTCAGCAGTGGCCACAGGACTGGAAAAGGGAAGTTTTCATTCCAATCCCAAAGAAAGGCAATGTCAAAGAATGCTCAAACTACCAAACACTTGCACTCATCTCACACACTGGTAAAGTAATGCTCAAAATTCTCCAAGCCAGGCTTCAGTAGTACATGAGCTGTTAATTTCCAGCTGTTCAAGCAGGATTTAGAAAAGGCAGAAGGACCAGAGATCAAATTGGCAACATCTGTTGGATCATCAAAAAAGCAAGAGAGTTCCAGAAAAACATCTACTTCTGCTTTAATGGCTATGCTAAAGCCTTTGACTGTGTGGACCACAACAAACTATGGAATATTCTTAAAGAGATGGGGATGCCAGACCACCTGACCTATCTCTTGAGAAATCTTTATGGAGGTCAGGTAGCAACAGTTGAACTGGACATGAAACAACAGACTGGTTCCAAATAGGGAAAGGAGTACATCAAGGCTATATATTATCACCCTGCTTATTTAATTTATATGCAGAGTACAACATAAAAAATGCTGGACTAGATGAAATACAAGCTGGAATCAAGACTGCCTGGAGAAATATCAATAACCTCAGATATCCAGATGACACCACCCTAATGGCAGAAATTGAAGAAGAACTAAAGAGCCTCGATGAAAGCGAAAAAGGAGAGTGAAAAAGTTCTCTGAAAGTTCAACATTCAGAAAGCTAAGATCATGGCTTCTGGTCCCATCACTTCATGGCAAATAGATGGGGAAGAAATGGAAACAGTGAAAGACTTTATTTTGGGGGGCTCCAAAATCATTGCAGATGGTGATTACAGCCATGAAATTAAAAGATGCATGCTCCTTGGAAGAAAGTTATGACCAACCTAGACAGCATATTAAAAAGGAGAGACATTACTTTGCCACCAAAGGTCCACCTATTCAAAGCTATGGTTTTTCCGGTAGTCATGTATGGATGTGAGAGTTGGACTATAAAGAAAGCTGAGCACCGAAGAATTGATGCTTTTGAACTGTGGTGTTTAAGAATACTCTTGAAAGTCCCTTGGACAGCAAGGAGATCCAACCAATCCACCCTAAAAGAGATCAGTCCTGAATATTCATTAGAAGGATTGATGCTAAAGCTGAAACTCCAATACTTTGGTCACGTGATGCAAAGAGCTGACTCATTTGAAGAGACCCTGATGCTGGGGAAGATTGAAGGCAGGAGGAGAACGGGCGACAGAGGATGAGATGGCTGGATGGCATCACCGACTCAATAGACATGAGTTTGAGTAAGCTCCAGGAGTTGGTGATGGACAGAGTAGCCTGGTGTACTGCAGTCCATTGGGTCACAGAGAGTTGGACATGACTGAACGACTGAACTGAACGGAACAGAATATATGTTCAAACATTTCCACTGGAAGACAAGATCAAAAATAGCATTCCACATCTTGTTTATGTGTGTCTATTTGTGTATGTTACTGTGTATTTGTGTGTGTGCATAATGTTTGAAGCTTAGTGGGAACAGTAAGATTATTTTAGTATGAGACTACAGAAGGTAACAGATTATGCTATTATAAATTGGTAATTGAAATTGTCTGTGATACCTTTGAGAGAATGAGCTGTTTTCTATCACACTTCACATTTTCATCACAGAGAAATGGTGATAGGCATTTTTAAAAGTTACCTAAGGAGTCTGAAAGAACTAAAATGTATTTAATTGCAATTTTTTGTGTGTGCTACACATCTTCCTCATATATTGCAAACATATCCTTTTTAAAAAACTTTGGTTGTTGTTGTTGCTGCTGTTCAGTCATGTCAGACTCTTTGCAAACCCATGGATTGCAGCACACTAGGCTCCCCTATCTTTCACAATTTCCTGGAGTTTGCTCAAATTACATCCATTGAGTCAGTGGTGCTATCCAAGCATTAGGGAAAAAAAAAAAAAAACTAATGTATTTTTTGATGTTACTCTAAATTATTCAAGACTAGATAAAGAACACCACCATTTGATCAATAAGTAAAGTCAATCTTAAATTAAAGCTGCTGTGTACAAGTCCCTGTTGATATAGCCAACAATATGATTGATATGTGTACCTGCATCAAGATCACATAATTACTCAGAAAACTTCAATCACCTTAACTCTCAGGATTAAATAATTTTTTATAAGCGGATTTTCAATAATTTCAGGCACCTTTTGCAAACTCTTCTAATCACTCTAGTTTTGTCTTATTTGAGCATTTCTAACTGCTGAAATTAAGTTACTTCATTTCACATGTGATTATTCTTTTCATAGCTCTTTAGTGGTAAAAAATGAAGAATTAAACTAACATTTATTGAATCCTTACATATATTTAGTGATATTTGATATCATATTTCCAGAAGGTAAATGCAACTACTGACATGTTATAGATTATGGAACTAAGATGCAATGAGATTCAATATTTTGCTAAAAAAAAAAAAAAGAACAACAACAAAAAAACACACTGTTACAAATCAGAGCTGTGGCTTGTTTCTGGTTGTCTCTTGTCCCAGTAAGCCCATACTACACTCTTTTAAAATATTTTTGAGTAATGGTATTAATTTTGATTTTACTTGCACTGTAATCATGGATCTCATTTAACTGAACATACAAGAGTCAGCTAATTTTATTCATTTCATTGTTCACATGTTTAGTCCAAACCAGCATCTGATGAAACATTACTCTTCTCCTTTGAGAAGTTTATGTTTTTATGATCTCACAGAAAAAAAAATAGGTTAGTTTAGCATAACTTCAAATTGTGATTATCAACAAAACAATTTTATGTCCATCTTAACTGTAAGAAACTTGGCTGCTGAAATTCTCTTACAGTTTCACAAAGTATGCTATGGTGCTTTAAAAGATCAGACAAACCACTCCAGGGAGCCCACTCTCAATATAATTTTTTTTAAGCTGACTTAGCCTGCTCATTCTAGAAAGTTTTGATCATTGGACAAATTGAATATTTTTAGTTAGCTCACTTTTACATTATTTATCTAAGAACTGACATTTCTCTGATCTACTTCCATTTTTCCCTTCAATAATAAGACACATACCCCTTTCTATTTCATTTCCCCAGTGTTGTACTAACTCAGAGAAATGCTGAGACCAAGACCAAAATGTCTTAATTTTCCTTTTGCTTCAAAATCTTTTTATAATTCATATCCCTGAGCCATACTTCCTCTAAAATTCTATAGTTTTTAAATTTTTTTGTATTTTACTTGAAACTCACAAAATGTTGTTCAAAACTCACAAAATTTGAACAACACTCAAAATATTTCCTTATATTTATAAGTGGCCACATAAAGTTAAAAAAATACATTAATTTCTATATCAATTATGTAAGGGAGACTCAGAGTGTTACCTCTCAAAGATGAGATGATGCAGAGGCTAGTACTTTTGAATACTAAGATCTTCTAAATCTAGTTTTCATTGTTTATCAAATTACAATTATTTCATTGACATATATATCCTGCAGCTGTCTCAGAGATTAAACCCATTGGTGATTTTTAATATTACTTCAAATAACTAACTCTTTGAACCCATCCACAAAATTATTCTTTGCTCTGGCTGCCTGAAAGATCAATAAGAACAAGAGAAAACTCCTGCAAAATGTTAAGACTAACATTTCTTTCAAGTTACCTCTAGTTTTGGCAAGTGTCATTTCCTTTTTAATTCAACCCACTGGTTCACTGCTAGCGTACACCAAAATTCTTCATGGCCATTATTGGGTAGCTCAAGAAGACATGAACTCCAGCTGTTGTCAAAAGCAACCATTTCCATGGAAACTAAACAAAGACTGGTAAAAAAAAAAAAAAAAATTGAAGAGGATTCTCTGCTGAAAAACCAGAACAGCACTGGACAAAAGTGAATTTTATGTAGAGACTGCTTTCAATTTTCCTCACTCTCAACTCTCTCTGTAGATAAGTTCATATATATTCCTATATATATGTATGTGTATACACACACACAGTTGAGTTGACAGAGGACAAAAGCCTTAGAAGTATAATATTATGGTGTAAGTGTGCCCCACCTAAATTCATATGGTGAAGCTGTAATCCCTCTGCAATGGTGTTTGGAGGTGGGACCTTTCAGAGGTAATCAGGTTATATGAGGCTGTGAGGGTGAAGCTCCTGTAATGGGATTGGTGCCATTATAAGAGGATGATAACAGAGTGCTCCTCTCTCTCTCTCACTACCATGTGAGAATACAGTAAGAAGGTTTCCAGCCTCCAGAACTGTGAAAAATAAATGTCCATTATTTAAGTCACACAATCTATGGTATTTGTTATAGCAGCTCAAGCTGACTAAGACAGATGAGATGTCTTATCAAAATCTTTCCAAACCACTGGTTTACCACTAAAGTTGTGTCTGTGTAAGACACAACTGTCACCCTGTGAGAAATAGTACTAAAAATAAAAATAAAAGTGTTAAAAAAAATTGAGTAAAGAAATCAGTGACAGGATATTTTGAGGGAGATAGATTATACAGTTTAAGGCAGGCTACTCTCAGAAAAATAAAACAGACTCCAAAGCTGCTGCAATGTATTATCAAAATACCAACTGTCAACTCAAAATTATTAAACATGCAAGAAAACCCAAAAGCATGTACACCTTTTCTTTCATTTCTTAAAATCTTCTTTAAACAACAGATGATTGTTTAAAGCAAAACTTATAGCACGACATTGTTGGGTTTTTAACATATTTAGATGAAATATGTAAAATAGTAATACTGCAAAGAAAAAGAACAAAACAGATCTATGTTAAGCATAGTTGATATGATTTACAAGATTTAAGATTGCACTAAACTAAAATGAACCATAAGTAAATTAAAAAACATATATTGTGGTCCTTGGATTAACTACTAAAATTACCTGAAGATACAGTTAAACCTTCAGAGAAAATAAAATGGTACACTAAAAATATTTGTTTAACATAAAGCAGTAAAAGGAACAAAATTAGGAATCAAAAGGATATTAAACGTATAAAACAATAAAAATTGGCAAACCTTATTACAAAAATATAATTATTTTGACTGTAAATGTACTAAGTACTCCAAAGAAAAGGCAGAAATTATGAGATGAACAAAAACTGAATGTAAAACTATAGGCTATTTAACACAGAAGCAACTTAATTTAGGAATCACAAATAAGTTGAAAGTTGAGTCAAAGAAAAGAAATCCAATACAGTTGGTAAATAACCATAAGAACTGGGGTGAATGGATTAATAACAGACAATATAAACTTTAAAACAAAGGACGTTTCTCCATATAAAGAGAGATATTTCATAATGACAGGAAACAGAACCCGAAAATCAGGCACTGAATGTGATAGAATTAAGATGAAACCAGTAAGAACATAAAGAAATTTAAACATCATTAATTAATTTGTTAATTAATTAATTAATTAATTGAACTATATCATACACTCCAAAGAATAATACAGAAAATACATTCTTTTCAAGTGCATTTAGAACATTCTCCAGGAAGAACCATTTGACAAGCTTTCACAAAAACTTTCAGTAAGTCTTTAAAGAATTAAAATTAAACAAAATATTTTCTCTGCACAATAGAATTAAGCTAGAAATCAGCCCAATATGGAAAGCAGAAATGTGAAAATTAAGCAGGAAATTTCTATGTGTCAAAGAAGAAATTATAAGGGGAATTTCAAAATCAGCTTGGAAATAATTAAAATGCAACTCTAAATACGTGGTATAGCTAAGGCAACATTTAAAGGGGAAGTTACAGATTGAAGCTTATAGTAAGAAGGAAAACACTATAGTCAATAAACTATGCTAAATGTAAGAAATTATAAAAAGAATAGTCAAACATAGAAAGTGTAAAGTGATAAATACTATACAAATTCAAGGAAAGAAAACAAAAAAAAATCACAAAACCTGGTATTTTTACAAATAGATAAATAGCTAGTAAAAAAAAAAACTTATCAAATTAATAATCAGAAATAAAAGAAAGAATGTCATTATCGATTCTACATGAACTAAAATAACCATAAGGGACAATTATGAGCTAGCAAAAAATTGTTCTAACATATATCAGTTCAGTTCAGATGCTTAGTCGTGTCCACCTCTTTGCGACTCCATGAACCCCAGCATACCAGGCCTCCCTGTCCGTCACCAACTCCTGGAGTCCACCCAAACTCATGTCCATTGAGTCGGTGATGCCATCCAATCATCTCATCCTTTGTTGTACCCTTCTCCTCCTGCCCTCAATATTTCCCAGCATCAGGGTCTTTCCTAATGAGTCAGCTTTGCGCATCAGGTGGCCAAAGGATTGAAGCTTCAGCTTCAACATTAGTCCTTCCAGTGAACACCCAGGACTGATCTCCTTTAGGATGGACTGGTTGGATCTTCTTGCAGTCCAAGGTACTATCAAGAGTCTTCTCAAACACCACAGTTCAAAAGCATCAGTTCTTCAGCACTCAGCTTTCCTTATAGTCCAACTGTCACATCCATACATGACTACAGGAGAAACCATAGCCTTGACTAGATGGACTTTTGTTGGAAAGTAATGTCTCTGCTTTTTAATATGCTGTCTAGGTTGGTCATAACTTTCCTTCTAAGGAGCAAGCGTCCTTTAATTTCATGGCTGCAATCACCATCTGCAATGATTTTGGAGCCAAAAAACTAAAGCCAGCCATTGTTTCCATTGTTTCCCCATCTATTTGTCATTAATTGATGGGACCAGATGCCATGATCTTAGTTTTCTGAATGTTGAGCTTCCAACTTTTTCACTCTCCTCTTTCACTTTCATCAAGAGGCTCTTAAGTTCTTCTTTACTTTCTGCCATAAGGATGGTGTCATTATTGATATTTCTCCTGGCAATTTGATTCCAGCTTGTGATTCATCCAATCCAGCATTTCTCATGATGTATTTTGCATATAAATTAAATAAGCAGGGTGATAATATATAGCCTTGACATCCTGCTTTTCTTATTTGGAACTAGTCTGTTGTTCCATGTCCAGTTCTAACTGTTGCTTCCTGATCTGCATACAGGTTTCTCAAGAGGCAGGTCAGGTGGTCTGCTATTCCCATCTCTTTCAGAATTTTCTACAGTTTATTGTGATCCACACAGTCAAAGGCTGTGGAATAGTCAATAAAGCAGAAATAGATGTTTTTCGGGAACTCTCTCGCTTTTTTGATGATCCAGCAGATGTTGGCAATTTGATCTCTGGTTCCTCTGCCTTTTCTAAAACCATATATAATAACTTACATGAAATGAATAAATTCTCAGAAAGATACCAAAAACAAAAACTCAAAACTGACTCAAGATATGTGCAATATATATATATATATATTTATCAAGTGGTAAAATTAATTGAATGTTGTATGTGTTACTATAAAGTCAAGGCCTGTCACATGAGACTTCACTGGTGCTATCTGTCTAACACTTAAGGAAGACATAATAATTATCCACACATAGCTGTTTATTTCAGAAAATAGAGAAGTAGAAAAACTGCCCAACTCCTTCTATGGGACAGTATTACTTGGATACCAAAGCCTGATAAAAATATTACAAAAAAAAAAAAAAAACCCTGAAGAACAAATTTCCTCATCAATATGATATAAAAGCGGTAAATAAAATACTTGACAGCTATATTCAACTATATATAAAGGGATTATACATCAGAAATAAGTGAGATATATCCTAGAAATGGGATTTAGACTAACTTTGATAAATAAGTGAATATAATGCTTCATATTAAAGGATAAAGACAGAAATCATATGATAATCCTGACAGGGGCAGAATAAGAATTTTACAAAAACTAACATCGATTCATGATAAAAGCTCTTAACGCTAAGTAATGAAAGCATACTTTCTCTGCCAGATGAATCTCAGTAAAAGAACAAAAAACTAATACTTTAGGTAGTGGTAAAATATAACATTTTAGTATTGGAATAAGGCAGAGATATATATTTTATATATATAAAAGTTTTAAAACTTTTATATGTTTTATATAAAAGTTTTAAAACTTTTATCAAAATTATCAACCACAGTTTAGTAAAATAAGAAAAAAAATTAAAGGAACAAAAATTGGAAAGAATTAAAGCAATCATTACTAGGAGATAACAAGATCTTAGAAGTGGATAATCCTAAGGTATCCACAAACACACAAAAAAGAGCTATTATAACTATAAAGCAAAGTTAGCCATATATTTAGAAACAGAGGCAAAAAACTTTGGAAATTAAACATCTGTACACTAAAATAAGTAATTCAAAAATGAAATCTTTAAAAATAATTTTCATGTACAGTAGTACAAAAAAGAAAAAATATTTAGGAATATGTTTTTTGAAATAAGTGTAAGACATATACACTTATAAAAATAAAATATTGTTAGGTAAAATAAAGAAGACCTCAGTAGAAAGATATGCTATTTAATAATTTGGGGGTCTAAATACTGCTAAAATGATAATTTTCTCTAAATTAACTTAAAGATTCAAGGTAATATCTATCAGATGTCTAGCAGTTTTTTAATAGATGTTAAAATGATTCCCTAAGATTTATGTGGAAATACAAAGAATTTGTAGTAAACAAACAAAAACAATTATAAAGAAGAACAAAGCAAGATGATTAAAATTACTTGACTTCAAACATTTAAAATCTAAATAAAAATCAGTACAGTATAGTATTACTGTAAGCATAGACATATAAATCAACATAACAAAATATAAATTTCAGAAACAGACCTCACTTATGGTCAACTGTTTTTTCACAGAGGAATAATGATAATTCAACCAGGAAAGGATAGCCTTTCCACAAATGAATGGAAGCAATTAGATATCTATAGGCAAAAATATTCAGACTTCCCTTACTATAAACATCAATTAACTAAAAATGAGACAAATCTAAATATTGTTGTTAAAGTTGAAAAACATGTAGAAGAAAATGTAGGAGAAAACCTATGTGAGAATATGTCTCTCTATATTTTTTAATATGAACCCAAAACATGATAAACAAAAGAAATACTTGAAAAATGACACTTCATCTAAGCTAAAAATTTCTGTCCTTCAAAGACATTGTTATGAAAATAAAAAGAGAAGCTCCAGTTTAGGGGAATGTAAGAAAAGGGAGGCAAGGGGAAGAAAAAGAAGGGAAGATACAGATATATAGATTTTTATACAGACTACACAAAAATTTTTTACAATTGGAAAAGTAGTTGACATCTTAATAAAGTGGATATTAGCCATTAAATGTGTAAATGAGTTTGTATATTGATACTTTACATGGATAGAAAATAAACACATGAAAACATGTTTAATACCACTAGTTATTAGGTTATGCAGATTAGAACTACAATGAAATAACAGTACACAATGCCTAAAATAGATAGTACAAAACTTATTGACAGTATGGTGTACTGGTAAGGATCTGGAACAAGTGTAATCTTCATACATATCTGGTAAAATTTACAGTAGTAAGGCCATTTTGTAAAACACTTGGAATATTTTGAGTTAAACATAATATACTCCAACAGTTTTACTCCCAAATATTTGCCCAACACAAAAGAATTCATATATCCACAAAACCTTGTACACAATGTTCACAGAAACAGTGTCTAGATTGGCCCTAAAATAGAAATGACCCAGAGATTCACCCAATGCCAAACAGATAAACTATGACTTGGAGTATGACAAACTGTGGACTACTAATTAGCATAAAGGCCAAAGCACTGATAGATGCACCAGTAAGAATGACTTACAAAAATCATGTTAACTGAAAAAAACAAGAGGCAACTATATATTGCGTGATTCCATTTATATGAAATTTCTAGAAAAAATAATAGCCTATTAGTGCTTTTACTTGGAGCTGGTCATAGGAGCAGAGATTCAGAGGGGTGATTTAACTATTGAGAAACTTGGTTGTAATTGCATAACACATGGATTTACTGAAACTCATTGGATTGTAAACTTAAAATTGCTTATTTCTTTTAGTTGAATGTAAATTACTCTTCATTCACCTTCTAAAAAAAAAGTTGAGGGGATGTAAAAGAGTTGTTGTTAGGTTATTTACATTAACTATTTGAAACAATCATTTAATTTTACCAATCTTTCATATAAGAGGAAATAAACTAGTAAAAATCGTAATAATTAGATGGGTTAATTTAGAGTCTCTCTTACCTCATATGTGCACTTATGTTGACTGAAAAGATCAACTCGATTAACTAAAATTACTTTGCATATTAAAATAGATTCAGAAACTTAGTCATTAATGCTTGCAAGTTGATTTCTTTCTAAGGTTTTTTTTTTTTTATTACAGCTGCATTTCAAACTAAAAATAGAGACTAAACTGAATTATTTTCTCTAACACCTTCTTGGTTATTGCATCTGCCTCCAGTAAAAAATAATAATAATAATAATATGAATCTTATACCAAATAACAAAACATTATGGAGTGCCTGAAGGAAAAAGAGACACTTTCCTAGAATCTACATCTTTTTTTACATGAAGACTTAAAACATTGTTTGTGGAAACAGAATTAAATCAAAAGCTGAATCTCCCAAAATGGAAGTTCTTTTTAATAAGAAAAAGAATGACTACTAAATAAAAACTCTCAAGATCGCTTCTTTATCCTCATTTCCGAAACACAAATTTAAGGTGCATGTCCATGCACTATAAGTATATCAATTCTTGGTAAGTTTATATACAAAAAGTCAATGTGTTTACATCCAGCTTAATAGCGTTTTGTTTACCAAAGTTAAATCATTTATGTTTCAGTATCTGGAAACTATTGTGCCATTTGAAGGCGCGTTTTAAGTCCTTGCTCTCTAGAAAGGAGACCAAGTCACCTTAATATACAAAGTAAGTATTTCTTTGAGGCCTATATTTAATAAATAATATAATAACCACAAACTATATCTACAATAACAAAAATGCGTATTTAGTATTTATGAGATAAGTCCTATACATGTTATCATACTTAATTCTTACATCAGTTCTGGGAGGCAAGTGATAGGAAAGCCACAGTGAGTCTTCCTAGTGGAATCAAAGAATTATTTCAAGATGGGAGGTAACAGAAAATAAATGAAGAGTATTTTCTTTTGGCAAATAGTTAACAAAAGAAAAATAAATTATCTGGATTATTTCTCTCCATTTATGGCAAACGACTCTGATGTTTGCACCCTAAATTAAGCACTGCATATTCATATCATTCCATTTATATGAAATTTCTAGAAAAAGTAACAACAGATCAGTGCTTTTATTTGGAGCTGGAAATGGATATTGACTATAAAGTGGTTGGAGGGCATTTTTTTGAGGGTGATTTAACTATTCAGAAACTTGTTTGTAATTATAGTTGCACAGCCTTCTGAGTTTACTGAAACACAATGGATTATAAACCTAAAATTGGATATATATATATATATATATATATATATATATATATATATATACACACATTTATGGCAGGAGGGCAAAAATAAAAACCTGCCAAATGTGAACTGGATCAAAATAAAAGATCATGTCCCTGTCCCAACTCAGAGCCCACTTGAAAGATGTGGACCCTCTCAGCATATGTAGAAAACATACTGGTTGGTGAGCACATCCCACAGTCTGACAGCATGTAACTCACCCAGTATTGATCCTTGCCAAGAAACATTACCCTTCTCCACACTCCCACAATCCCACCCACAGCCTTACTCAAATTTTAGAGGCAGAGCTGCTCTAAACAAAACTGGTATTCACTGCAAGAGACAAGAGATGCTTACTTTGATTGTGTGTATGTATGTATTTATGTGTGTGTGTGTTTGGGTTCAGTCATGTCCAACTCTCTGCAACCTGGTGGGCTATAGCCTGCCAGGCTCCTCTGCCCATGGAATATTCCAGGCAAGAATACTGCAGAGGGTTTTCATTTCTTTCTCCAGGGGATTTTCCTGATCCAGGGACTGAACCTGCATCTCTTGTGTCTCCTTCATTGGCAGGTGGATTTTTACCACTACACCACCTGGGAAGCAATTACTTTGGCTATGGAAATACAATATAAGTACAGGTGACATTTATCTGAGGTTTTCAGAAAGAAACACTAACAGAAAAGCAAAGATAGATTGTATATAAAAGAATCCAACTGCTGAAGAAGGGCACCAATAGTATGTGAAGACAATTATTGAAGCACAAATAAGACATCGAAGAACATATGAAACAATATATAATACACATCTATAGAGATTACATTTCTCCCAAAACGCTGTTGTACAAAAACAAAATAGTCAATGGATAGCCAACAAAAGCCTGTTGTATAGCACATGGAACTCTGCTCAATGTTATGTGACAGCCTGGATGGGAGAGGGATTTGGGGGAGAATGGATACATGTATATGTATGGCTACATCCCTTTGCTGTTCACCTGAAGGTTTCACAACATTGTTAATTGGCTATATCTCAATACAATATATTTTGGTGTTAAAAAAAGACTTAATTTGTTTTAAACTTAATTTTTCAAAAACAGTTCAAAAAACAAAATAATCAGAGGTGATATAACGAAAAACATGCCTCTAAGACTGAATTATTGAGCATAAGGATCTGACTGTTGAATCTTCCCATTTCAGTCACTCAGTCATGCCAAACTCTTTGCAACCCCATGGACAGCAGCATGCCAGGCCTCCCTGTCCATCACAAACTCCTGGAGTTTATTCAAACTCACGTCTACTGAATCTGTGATGCCATCCAACCATCTCATCCTCTGTCATCCCCTTCTCCTCCTGCCTTCAATCTTTCCCAGTATCAGGGTCTTTTCAAATGAGCTGGCTCTTCACATCAGGTGGCCAAAGTATCAGAGTTTCAGTTTCAACATCAATCCTTCCAATGAACACCCAGCACTAATCTCCTTTAGGATGGACTGGTTGGATCTCCTTGCAGTCCAAGGGACTATCAAAGTCTTCCCCAACACCACAGTTCAAAAACATCAATTCTTCAGTGCTCAGCTTTCTTTATAGTCCAACTCTCACATCCATACATGACTACTGGAAAAACCATAGCCTTGACTAGATGGACCTTTGTTGGCAAAGTAATGTCTTTGCTTTTTTAATATGCTGTCTAGGTTGGTCATTAGCTTTTATTCCAAGAAGTAAGTGTCTTTTAATTTCATTGTTGCAGTCACCATCTGCAGTGATTTTGGAGCCCAAAAAAATAAAGTCAGCCACTGTTTCCCTATCCATTTGCCATGAAGAGATAGGGTCAGATGCCATGATCTTAGTTTTCTGAATGTTGAGCTTTAAGCCAACGTTTTCACTTTCCTCTTTCACTTTCATCAAGAGGCTCTCTAGTTCTTCTTCACTTTCCACCATAAGAGTGGTATCATCTGGATATCTGAGGTTATTGATATTTCTCCTGGCAATCTTGCTTCCAGCTTGTGCTTCATCCAACCCAGTGTTTCTGCATAGAAGTTAAATAAGCAGGGTGACAACATACAGCCTTCATGTACTCTTTTTCTGTTTGGAACTTGTCTGTCGTTCCTTGTCCAGTTTTAGCTGTTGCTTCCTGATCTGCATACAGATTTCTCAAGAGGCAGGTCAGGTGGTCTGGTATTCCCATCTCTTTCAGAATTTTCCACAGTTTATTGTGATCCACACATTCAAAGGCTTTGGCATAATCAATAAAGCAGAAATAGATTACACTTAAACAAATTCATAGAAAAAGAGGTCATATTTGTGGTGACCAGAGTCATGTAAGAAAGTAATCAAAAGGTATGATTTCAGGTATAAGATAAATAAGAAATATAATGTACAACTTGGGCTTCCCATGTGGCACAGTGGTAAAGAATCTGCCTGTGAATATAGGAGATGCAATAGACGAGGGTTCAATCCCTGGGTTGAGAAGATCCCCTGAGTAGGAAATGGCAACCCATTCCAGTATTCTTACCTAGAAAATCCCATGGACAGAGAAGCCAGGCTGGCTATAGGCCACTGGGCTACAAAGAATTGGACACAACTGAGCAACTGAACACACACGATGTACAACATATTTAATATAACTAACACTGCTCTATTTTACAAATGAAAGTTGTTAAGAGAGTAAATTCTAAAAGTTCTCATCATGAAGAAAACTTTATTTTCTTTTGTATGTATATGAGATGACATGTTTACTAAATTTATCGTTATAATCATTTCATGATATATGTAAATCAATTCCTTATGCTGTACACACAAATTTATACAGTGCTGCATGTTAACTATATCTAAATAAAACAGTATGAAAAATAAAGAATCCCCTAACATAATTTTTCTTAATGTGTGGCTGAGGCTTTCTGTGCCATGATGTAAAACCTTCATTTTCTACTCCCTAAAGAGTTGCTCCTGAATCTCTGCCACTTCAGTAAGTGTCATGGGTACTGGAGAGCTTGAAAGGTCAAAATATCTAAATCTACATAATTGTTAAGGTTGGTGACTATTTTAGGCTGACTGATAGTTAGGTGCCTCTTGTTAATTGGTTCAATGATCATTGAGAGTAGTTGAGGAAAAACTGGGTTCTCTAAAGATAAAATAGTAATAAAATGTTTATGCTTAAAATACTGTATATTTAGCATGAATTTGCCATCTGAAGCTTAAAGAACTACATAATTTCTTCAGAAGCATACTGGAACATCATCTTTCACATCAAAGGACTGTGCCAGCTTCCGTTCCCACCAAAACGGAACTTCAATTGCTCACCAAACTTTGTATTGTCTGTTAGCTAAATATTGTCTTAAAAATATGGACATTCTACTAGTTCTTTGTCATATTTTAGTATGATATTAATTTGAATTTTACAAGTGAATAATGATGAACATCTTTTCATGTACTTATATGCCTTTAGAATGTACTCGTTGGTCACTCATCTGTGTGAAACTTTTGCTTATTTTTAATTAGTATTAGTTTGTTTGCTGTTTATTGAATTTTGAGAATTCTTTATATATTACTGATACAAGTCCTTTACAGAAATAGGATTTAAAATATTTCTTTCAATCTGTGGCTTTATATTTCTTTCTCCTAACGTAACTTTTGAAGAGTTTTGATGAAGTTACAATTTATAATATAATCAATCATGTGTAGGTGTTGAACATAAGAAATCCTTATCATGTCTAAGGTTTAGGTATTACATTTTGTTGCATAATATGTTTTTTAAAGTTTGCACTAATGCAGTGTAAAACATTAATATTTTGATAAAATTTAACCTTTCCCCAGTGAGTAACATTATTTTATATACTGTCAGCTGCAACATTTGGACTGACAGTGATAGTCAGTTTTAGGAAACTCTTAAATGATTGATGACTGTTCAGGTGCAGAATATAGCTGCACTTTACAGCTTGCACTAGTATATTACAAAGTATTCTTCAGAGTCAAAAACTAAGATTACCTTCTTATTTTTATTTTAAAGTGCTACCACTGTAATGATAATGTAATGTAATGATAATGTAAATGGTTAAACATTTAGCTAATTTTAAGTGTAAAACATAAGAAGTATTAACTATGAAACTGAGAAATGAAATAGGAAAAAATTAAGATTGATGCTTCTGAGAGGCAAATTTAGTACACAGTAATAACTGTGGCATCCAAAAATCTTTTCCAATATCTCCAACTATGATGCATTCTCAAATAGATTTAATAGTAGTAATTTGAAAAAACTTTACTGGAAATAGGAGAAATAATCCTTACAAAACAATATTCCCACCTCTGCAATTTGTCAGTTGGATTAGTATATTGTTTCATAAAACAAGCAAACCTTTGTCAAATTTTAACTTTGCTAAAAACTTAAATTACATATGTAATTTATATTTTTGCATTATGACAAAATATTTCTAATTATTCTTTTTGTGTCAAAACTAATAATAAAAGCTAGTGAAGAAAAAGTGTTTTAATGGATGCTTTATTTCTCAGATTTGCAAGCATAAGTCAGAGATGAAATATCTGAAGAAAAACTTCCCCAATTCTTTGTAACTTATTTATTTTCTAATCAACTTTGTGCAACATGGAAGAAATAACAATTGTGTACCATTTGCTTGACTGTTACAAGTTTAGACATTTTTTAATATCAGAAGCATATGCCTAAAGGGGGATGATAAAGAATATTGTCTGATTTTTCTGATGATTTTTTTCCCTCTGAAATCACTACTTTCCAGATTTTTATACATTTTACATGTTTAATACGTTTTTATTCAAAACTCCTCTGATGTGAAACTAATTTAATTTTTATAAAAAGATGAATTGTTGTATAACTTGGATATAAGGTTTATGGCTTATTGTCTTAAATGTTTATGATATTTTCCATTGAAATTAAAAATTTCAACATTTCATTTGTTTTACCACAATTTGTACACACATACACACACTCACTTCTTCACTTGGCATCATATCCAAATGTTAAGTAAAACAACTGAGTCAACATATGAAATCCAAAACTCTCCTCCTTCCCCTTGGCTAGTAGTTTTACTTATTTATGTAGACATTTGAGCTTCTTTATACTAAATCCATGACTTAGGTACACTATCCCACATAGTCAATGACAACACCATATTGACTCCCCCACAGAGCAGATGGCTTTAAAACTTCTAGCACTATTGATTTTATCCCACAAACAAGGGACTGGAATCAACATAACAGGCTTTCTTTTCTTTTTTTTCCTAAAACTACCACTAAAATAATTTTTTCCTGCTCCTCATGGTTGATTGAAAGAGAGAAAAAAGAGATGCCAGAATTGATACACTAATGGATTAACTTCCAAAGAAGGAAATCAGATGTGGGAGAGAAGGCTCCTAGACTTCCCACATTAACAATGGGAAATATAAACAAGCAGAAAATATTTGACATTAGGATGTTATTCAGAAAATAGTTAAGCTGCAGTCAATAAGTGGAGGTCAATAATAAGAACCCTGCCTTTTGAATACATGTTTCATGGATAAGATATATATGTGTGCAGAAGTTTTTTCATTAGTCATTGAGATATTGCAAATTAAAAAGGCAGGCTAGAGGGAGGTGAGGCATTCATTGAAAACAAAATTTAAGGGAGTGATTAAAAAAAACCACAGTAATTAAGGTAAATGATATTTTGATGAGATATTTCAAAAATTACAATAATAATAATAATAATAACATATCAAAAGTTTGAATAAAAGATAAGAGCTGCTGTCTGGGTCACAGTGAAGTATCTATTGGAATGTATAAAAATTTAGAAGACTAGCAACACCAAATGTTTTCAATAGTATAAAGCAATTAGAACTTTCACAAGTTGTTGGTGACAATATTAAAATTTATAACCATTTTGGAAGACTTAAACAGTTTTTAATTAAGTTAAACATACACTTAAACTATGACCAAGCAATCCCAGACTCATCCTGGTGTATACAAAAAACAAAAATGAAACATATTTTTACTACAAGAATTACTGATGCTCATAGCAGCTATATTAATAGCCAGGATGACTTGTCTGGTGGCAGTGGTTCTGCCTTGCAATACAGGGATACTGGTTCAATCCCTGGTCCAGGAAGATCCCATAAGTCATGGAGCAGTTAAGCCTATATGCCTCAACTACTGAGCCTGCACTCTGGAGCCCTTGAGTGGCAACTCCTGAGCCTATGTGCCACAAATATTGAAGCCCACCTTAAAGCCCATGCTCCACGACAAGAGAAGCCACTGCAATGAGAAGCCCAGCACTGCAAAAAACAGTAGCCCTGACTCACCACAACTAGAGATAATCCCTGTGTGCAGCAGCAAAGACCTGGAACAGCCAAGAATAAATAAATGAATAGTAAGAACTTACTCAGTGATAAATGCAAAGAAATATAGAAAATAACAGAATGGGAAAGACTAGAGATCTCTTTAAAACATTAGAGATACCAAGGGAACATTTCATGCAAAGATGGGCACATAAAGGACAGAAATGGTATGACCTAACAGAAGAGAGGATATTAAGAGAGGTAGCAAGAATACACAGAAGAATGATGGAAAAAGATCTTCACAACCTAGATAACCACAATGATGTGATCACTCATGTGACATCCTGGTATGTGAAGTCAAGTGGACCTTATGAAGCATCACTACAAACAAAGCTAGTAGAGGTGATGGAATTCCAGTTGAGCTATTTCAAATCCTAAATGATGATGCTGTGAAAGTGCTGCACTCAACATATCAGCAAATTTGAAAAACTCAACAGTGGCCACAAGACTGGAAAAGGTCAGTTTTCATTCCCATCCTAAAGAAATGTAATACCAAAGAATGCTAAAACAACCACACAATTGCACTCATCACACACGCTAGCAAAGTAATGCTCAAAATTCTCTAAGTCAGGCTTCAACAGTATGTGAACCATGAACTTCCAGATGTTCAAGCTGGATTTAGAAAAAGCAGAGGAACCAGAGATCAAATTGCCAACATCCGTTGGATCATCAAAAAAGCAAGTTTCAGAAAAAAAAAATCTACTTCTGCTTTATTAACCACGCTAAAGACTTTGATTGTGTGGATCACAACAAACTGTAGAAAATTCTTGAAGAGATGGGAATACAAGGCCACCTTACCTGTTTTCTGAGAAATTTGTATTCAGGTCAAGAAGCAACAATTAGAACTGGACATGGGAAAACAGGCTGGTTCCAAATAGGAAAAGGAGTACATCAGGTTGTTTATTGTCACCCTGTGATTGTGTGGTTCACAACAAATTGTAGAAAATTTTTAAAGAGATGGGAATACCAGGACATCTTGCCTGCTTCCTGAAAAATTTGTATGCAGGTCAAGAAGCAACAGTTAGAACTGGACATGGGAAAACATACTGGTTCCAAATAGGGAAAGGAATACATCAAGACTGTATATTGTCACCTTGCTTATTTAATTTCTATGCAGAGTACATTGTGAGAAATGCCGGACTGGATGAAGCACAAGCTGGAATCAAGATTTCTAGGAGAAATATCAATAAACTCAGATATGCAGATGACACCACCCTTAGGGTGGAAAGCAAAGAATTAAAGAGCCTCTTGATGAAAGTAAAAAAGGAGAGTGAAAAAGTTGGCTTAAAACTCAACATTCAGAAAACTAAGATCATGGCATCCAGTCCCATCACTTCATGACAAATAGATGGGGAAACAATGGAAACAGTGACAGACTTTTTCAGGCTCCAAAATCACTGCAGATGGTGACTGCAGCCATGAAATTAAAAGATGCTTGCCCCTTGGAAGAAAAGTTATTACCAACCTAGACAGTATATTAAAAAGCAGAGACATTACTTTGCCAACAAAGGTCCATCTAGTCAAAGCTTTGGTTTTTCCAGTAGTCATGTATGGATGTGAGTTGAATTGTAAAGAAAGCTGAGCACCAGAAAATTGATGTTTTTGAACTGTGTTGCTGGAGAAGACTCTTGATAGTCCCTGTGACTGCAAGAAGATCGAACCAGTCCATCCTAAAGGAGATCAGTCCTGGGTGTTCACTGGAAGGACCGATGTTGAAGCTGAAACTCCAATACTTTGGCCACTGATTCAAAGAACTGAAAGATCCTGATTTGGGGAATGATTGAAGGCAGGAGGAGGAGAAGGGAGCGACAGAGGATGAGATGGTTGGATGGCATCACCAACTCAATGGACATGAGTTTGAGTAAGGTCTGGGAGTTGGTGATGGACAGGTAGGCCTGGAATACTGCAGTCCATGGGGTCATAAAGAGTCGGACATGACTGTGTGACTGAACTGAACTGCACTGAAGAAATAGCTAAAGACTGAAAATAACTTGAATAGCAGAAGAAAGGATAAAAATTATGCCACATTCATACCATGTATTCGTCACAGAAACCATGCAGAAATAAAAGGAATAAAAGATTAGATATTGTATTATTCTATTGATACAAAGCTCAAGAACAGGCAAGATGATTGTGTGAGAAATTAAACTTAAAAATAAGTAATCATATGACTGTGTCATGATGGATTTTTTTTTTTTTTGCTTTAGGTACTTGCATCTGCCAAACACATTCAAATCCACAATTAAGATCAATAAGCTAATTTACATGAAATGTACTTTCATTTCAAAAGGGGAAAAAATGAAAGGGAGACTAGGGCAGTGTTTCTCAATATTTTCCCATTATCCCCTCCTTAAGTAGCTTTTTTGAATAATTTTTCCCTAATCATACCTCTATATATGAAGTTTTAATACCATAAATACATCTATTTGTATATTTTTCATATAGTTATACTTCATATATAATATGATAAAGTTTTTTGTTCTCTCCCTGAGAACTCATATTCACTTACTCAGGGAAGTTACTCCTCCTGAGTATGCATGGGCTAGATTTAAGTGGGTTACACAGTAGGTTTTCAGAATCATCAAAATGAAATTTAAAAATTAATCACAACTCCTCTACTCTAGGTATCCAAATGAGAAATTGGCCCAATATCTAAAGTAAGGAGTGGGGAATATAATTAATTTTCTTGAAATGATAGGTAAGAAAACTGATATTTAAACTTTTAGGATAAATATTAAATATAAAATAAGGCATAACATTTGTATAGACAAAAATAATTGGTTTTATTCATTAACAGCCATCTGTATTAAACATTTTGAATACTTTTAAACTGATAGTTTATTCTGAAGCAGAAATAATGCCTCAAGCATTATAAATAAAATTTTATAATCTTGAAATATAGAAAACTGTTTCATTAATTGACATCAATTTATATACCCTTATTTTTTTCTCTCTTTCTCTATTACTTGAAAAAAAAATTAAATGAAAAAGCTCTTTCTACTATTTCATTGCTTAGAGCTGGATATTTATTACAACAATATAAATGACATTTTCCTTTTAGCATTTGTTTACAATAAATACCTGTAGCAACTCAGTGGTCATCAGAGTTATAACTGAATATTCATTCCATATATCTCCTTTATTATTTAAATTTTACATAATTGGCAAGCTATACTTCAAAGCTGTAAGCTTTATTATGCTGGTATATCAGGCAAATGAGTGTTTGATGGGGTGTGCTAATGTGAGCTAAAAATAAAATCCCATCTGTTCACGTTTCAAACCACACTGCATCAATACCCTGCATATTGGGTACTACATAATTTGATGAAACACAAATAAAAATTTGCTTATTTTTAATCTTTGTATAACAGTAAAATCCTGCTAGTTTTAAGAGGAAACAATTCATGTATGAGTTTCTGGAAAGCAACATATTGGTGTATTTATCAAGATAAGATGAACATAAATAAAGGTAAACAATCAAATGTCGTTTTAAATCCAAGAAAAATAAAATACTTTAGAATGTATACCATAAAAGTTAGATCATTCTATCAAGTGCTTGAATAACATATTTTAAGTATACACTCAAATATTTTTTACATATAGAATGATTTGTCAACTAGAAAATGCATATCCTTGTTCTGAATTATTATGCTTCTTGGCTAAATAAACACTATTTCTTCATTTATTTCACTTTTACAATCAGTCTTCATATCCTCTTAGGCATCAAACCTGATCCTAAAATTTTTCTATGCCATAAGTGTTCTGGTTGGACTCTACTGAGTAAACTGCCATGTGATAAACAGAAAAAAAATATTCTTACAAATCCATTGTGTTGTTTGATGTATTTCCACAATGCACATTTACTAAAAGAATTAACACTTAATATTTAATATTTATTATGTATATATTATTACCTTATGATCAGGTGACACATTTAAACTGAAATATATATATACATATATATATATATATATATGTATATATATATCCTTTCACCTAGTTATCATAACTGGTTTTGGTAGCTTACATTGAGCTACCATGAACACAAGTATTATTTAAAGTATTCTATTGTGAGATATAACACCACTCAGTGTGTGCATAGTATGGTAATTCTACTTTATACCCAATATACTACTTAATAGAAATTTATGTACATATTTTTATCTTGAGATATAACATTATCTTTTGCACTGATCATTGTATTTCTATCAAGGATAGACATAAATATATTCTCCAGATTCGTTCCCTTCCATTTTTCCTGTTAAATCACACACATATTTTAGTCAAAGCCAACACAATCTGAGATGAAATTTCATAAACATTGTTGGAAATACTCTGTTAATAGAAAGATGCTGAATCATCATCTTCTTTCAGCTTATGTTTCTGTCTGTGATTTCCTGATATCTCCACCACATTGCTTTGACTATGTAACTTGGTTTCTATTTTCCTACCCAAGCCACTTCTCTGAGGGGGTCGATTTGACTGTTACATTTAGTTTGACAAAGTATGCATCTAATTTATTACCCAAACAAGGACATTTCAAAGAGTGAAATGGAACCCTAGTATGAAAGAAACTGGAAAAAGAAGCATAAATCAGGTCTGTACTGGGAAAACTTGGATGAGTGGTCAAATTAAGGTCTGACTGTATTAGGATCATATTAGGAGAGTTAGAAGCTTACATGGACCAACTGACTGGTTCAAAATTGGGAAAGGAGTATGAAAAGGTTGTAAATTGACACCCTGCTTATTTAAATTATATGCAGAATACATCATGCAAAATGTTAGGCTGGATGAATCACAAGATTTAATTAAGATTGCTAGGAGAAATATCAACAATCGCAGATATGCAGTTGATACCACTGTAATGGCAGAAAGTGAAGAGGAACTAAAGAGCCTCTTGATGATGGTGAAAGAGGAGAGTGAAAAAGTTGGCTTAAAACTCAACATTCAGAAAACTAAGATCATGGTATCCAATCCCAACACTTTATGGCAAATAGAAGGGGAAAGAGTGGAAGCAGTGACAGATTTTCTTTTCTTGGACTCCAAAATCACTGCAGATGGTGATTGCAGCCTTGAAATTAGAATATGCTTATTTCTTGGAAGGAAAGCTATGACAAACCTAGATGCCATATTAAAATCAAAGACATTACTTTGCCACCAAAATCCATATAGTCAAAGCTATGTTTTTTCCAGTAGTCATGTACAGATGTTAGAGTTGGACCATAAAAAAGGGTGAGCACTGAAGAACTGATCCTTTCAAATTTCAGTGCTGGAGAAGACTCTTAAGAGTCCCTTCAACAGCAAGATCAAACCAGTCAGTCCTAAAGGAAATCAACCCTGAATATTCATTGGAAAGACTGATGCAGAAGTTCCAATATTTTGGCTACCTCATGAAAAGGACAGACTCATTGGAAAAAACTCTGATGCTGGGAAAGATTGAAGGCAAAAGGAGAAGAGGATGACATAGAATGAGATGGTTAGATAGGATCACCGACTCAATGGACATGAACTTGAGCAAACTCTGGCAGATAGTGGAGGACAGGGAAGCCTGGCATGCTTCAGTCTATGGGGTCACAAAGTATTGAACAAAGAATGAACCACAAAATATTAAGACATGATTTCTACAATCTGCCCTTCATCTATATACATGTATGCCATTTGAAACCCAATACTTCTCACTTGACCCAACAATGGACTGAATAGTCCATATTTCATTTTATGTGCCCACTAGAAGGGATGGATATGATGTTTCTCAAATTATCATTCTTCAAGTCAATTTCCCCTCTAAATAGTTCATATTGCCTTCTCTGATTTAGCTGCTCTTGCAAGCTCTCAGCTATGTTCAAAATTCTAGGATTTATCTCTTCACCTTTGGAAGTTTTGAGAAAACAGTAGATAAATTTCTATACATTCTCTACTTTAATGAGATTCTCAGTGTGTAATGGAAAAGAAAGTTTTCTCTTTTTCTCCTAGGAAAGTTTTATAATTTTGTATCAAATAAAATGTATCTGCATATCATAATCAACATCATTAATTGAAAAACCTTATCTATTTTAATGAGTATCATTGGATACATATTTTAAAACTTTTTAAGTAAAATATAATCAAATTTTAAACAAACTAAAGGGAATTTATATATACTTGAATTAAAACTTTTTTCTGTGAAATTTTTGGCAAGAGTGGATTATTGCTGTATTTGTTGTTCTTGTTTAGTCTGACTCTTTTGCTTCCCCATGGACTGTGCCCCACCTTATTCCTCTGTCCATGGAGTTTTCCAAACAAGAATACTGGAGTGGGTTGCCATTTCCTTCTCTAGGGAATCTTTTCAACCCAGGGATCAAACCCACATCTTCTGCATTGGCAGGCAGATTCTTTACCACTGAGCCACTAGGAAGGACCAAGAGTAGATTAGCATCTAGAAATAGGATTCTTAATACTTCAGGTACTACAAGCAACAATATTTCAAGGCAGTGAATCTTGAAATTAAAACCATAAAAGTAAATACTTTCTGTCTAATGTTTTACAAAAAAATCAAATGGATCTTTGTAATCAAAGAAAGAGGGTATTTAGACTAATATTTCTGACTGGTTGGACTATGAAGTGAAGTTGCTCAGTCGTGTCCAACTCTTTTCGACCCCACGGACTGTAGCCTATGAGGCTCCTCCATCCATTGGATTTTCCAGGCAAGAATACTGGAGTGGGTTGCCATTTCCTTCTCCAGGTGATCTACCCAACCCAAGGATTGAACCTGAGTCTCCCGCATTGCAGGCAGATGCTTTACCATCTGAGTTACCAAGGAAGCTACCAAGGAAATTGGACTATACTATTACATAATTATAACACTCAAGATATAGTCAAATTAACAATATTTTAGTGGATAATCTGCAGATATTTCTTAGTATGAGAACTAAATTGAGCGATGTGAAGGTAAAGGAATGGAAAGAATATCTTAAGAAGACTGTAACATAATTTAGCCTTCGATGTACAAGTTAGTGGTTTTTAAAGTATAAACACAGTACTTAAACTTTTTTTTAATATATAATACTTATTACCTTTGAAGTGGATATATATTACATATTTACAGGGTGTGTGTAAGACTTCTAAACACAAAGGTCGTTTTAAACATAGTTGTCCTATTTTTTTCTTGAGATATCTAAGCACTCATCAGAGCCACACACTAGGTATTTAATAAATGATGCTTACTGCCAGACCAAATGCCGACTGTCAGTCCATCTTGTGATAGTATCTATCAAAGTAAGAGGGTTGGATAATCTGTACTTTGTTTTCCTTTATCTAAAAACTCAGAAGCTTTTCACAAAAGTAAAATAATTTTAGTAGAATATGAAATTGTTTGAGATGATGTTCCTTTAAATGAACCTACTACCTTATCACCATTTCATTGTGCTCAGCCTTTCTTATATCATACTTAGTGCATCTTCTTTCCTTAAGTATCAGTATCAGATCAGTTGCTCAGTCATGTCCCACTTTTTGCGGCCCTATGAACTGCAGCACGGCAGGCCTCCCTGTCCATCACCAACTCCCGGAGTCCACCCAAACCTGTGTCCATCAAGTCGGTGACGGCATCCGGCCATCTCATCCTCTGTCTTCCCCTTCTCTTCCTGCCATCAATCCTTCCCAGCATCAGGGTCTTTACCAATGAGTCAACTCTTCACATGAGGTGGCCAAAGTATTGGAGTTTCAGCTTCAACATCAGTCCTTCCAGTGAACACCCAGGACTGATCTCCTTTAGGATGGACTGGTTGGATCTCCTTGCAGTGCAAGGGACTCTCAAGAATCTTCTCCAACACCACAGTTCAAAAGCATCAATTCCTCAGTGCGCAGCCTTTTTCACTGTCCAACTCTCACATCCATATATGACTACTGGAAAAACCATAGCATTGATTAGACGGACCTTTGTTGGCAAAGTAATATATCTGCTTTTCAATATGGTATCCAGATTGGCCATAACTTTCCTTTCAAGGAGTAGATGTCTTTTGATTTCATGGCTGCAATCACCATCTGCAGTGATTTTGGAGTCCCCAAAAATAAAGTCTGACACTTTTGCCACTGTTTCCCCATCTATTTACCATGAAGTGATGAGACCAGATGCCATAATCTTAGTTTTCTTAATGTTGAGCCTTAAGCCAACTTTTTCACTCTCCTCTTTTACTTTCAGCAAGAGGCTTTTTAGTTCCACTTCACTTTCTGCCATAAGGGTGGTGTCGTCTGCATATTTGAGGTTATTGATATTTCTCCCAGCAATCATGATTCTGGCTTGTGCTTCTTCCAGCCCAGCATTTCTCAGGATGTACTCTGCATATAAGTTAAATAAGCAGGGTGACAATATACAGCCTTGACGTACTCCTTTTCCTATTTGGAACCAGTCTGTTGTTCCATGTCCAGTTCTTACTATTGCATCCTGACTTGTATACAGATTTTTCAAGAGGCAGGTCAGGTGGTCTGGTATTCCCATCTCTTTCAGAATTTTCCACAGTTTATTGTGATCCACACAGTCAAAGGCTTTGGCACAGTCAAAGGCTTTGGCATAGTCAATAAAGCAGAAGTAGATGTTTTTCTGGAACTCTCTTGCTTTTCCAATAATTCAGCAGATATTGGCAATTTGATCTCTGGTTCCTATGCTTTTTGTAAAACTAGCTTGAATATCTGGAAATTCATGGTTCATGCATTGCTGTAGCCTGGCTTGGAGAATTTTGAGCATTACTTTACAAGCGTATGAAATGAGTGCAATTGTGCAGTAGTTTGAGCCTTTCTTTGGGATAGGAATATAAACTGACCTTTTCCAGTCCTGTGGCCATTGCTGAGTTTTCCAAATTTGCTGGCATATTGAGTGTAGCACTTTCACAGCATCATCTTTCAGGATTTGAAATAGCTCAACTGAATGCTTCCTAAGGCCCACTTGACTTCACATTCCAGAATGTCTGGCTCTAGCTGAGTGTGAGTGACCAAATCATCGTGATTATTGGAGTCGTGAAGATCTTTTTTGTAAAGTTCTTCCGTGTATTTTTGCCACCACTTCTTAATATCTTCTGCTTTTCCTAGGTTCAAGCCATTTCTGTCCTTTATCAAGCCCATCTTTGCATGACATGTTCCGTTGGTATCTCTAATTTTCTTGAAGAGCTCTCTAGTCTTTCCCATTTTTTTTGTTGTCCTCTATTTCTTTGCATTGATCACTAAGGCAGGCTTTCTTATCTCTCCTTGCTATTCTTTGGAATTCTGCATTCAGGTGGGAATATCTTTCCTTTTCTCCTTTGCTTTTCACTTCTCTTCTTTTCACAGCTATTTGTAAGGCCTCCTCAGACAGCCATTTTGCTTTTTTACATTTCTTTTTCTTGGGGATGGTCTTAATCCTTGTCTCCTGTACAATGTCATGAACCTCCGTCCATAGTTCATCAGGCACTCTGTCTATCAGATACAGTCCCTTAAATCTATTGCTCACTTCCATTGTATAATCATAAGGGATTTGATTTAGGTCTACCTGAATGGTCTAGTGGTTTTCCCTACTTTCTTCAATTTCAGTCTGAATTTGGCAATAAGGAGTTAATGATCCAAGCCACAGTCAGCTCCCCGTCTTGTTTTTGCTGACTATAGAGCTTCTCCATCTTTGGCTGCAAAGAATATAATCAATCTGATTTCATTGTTGACCATTTGGTGATGTCCATGTGTAGAGTCTTTTCTTACGTTGTTGGAAGAGGATGTTTGCTATGACCAGTGCATTTTCTTGGCAAAACTTTATTAGCCTTTTCCCTGCTTCATTCTGTATTCCAAGGCCAAATTTGGCTATTACTCCAGGTGTTACCTGATTTCTTACTTTTGCATTTCAGTCCCCTATAATGAAACGGACATCTTTTGTGGGTGTTAGTTCTAAAAGATCTTTTAGGTCTTCATAGAATTGTTCCACTTCAGATTCTTCAGTGTACTGGTCGGGGCATAGAGTTGGATTACCCTGATTTGAATGGTTTGGCTTGGAAACGAACAGAGATCATTCTATTCCTTCCTTAAAGTTTCTTTCAAATTTTTGTCCCATTTGTCTTCAGCCTATCAAATGTCTACTATCCTGAACAATCTGATTTATTGTAATTTGAGAAAGTATTATCTTGTAAAATTTTCTTTAACTATTTTGACAAGCACAATTAGAATGGATAGCCAGAGGATTTGCTAAAGAGTTGTTTAAAAGCACTTTTCCTTTTTTTTTTCCTAACTCTCATTGTATAGAAAAGAATATGCTTATTAAAATAACTACATCATTTATAGGATTTCAATCAGTGTAATGGATACAATCATGTTGTTTAGAGATAATTCATTAACTAAACAAGATTTGATAGTAATAACTGCACAGTTCATTTACCAAATGGGAATTATTTTTCATTAAGCAATACACTTAGGAGGAAAAGTTTTCAGTAAAGAAATATATATGGGGAAAATATGTCTGTTTTAAAATATAATTCAATTAGGAAATCAATACAAGCATATATATATTCTCAAATCATTCAATTCAAAAAATAAAACATATGGTATATCAGTAAAACTTTTATGTTCCATTTGCTTCTTCTCTGATTTTTCAAATTACAACTTTTTATCTTAAATTCAGTGGATAGTAGTAAAAACCAAAGTTAAATGATATGCATTAATTTTGCAGTTGGGCAACCTGCTATTAATTGGTGTTACAGCTTACTGTCTAACATGGAGTGATGGATTACTAGAATAGAATTGAAATATGTAAACCCATGGTGATATCATGACATTGTATGGCAAAAACAAGTAAAAAAAATTAAAAAAAAAAAAAGAATTGAAATAATGCTGGATGTGAGTCCTAGCACACTTACTAATATAAAAAATCAAGAAACTGGATATTGCATGTTTTAAATTGAAGGGAAATTGCCTTTTATATCATCAAGAGCCAATCTATCGTTTAGTATAACCATTCTGGAATATTATTTAGCAAAATGTTTGTTGTTGAATAATACTGCAGATTATTGTGTATTATCATTATCTTTCTGAACATTTAGTCCAAATGTGTGTGTTAGTGTGTGTTGCACATTTAACATGACTATAGCCATATAAATACTCTTGGAAAGGCATGTATATTGTCTTTTGTGTATATATATGTGATATGTGTGTGTGTGTGCATGCATTTGCCAAACCAATATTTTATTATCCTGGCACAGATCTTACTATCAGATGGAAGGGTCAATATTTTAATTTTTATATTATGTTTAACAATGTTTATTCTGTGTTCACTGTATAACAGTGGATATAATGTTGGCTTGGGAAGCAGAGACACCAACTCTTCATTCAGCGTTTTCAGAACATACTAAATGAACTTGATACAAACAAGTTTATAATTAAATATATAGATTATTAATTTTGATGATTTCCCATAGCAAAAAGAAATTTCTTTTCAACATTTACATTGTATTTTAATTTCTTCCAGTGTTGGATTAAAAAAATGATCCTCTATAGTCATTATAAATACCACGCTACTTTACATGTCTCCCAAGAAACCTGTATACAGGTCAAGAAGCAACAGTTAGAAGTGGACATGGAACGAGGGACTGGTTCAAACTAGGGAAAAAATTACATCAAGGCTGTAAATGGTCACCCTGCTTATTTAACTCAATGCTGGGCTGAATGAAGCAAGATGGAATTAAGCTCACTGGGAGAAATACCAGTAATCTCAGATATGAAGATGATACCACCCTAATGGCAGAATGCAAAGGGGAACTAAAGAGCCTCTTGATGAAGGTGAAAGAGGGGAGTGAAAAAACTGACTTAAAACTCAACATTCAAAAAACTAAGATCATGGCATCCAGTCCCATCACTTCGTGGCAAATAGATGGGGAAAGAATGGAAACAGTGACAGACTTCATTTTCTTGGGCTACAAAATCACTGCAGACGGTGACTGCATCTGTTAAATTAAAAGATGCTTACTTCTTAGAAGAAAAGTGATGACAAACATAGACAGTGTATTAAAAAGCAGAGACAATTTTACTGACAAGAGTCTGTAGAGTCAAAGCTATGGTTTTTCCAATAGTCATGTACAAATGTGAGATTGGACCAAAACAAGGCTGAGCACCAAAGAAT